>JABYQN010000003.1:3000000-3501534 GCA_022606135.1 Fomes fomentarius | reverse complement strand
TACGTTGATACTGTTATCACCTCTGCACTGCTACAATTCTCATTGTTATCAGAGGTGATTCCGTCCGCAATCACGAATATCCGTAATGTTGTCGTGAAGCAGCCGATTGGTACCCTTGCTGTTTCTTCTCTAGTACTATGAGCTGAACTCGCGCCGTCAGGTGTCGCGTATGTCCTCCACGCAAGACCCTCGCACTATCTGACGTCATACTGTTTGCAGGTCAATCCTGACACCATGGAACCTCCCGTCAGCGATGATCACCCGGAACTTGCCGCCCTTGCCGAGGATGTACGGCAGTCATCAAACCTCCACCAGAGACTCCCTTCTCCGCTCGGCTTGTGGAGGTACGTAGACTGTTCAAAGTCGATTCTCATCTGACCGCTCATTCACACCTTCCGGCGCGCAGCTGGCAAACCGCGCTGGCGTGCCTCCAGGCGTCATCAATGTTGTAACGACGCAGGCGAACGTGGTTGAAGTCGACGGGAGTTGTGCGAGAACAACGTGGTAAAAAGGTGTCGTTTACGGGAGCACGCCAGTCGCGAAGTTGTTATATGGACTTGCGTCAAGCACGTTGAAGAAGTACGTCATGGATTCCCTTGGTCCCGTCCAATGCATTCATCTTGCATGCAGGTCTCTATCGAAGCTGTGGAAATGCACCGTTCATCGTCTTCGATGACGCTGACATCAATGCAGCCGTTGCAGGTTCGTCGAGATACGTTGTCTCCTCGAAACGGCTTACTTACAGTGCCTCAGCGCCATCACATGCAAATTCCGTGGCACCGGACAGACCTGCGTGTGCGCACACCGTATCTACGTGCAGTCATCTATCTACGCGGAGTTCGCCTCTCGTCTCGCTGAGAAGGTTGCCGCGTTCAAGGTTGGCAACGGCCTCGACAAGGACACATCAGTCCATTCCACGCGCTCTCCTGTCCTGTCGATATCACATTCACAGAATTCATCAGGACGCACGGACCATTGATCCATGAGAAGGCAGTCGAGAAAGTCCAGCACCACGTAGAAGACGCCGTTGCACAAGGCGCGCAGGTTCTCCTGGGCGGGAAGCGCATCCCAGGCGCGGGCTCGTTCTTTGCCCTGACTGTGCTCTCGGACGTGCCCCGAACGCCCTGGTGAACAAGGAAGAGACCTTTGGCCTGCTCGCGGCGCTTACACGCTTCGAGACTGAAGAGGAGGTCATTAAGTTGGCGAACGATGCCCTTGTAGGCCTGGCCGGGCACTTCTATCCGCGCGATGTGGGACGCGTGTGGCGCGTTGCGGAGGCGCTGGAGGTGGGCATGGTGGGCACGAACACGGGCATAACCAGTCAGGCTGCTATTCCGTTTGGAGGGGTCAAGCAGAGTGGGATGGGTGAGTGCGCCGGTTCATCGCGAGGCTGAGTGACTGCTGATTTGTGGTATCCAGGTCGGGAAGGTGGCCCGCATGGTATTGACGAGTATATGAACGTGAAGCTGATTGCGTTCGGGGGCTGTGAACCTGAGGGGAGTCAAAGATAAGATAGCCGTGCGTTGCATGTCCGATTGCTTGAACTGCTGATGATTGCCTGGATAACTGTGTAACATCATTCACATTGCTATGGAGATCCTCTGTACACGCGCGCGGGCTATCAGTCATAATCAGTCCTGACCTCCTCAAAAATGAAATTGGCACAGCGTCGAATACAGCATTTGACCCAGTTCTCACTGCGGAGTCTCTGCCCCTCTGCCACGGACTGTCGCCTCGCTCTTGCCGCATACACGCCTGTGCACGCCGGCCCGCTCAAGAGTGGTATCATCCGAGACCCATACGTAAAGCCGCCCCTGCGTTGTACTCGCAAGTAGAACCTTGATGGATGCCATCCGAATGACTATAGTAAGTAACTTTCTAATCCCAGAATCTTGCAAACCACTTGGTTCGATACGTCGCCCATCAGCACCTGGTTGGCGTAATATGAATATACGCCCGATTGCGTTTGGAAATTTGTATTCAGCGGGAGCCAGGAGGGGGTGTGCTGATCCAAGACTTGGACGTTTTATTCTGACCGCTTTGTGTCTCCACCTTCGCAAGGCTTTCTCTCTCGCCTTCGAGGATCCCCACTTTCCATATGTACTCTTTGATTCTTTCCTCAGACTCTGCATCTGGTCCAATGGTTCAAGCAAGGGCCGACGCACCCGCTTGGGTGATCGTGGATGATGCCGATCCAAGTATTCAGTACTCGTCGGGCTGGCAGGCCAACACTGACGTCGGTGGGCTGCTCGATGGGACTAGACATGGAGCTACGAACGCGGGGATGAACGTTCAGGTTTACAGGTAAGTATCAAAATCCACATTGGCAACTTTCAACAGCTCACCATACTCGTTTCGTCGCTATTGTGGTAGGCACACGAGTAATGGTCGCGGGGTCGATGGGCTCATGGGATGTACAGGGCATACCGACCTCACAGTACGACATTGACGATCACACCATGGGCACGTTCACTGCGCCAATTATCGAGCCGGGTTTTCGCATCTCGAACCAGACGTACTTCACCTCGGACGACCTTCCCTCCGGAGAGCACCAGCTGACGATCACGAACGTTAACGGCACGAAGCCGAACGTGTTTGGGCTGGACTACATCGCCTACCTGCCTGCTATCACGCTGAGTTCAACACCTACCCCGTCCGACTCGGCTTCGCACTCCAGATCGACTTCAACTGCACTTTCCACTCCATCCAGCTCCTCTGCATCTTCGACTCCATTTTCTGCGTCCTCTACGACGATATCATCTGCCCCCTCTGCGTCCTCTATGACGATTTCATCTGACCCTTCTACACCTTCGAACTCATTCTCGTCTACACTTTCGGCCTCATCCACGTCTTCTGCGCCTTCGTCATTCGCTTCGGGTGGTCAGCAGTCCGACACCACGTCGGCGAAGCCCAGCTATACTGCAGTCATCGTAGGAGGAGCGATCGGAGGGGCCGCGTTGCTCGCCGCGATATTTATGTTGATCTATTGTAAACTTCGGCGCCAGCGGCGGGCTACTGGTGCAAGCTTATCTCACAACGTTTACAACGGTGACGAAGGTACGAGCTCTATCCTGGCCAACGCCGTACATGACTAACGCCTCTACATAAACACTCATGGATGGAAACATGGAGGCGGAAGTAACGTGTTGATGTCGCCGCCATCCAACATGGCGTCCACCAATCTGGTCCTAGGTACCGCAGCGGCCACTACCGGTGCATTCGGTGTCATGCGGGACGGTGGACACAGTAGTATCGTATGGGCACCATCGCCCTACATGCTGCCGACACCGATGCCCACAGCAGCTCCGGCTTTCTTACCCGCTTCCGTGCACGAAAAGAGTGTGCGTAATCTGGGCCAGAGTGTGCGGGACGGTGCGTTCTCCCCCATGTCGACCAACATGGCCTCCTCGGTCCCTCGGGGCCCGGCGCAATCGCATCTACCCGCCCGGGACCGGAGAGCACGGCAGCGACGTCCAAGGTGGCCTCGACAGCCCCGTCAGCGAACTCATCTGTCGTCCCTTCGGCCTCGGAATCGCGTCGAGTGCCGAAAACCGTGGAAGCGCGGATGACGCACGATGAGACGGAGCTGGCGCACGCTCAAGACCCAGCCCTCGAGGAAGGCTCATCGCGGCAGCACAGGCATGACGACCAGCCCGGGGAGCTGGCCGTCGATTCTGGGGTACGAATCCCCGGAGAAGAGGTCTGGCCACCACCGTATACCCATGACTGAGGGGCATCTGGAAGAAGCTCTTCGTTTTCATTGATGCACTACGTTTTAAGTTAAGGACTGCTGATGTACCTTGTGTCACTCCCTGTCATACCGCGTTTGTGTGTTACAATGACAGGCCTAGTGAGGGTCCAAATATATATATATAGGGTCCAAACCAAGACGCCGTGGGTGTTCGAGTGCCCACACACTTTTCAGGCCTGATGATGACTGCAGTCTGCGAAAGCGCAGAACCATCAGCAATTGCGAGATGGGGCTTATGTTCCCGCAGGACGCGAAACAGGCGGGTGAAGGCGCGAGCAGCGTCTCGAGATGCGACTGGGGCTCGTAATCATGCTCCTGCGCGATTTCGACGAATCGGCCACGGCTGTAGACTTGCAGTGTGCGGCCCCATGCGAGGATGCTTTGGTCTGGAGACTTCTTGACGATCCCTCTTGTCGACGAATGAATGCATGCTTGCCCTCGCCATACTTAGATGGTGGAGCGAGTACGCCTCGTCCTCAACCTCACACGCCTTCCGCCCTGCGGACCAGGACATCCGGCACGCAAGACTATAATCCTTCAAGGCTGTCGTGCGCCATCTGCGATATGCGGCGTGGGCTGCTGACGACCAGGGCGTTGATTGCCACCTATCCGGGCTGAACGAGTCGTTGAAGGAGGGCGGGCCCGTGCCGGTATGGCACGACAGAGTGTCAGCTATGGCCTGCTTCCCATAGAGTGACCGCCTGCGCAGCACCCTTCCTCTCGCTCTCAACCCTTCCTCTCGCTTTCGCTCAGCTGTTTCGCAAGCCCCTCGACATACAAATGGTGAGTGCTTCAGAGTCCCAGCGTTAGTATGTCGAACTCGACCTTGGTGATTGCATACCAACGACTGGTCCAGACCTGATGAGACATTATGCTGATGGCCGTACAAATCTAGGCACTGTTCAAAGCGGTGCAAGAGCGGTTGCGTAGGGTATGTGTATGCAATAGTGCATCAGATCCAACACTAACTTTGCGTAGTTGCGCAATGGTCAAGGGTTCTCACCGTGCGAGATGGGGGATCCTGTGGTTGCCCCTGTCGCCCTCGATTTCGACGTGCTCAGCCGCCGTGCTCATCTCGAGCATGAATCAGCAGTCGCCACCGGGGCTTTGGACGATGATGCTCCGCTACCTCTACCCCAGGCTGACTCCACCATGGAACAGCAAAACTTTGGCATGGGTATACGGGAAGAGGGCTGTTCTCAGGACGAAGATCGTTGTTCGTTAGTCAGCAGTTGGTCGAGCAATTACCGGATGCCCGCCAACGTCCTACCTCCACCGACGCCCACAAGCACGCTCCCAGGGGAAGAAGAGGAATAAGAAGTACTCACATAAGCAGCGCCGACTACGGTGGGAGGCAGAGGAAATGGCTCATCGGCAGGAGCTGTTGTCTCAAAACGAGGAGAAGGCTGCATATGTGCCTTGCCGTGAGCCGAAGAAGGTAGCCTTGGCCCGAGCGCAGGAGGGCGTTGCCTAGGGCGTTGCCTTGGATGTGGACTACTGCCTGGTACAAGAGCCACGGACATACGCAGGCTTTGGCTACTCTGCTTTACCAGCTCCGAAGGCAAGCGATGACAGGGAGGTTGCTTGGGATGGACGGTGAGTATTTCATCGTTGTGGTTTGGGCAGGACTGATATCAATTTACCAGGAAAACTGTCGTCATCCTCGATCGGAATGGACGTTTTGTTGGAGCACTACTTGCTGGTCCTCGCAAAGGGTGGGTGCAGGCTTGCAAGAACGTTGAGGCACACATGCATAGTGCAAGGCAGGAATGTTATCTGGACGGGCATGAACTGCACCGTCGTGGAACCTTCGCCACGCTAACTACTGCACTGTCCATGGGATGTGGTCAAACGGTAGGCCTGTTGAACCTTTCGTTAGCCGTTGTGGTGCTTATCATGCATACAGAAGCCAACAAACCTCGCTCCGAGGAACAGACGCGAGGGGCGAGTGATCAAGAAACTGCTGAAGTCACGCTCTGTCAAGCGCGTGGTGAACTTTGCATCATGTGAGCTGCAGCATTCATTCTGTGTGTCTTGAGGCTAACTGAAGTATAGCGTGCTTGCAAATATATGCCCCTGCGGTTCATGATTATTATGGACGCACGCTGGATGCCATATGCACACACGATCGCACTCTACAGCATAATTTTGACAACAACGTATTTGCAGGTGCGACGGTCAACCTTGGCCCATGCACCGTGGCCACACCACATCGTGACCACCTGAACCTACCCTTTGGCCTGTGTGCAGTGACAGTCTTTGGCCAATTCGACCCTACAAGGAGCGCCAAGGTCAAGCTGGATGAGCTCAAGCTCCTCATTCAGGTTCCTCCATACACCACATATTTGATCATGTTGGCGGTCATAACCCACTCCAACACCCCCCTTGACGATGGTGAGACGCGCATGTCCATGTGCCAGTACACTGCAGGTGGACTGTGCCGCTACCACCGCTGTGGAATGCGCACACAGAAACAGTTCAAGTCTGATGGTGAGAAGCTTGAAACTGGAGAAGAGAGGTGGCGTACAGGCGTTGAGCTTTTGCAGAAGTGGGCCACAATGTGGTAGGGTGTAGTGGTGATGTTACTATACTTGCTTGAAGTAGTGCAGTGTCCTTTGGGAATCACCTGAATGATTGTCGCAATCCCTGAAGAAGCGCTTCTGTTGCATAAATCCTGGGTACTAAGTACACGCGCCAGGAGTTGTAGGCGTCAGACACAGACAAGCGCTACAGGACGTAAGGCACTAAGCGCTACGCCACCGTCCGCAAATACGCCGTCCACGCGTCCCCAAACCGCTTCCACAGCCTGCCGTCTTCCACCGCGTACCGCCTGAACAGCGAGATCACCGTAAAGATGGACATCGCCTGCCACGAGCACGCGACAAGCATCCAGGGGTCTCCGGCCCCTACATGGCAGGTCGATATATAGCCTCCGTCGCCGAATTGTACGAGCTGGATGCCAAGAAGGAGACGCGCGATGCCGGTGTAAGATGGGTGCCGGACGAAGGCGTATGGCCCGGATGTGATGAGGCAATGGTCGGGGCGGATGTGCACTTCGTAGGTGAAGAAGTCGCCGAGGGTGTGATAGGACTACAGCCGCAGAGCCGCCCACTTGCACCCGATTCCGGGGAGGGATGATGCCCAGTGCGAAGAAAAGAGCGGAGACGAGCAGGAGCAGGGCTTTGAGCATGTTTGTGCCGTATGTACTGTGGGATGATCAACAAGAATGTACCAAGAGTGTCGCGTTGACTTACAAGCTTTAGGAAAGAACGGGCTACGGAGGGCAGGCATGGGTCACCGTCCGCGCACCTCATCAACGCAGTACGGGGTGCGGGTATGAGAGTGGCCGAAATGTGACGCGATGTATAGTCTTCCTGTCTCTCTTCGTATTTGGAAATAGCTCATGGAAGTGGAAGTTGGTATCTGTAACGACTTTGTGGGAGAGAGGATGAGCGTGGAGCTTCGCGCTGGCGGGCGTTGCAGCTGAACTTGCGTGAGGGCGGGGTATGGGAGGATAGCGGGAGGTGCTGTAGTCGGAGGTGGATCGCTTGGTCGGGTGGACAGGTCCGTTGCGGCGTACGCATCCGCGCGAATAGCGAAGGTCATCTCAGAGGCCATGGACCCATGCGACAGCGAGTCGAGTTAGCCATTCCCCCAAACCCCGCAGGTAACGGTTGCACTCTTTGTTGCACTGAGTGATGGGACTTTGCACGAGGGTGTGAGACTGGGTAATACGGGCCGAAGAATATGGTATATGTAGGGATGACATACCTTGACCACGAGACTAAGCCGCCATCCACCCCCGCAATCCACAGTCGTATATCGACAGCTCGTTGATCTTCATCGCATATCCTCGAGCACGCTCCCTCGAACCCCTCAGCACCACCACGTCGGCCGGGTTCATGGGCGGAGGCCAAGAATGCGAATGCTTTGGTTTCGGAATAATCCACCTTCGAGGGGGCAAATCGACTTCTACCATGGGGATTGGGGGTGACATAGAGCGGCGAACATCCGGGCTACTGGACCGTTTGCTCGATTTCGACGACCGAGAGGGAGGTCGAGGAAGAGAGGAGAACCACTTGAGGTTCGTCAACACCTTGAAAGCGCTCGGCGCAAGAGAACCGTTGCCCTGTTCGTCGTCGGAGCCACCGTGCCCTCCATGACGGACGCTCTTGGGGAATGGTGATGGTAAGTGGGAGACACTGGAAGAGCAGGACGCTGCCGAGATGGACGAAGGTGTTCGGAGACAGAGACGAGGGGGGTAGCCGCAGCTTTGCCATTTTCCGAGAAGTCTCTATTCAGCTGCTCCTGACCGAGACTCACCCAGCTACTCTCTCGTCGAAGTTCTAACCGGGGCCGCCGCCGCGATACTTCCTCATCCCCGACTCGTCCTGCTCGACGACCACGGCCGGGTGGGTATCTGATATATGTGCTTCGTCATCGGTGATGAAGATTGCATAGACTGCGTGCCAGGGGGAGAGGCAATGATTTTTAGAGGGCAGAAATGCACCCTCTCGCCTATGTACCGACTTCGGGGGAAGCAGTTTGACTGTAGGTCTACGCATGCCCTTTTGAGAACTTCCGCCTCTGAACGAAGATATGACACGTACTCTGATTACGACTCCTGACTATATGCACCCTCCTGACTGCGCGTTTCCATGCGTTCCGCCCGAGAAGGAGACAAATCGGCGCAAGATGTGTATCCGGATCTGGAGGTGTCCTGGCGGCCAGCTTTGCTGATACGGACTGCGGCAGCTGTAATGCCTCTTTGACAGCATCTATGTCGCGTATAGGCGCGACGAGGAAGCGGGAACGGGCGAGAGGACAGTCGAGACGATTTGAACTTTGAAGAGACTAGGATTGGCGTTGGAAGTACGTGTCAAGGAACTCGATGCATCTCTCCGGCGGATGAGGAAGGTGCAGACTTGGTTACTTCATCGCTGCCTCGTGCTCAAAGTATCCCATTGATCAAGCAGAGGACCGAGTGAGCTGAGCAGCCTAGTCACTGCAGGGATCCGCATATGTGACGAAGATGGAGATGGAAGAGATCGCGGATTCGTACGAGTATGATGTCTTTTCAAATGCCTCTGTATGCAGTGGTGAGCGTGAAACAGGGTCAGTATTCCCAAATTTGACCTACCCAACTCTGCTTCAGTCCAGATACCGATGCTGTGAGGTTTTGAAGACGGGAAGACTCGTTTGCCGTTATTCGAGAGAAAAAACTCACTGTACAACTAGTGCGGGCGGAGGAGTGATTGGGCGACTTCGAGCGCGTTTGTCCTGACGGGATGTGCCCTTGCTGCCGTTCACGCCCCCTTTTCCGGCATTGTTCAGAATGAGGTCGTCAGAGTCAGAGTCGGAGTCGGATGAGATACTAGTATCATGCAATGAATAGTAAGCAACGATAGAGCGTTGAGCCTAGGGAAGGCCGTGATCGCAAGGCGCATATATGCATCGTTTCGCTCATCCATCTACCAGAGCCATCGGAGACGACCCACCATAGATCTCCTCGTCCGAGCCATCCGAGAAACTCGATTTCCGTGTCCGCGACTCCTTCTCTACATAAGGCGGGCAAATCTTGCGCACTACGCGTCTTGTACCGAAGAAACAGCGCGTCTTCATCTTCGATTGTCGGCTGAGCTTGTGTATATGTCCCGTGAAAAGACGGACCAGCCGATGATGACGGAGGAACGTCCGTGTTAACGGAGGGCCGTCATCGCCTACACTCACAAGATGAGCCGACCAAGATCTACAGGTATCATCCCGAGCGAGGACACTTAACGTGATCATACGAATGGCCTGTGCACCCCTCTCCATCTCCGCTGCTATGTCCTCAAAGCGATGATGATAATGGAGAGATTCGAGGATGGTCCTGATGTCACTAAGCTAATGGCCACTGTGAGCATCAGGGTACTGCGTACAATCGGATTTGAAAGACCACCTTTGGTTGGTACGTTTGTGCAGGCAGCATAGGGCTCGAGCGATGAGTGACCCCCCAGTAGTCGTGAAATGGTTTTCAATGATAAGCGGGCACGAAGGGGATGCAACAAACGCAGGAGATACGTTGTTAGGAAAAATCTGAAAATTGCGGGGTGCTTGGTCTGTAAGAGCTGTGGCTGAACAAGATCACGATTCACTGGCAGTGCACTCAAGCTGAGGATAGACCGGACTGATCAGCACTTGAATTAACATTGCCAGAGGTAAAGTTAGGAATGGGACGTGGCGTCAGGCGGGGCTTCTTGCTTATGTCTATTTGGCTGGGCGTTAACCTTCAGCTTTTCACATCTCGGAGCCTGACGAGGCCGAGACTCCGAGGTCGTGCCTGCAACAGCCGAGGTCCCACAGTCTCAGTTGACTGCTCTTGTCAGTCTTCGCCAATCAAATCACATAAAGCATACGAACGCACAGAAGATGGTCGAAGCGAACTCCGCCTCCGACCCACACGTCCCAACTGGCAGGAGACCGCTGAGGATGCCCGTCCTGGACAGACGCAGTCAGTGCTCCAGTCTCGTCAAGGCCATTTCTATCGTTCTGATTACCGTGAAGGGAAGTATTGCGGGAGAGCGAGCCGGAAGTAAGGGAGGTAGACGACGGCAATTCGCGCAACCGTAGTTCTGAAGTTGCGCTTACCATTCTGAGCCTCTCGGACAGAGTGCGCCCCTGTGAAGCCGGTGGGCGCCCCAAGTTATCCTCACTTTCGCAGCATCCCCGCTGGGAGAAGTAACAATGGCCCCTCACGTGGGATGGGAAAGCGACTTCCAGCCGATGATTCGGTCCCATGCTCTGGATGCGCTCGCTTTTCTTGTACAAGACACCTCAGTCGCGGGATGGGAGGAGAGAGGAAAGCTCACAGAGAGGTACCTGAAGGCCTGAGCACTCAGGAGACCACAAGATCCATACGCGCCTTGATATGCGACGTCACTGACTGAACAATTCATCGAGGTGAGTTTCGTTGCGGCTCAGTATCTCAAAAGGAGGAACTAAGACACACTGACTGTCGATATACGCTCGACAAGAAGCTTAATATAAGCTAGATGACTCAAATCGCTACCTCGCTAGGAGGTATCAGAACGGGGTTCCAATCAATCGGATGCAATTCATCCTGCGAGTACGGATGTACGTCGATTCGCTTCGTCACATGATTCACCATGTCCCTGAGACCTTGCTCCGACTTGACATCTCGACACGCCTAGCCATCAACTACGAGCATATTGCATATCGCATGTAAACGGACATACTGATACTGGAACGTGAACCCTTCTGTCTTATAAATTCTCGTTATTTTTGACAGGCGCCTTGACAGCCTGCGCGATCTCAACGGCTCCCTGTTGTAAGTCAGCGCGTGTATCAGCAGCGCGCAACAATCTGAGCAGACCGTGACCTACGGGGGGTATCAGAATGGCAACAAATGGATACCTCGGATACTACGTCTGGAAGAGGCAAGGCACCACTCACGCTCGAGACCTTCTTCTCTTCGAGTAATCTGTTTACCCTATCTGTGACTTCTTGCAAGGGGACAGGGTCGTGCTTCCTGCGATGCGGCGTGAGAATGGCACCCCACCATAGTAGTCGGTTCAGCAAAGATGCCTCCACATCCGAGCTTGTTCCTCAGCAGCAGGATGAGAACGGTAGCTCACTTCGTAATCAGAAGTTTGCCTTCTGCACTGTAGGCCAGGTCCGCGAACCACTCTGGATGCACTCTAGATGAGCGGGGAAGTATAGCTGCGGAGAGCGAGGAGTACGTGCCTGCAATGAACGGGATGCTGAGCTCCTCAGCAGCCGATTGGTGGCACGTTCCTGCGAGGCCCATGAACGGGACCTTATAGAGCCTTGCGACGCCCACGACCGCCC
This sequence comes from Fomes fomentarius, assembly GCA_022606135.1. NCBI lineage: Eukaryota > Fungi > Basidiomycota > Agaricomycetes > Polyporales > Polyporaceae > Fomes > Fomes fomentarius. The sequence continues at coordinate 3,489,932 of JABYQN010000003.1, read as the reverse complement.
ACACCAAGTTAATGTCGCATGCAGTCATACCGTAGACGGCGCCATGAGGTTTGATCTGGCTTTTCGGGTGAGCGATGATCACAGCATGCAGCCCGGAAAGCACTTGCATGATTCAGAGGTACTCCATGCAGAATGAGGAACCCGGTGAGGGCGCTGACCTGATATATGAAGCATGAGGCGAGTTCATCCTGACATGATGTGCATGATGTATTTACTGTTTGAGCGTGACTGGATACTCACCGGTTCCATCTTCATTTCACGGCTCCCCCAGCCTCCCCGGTCCGGCAGACAAGGGTGAGCACCGATGAGGATGTTGTTCTTCTTGGCGAGCTGCACCGTCTCGTTCATGATGAAGAAGTCACTGAATGATCAGTAGGTCATATGCACACTGTCTTCCTTGTGGGCTACTCGTGTTCACTCACGATGCGTGAAAGCCGCAAGCGACATTTGCAAGGTGGATAGTTTGCATGAGGGCTTCGTTATCTCCCTGTGAATATGCTGCATGTCTGTATCTGGCTTAGGGATGCGAATACGTTCGTACTCACGATCTTGTAGAGCGCAAACCCGTATAACATAGAAAGAAAGAGCAGTGTCAGCAAACAACGGAGTGAAAAATGAGACGCCGAGAAAGGGAAGCCAAGCGCCCTTACACCACCTGCCTCTCGACCACCATGCACGCTATCACCGCCTCCTCCTGGACGATTGTCCATAGCACGCAGAGTAACTCAAAATGTTATAAGTATGAGACACATACCTCGCCCATATCACAGTTGACGATTGCGCGGAGACCAGTCATGGCCAACACGGTGGGTATCCTCGCGATGGAACCTAAACGGAATAGACGGTTGACTCGTGGATGCAGGTCGCATTTTTATACGTCTCGCTTGAGATAAGGGCCGAAGTATCATACTTTGAGATAGCACGGGTCGGCGCCACCGAGCTTTCCCTATGCTATCGCGACATCATATGCACGTCTCGTGCCGTCTTTGGTATATTGTTATCTGTTAAGTACAGTTGAAACCCATGGGTACCGACTGACGGTCCTCCCTACAGAGCTTCCAACCAGTATGAGCAAGAGTACAGCTCACAAGCTTCTCATCGCGAACCGCGGCAAGATTGCCGTGCGCATCCTCCGCACAGCAAGCCATCTCAACATTCGCACTGTCGCGACATACGTCGACTCCGATGCGACAGCCCCGCACGCTGTACAATCCGACGAAGCTGTCCAGTTCAAGTTGAACACAGACGACCCAGGAGCTAGCGCACGCGGATACCTCGACGCCGAGGCTATCATCGCAGTATGCAAGGAACACGCAGTGACACTGGTTCATCATGGGGTATGGCTTCCTGTCCGAGAATGCCCCCTTCGCACAAATGGTCGCCGACGCCGGAATAACATGATTGAGCCCCCGGCTGGAGACAATTACGACGATGGGTTTAATACATGGTGCACGTCAACTGGCCCAAGAGGTGGATGTCCCTGTTGTTGCAGGATGTGAGGCGCTGCTTTAAGAGGCCGAAGAGGCGGTTGCATTCGCCGACAAGGTCGGTTACCCTGTCATGTTGAAATCGACAGCGGGAGGTGGCGGGATGGGCCTCGTTATCTGCAACTCGCCCGAAGAAGTGCAAGACAAGTTTGATTCTACCCGTGCGCACGCACAGGTATGCAGTCCTGTGTTTTTTTTTCTCGTTCTGACTCTCCCCTCATGCTGTGCGGACGTCGCAGTCGCTATTCCACGACGACGGGTCATTCGTCGAGAGATAATACCCATCCACGCGACACATCGAAGTCCAGGTCAGCGCTGTGTAATGCACTCTGATCGACGAGTGACTCACTTGTACAGGTCTTTGGTAATGGAACCTGACATGCGATACACATGGGCGAGCGCGAATGCAGCGTACAAAGACGTCATCAGAAAGTCATCGAGTCCCCCAGCCCTGTCATGCTGCGTCATTCCCGTACGAGTATTATTATCCTCTTTCTGTCGTGTTCTGCAGATTCACCCTGGTCTAGACATCGTGGAGCTTATGTTCCTCCAAGGAATCGCGAAGCATGACGGCGTCTGCGATGGCATCCTCTCCCCTCCATACTACGACCAGGGACAATACATGACCCCCTCTTCCGAACGCAGGAGTCATGCTATTGAAGTCCGCGTGTACTGCGAGAACCCCTCGGCCCAGTTCAGGCCATGCCCTGGGATCCTTCAACAGGTGGACATTCCATATGCGGAGTGGCTCAGAGTCGACTCATGGGTCGAGACCGGAACGACCATCACACCCTACTTCGACTTGCTCGCATGTAAGCTCATCGTGACAGGATCGACGTGGGGGAAAGCGATCGACCGACTATGTGACGCTTTGCAGAAGACGAAGATATACCGCTCACCCAACAACATCTCTTACCTGCAGGCTATCTGCCAGTCTGACGGGTTCCGTGCTGGGAAGGCGACGACGACGTTCCTTGATACATTTGCCTACACTGCTAGGTACGTCACTCACGTTCATCTTGTGTTCGCCAGTGCTCATGTAGGGGTACTACAGGGCCTGTGAGGTGCTGAGTGGGGCATCGAGACGACAGTACAGGACTACCCGGGTCGTCGTGTCAGTCTGGGCATCCCACGCAGTGGTCCGATGGACTGGTTCGCCTTTTGAGTCGTCTTCGCTTCCACTCCCCTGCTGTGGTCGCAATCAGTGGCGCCACCATGAAGGTCACCCTGAATGGAACGAAGGGAGGCTTCTCGGAGATACTAAGGTAGTACTTGGGCTCCAAGGCCACATCCATGAGCCTTGGAGGGTACCAGGGCCACTCTCCCATCGCCGGAGACTCACGATCGCCGAATGTGATGTCATGAATACTCGCCACGCTTCTGAGACCCTCTTCCGCCTCCCCGACTGCCATATCTCAACGTTCCCATCCGACTGGATGATATACGTCCTCCCTGGACCTCAATGCGACTCCTCCTTCATCACTCCCGATGGAGTCACCGAGTTCTTCAACACGAGATGGTCAGTGAGCGTCTCTAGTAATTGGATGGGTGTGCGCCTGGATGGCCCACGCATCGCATGGGCACGAGAGACAGGTGGAGAGGGTGGCTCGCATCCTAGCAACATCCTTGTCAATGGGTATGACGTGAATGGGGACACGCCTGTCATCCTGACGCACGAGGGCCCAGACATGGGTGGGTATGTGTGTGCACGATCGCCACTGCTGAGTTGTGAGTATCTCTTCGCTTTGTACGTTTGCTGGGCTAAAGCATCTTTGTGAGATAGCTGGAAGCTCGGACAACTGAAAGCCGGAAATACCGTGCATTTCAAGCGGATCTCGTATGGTCAGGCTATAGCACTCCGCAGAGAAACAAGGGAGCTTCCTGGAGAAGCTCGATGATTCGTCCTCCACCCCTTCCCTTGTGCTAGATTCATCCCTCGAGGACACAGATATCAACCCTCCCCTGCACGTGGTTCATCCGGAACCTCCTACACATCGTCCTGGAGTCGTCAGGTGGGCGACTCCGCGATTCTCGTCGAGTTCGGTAAGATGCAGCTAGACTTTGCCGTCCAGGTGCGGATACACGCGTTCGAGGCCGAAGTAAGGAGACGAGTGATTCCTGGTATCTGGTTCCTCGCGCCTTGCATACGCTCGACCATGGTTAGTGATATCTCCCCAAGCACTACATTAAGGTCGGCTAACCAGTCTGGAGGGCTAGGTCCACTTCAATTTCCTTGTCATTTCCCAAAGCGACGTCCTGTCAGTTCTCATTGATGCAGAGACTCTCCCCAGCAGTGTCGACTTGCTTACGTTCCCCGGCGTCGTTGCATAACCTTCTCGGTCGTTCTCGACGACAGGTGGAGCCGTGAAGCGCTGGAGAAGTACATGTGGAGCATTAGAGCGAGTGCGGCCTATCTCCCCAGCGATGTGTACCTTGCGAGGAACAGCACTGAAGCTTGTCGGTACAGATTGGGTGAGTGTCGAACTCGCATGTTGTCTCGTCTCGTCTGGATGTTGGATAGCTCGTGTTTGGAGTTGGGTTTTACTTGGCTTGCCCTTTCCTGGTACGGTAAGCTCGGATCTATCGACCGCTCGCATTGATTACAATGTTAACATTGCGCAGGTCGACCCGCGGTGCCGACTAGTCCGACAGAAGATGAACCCTTCACATACTCATACTCCTCGAGTACGTCAGCCGTTCAGCTACTTAGACCTCCCTCTCATTGCCTGTAGGGAGCTATCGGTATTGCAGGACTCGTTGCAGCGATATATCCTATCGAATCGCCTGGAGGGTACCAACTATACTCAGGTGAGCGGCGTGAATGCGGGGGAGGAGAACATTGGTCGCGTTGTGAAGGGAGTGGGTAGAAACGTGGTGGAGGGGTCAATGGTACAAGCAGGGGAGAGGAGATCTTGGTAATATTCCAGTAAGGGTCCTGGTTATGATGTACACATCAAATGTTCATTGCAGACATTTTCCTCGTTCGATCGCAACAATGGCACCTCATTTCACGAGTTTGTACAAGGCTCTCAGGTTCACTTCCGAGGTGTGTGTGTGGTGGCAGTGTTCCGCTCTGGGATTGCAAGCGTCCTACCATGACCCACATCATCACAGGAAGACAAAACAAAACATCACCGTCGAGTTTCTCTCATCCGCCCATGGCCACACCGCCGCACTTGTACTAAGCGCTGGAAGCGCGAACATGATGTCTGAATTATTATACAATCATCACGAGGTAGATGGCTCTCAATATACGAGTACCTCTGTTATGATATAGTACAGTATACAGAGGAATAGAATTTGAACTGACAGTGCACATATTGGAGCATCTACAGCAGTACTACGAATATTGAGACCCTTTTATGCAGACAAATTCACAGAATTCAGAGCCTCAACCAATTTGTCCTCCAGTGGTACTAGTAAGTGTAGTGATTAGGTGAAGAAGAAGAATTGCAAAATCTCTTGCTTACCAGTGCCCATAACCATTACAGCCTGTCTGGTTTACCATGGTCACATCAGCCTGTTGAGTTGAGAAGAAGCACTGGAGAGAGGAGAGCTCAGAGTAGTAGTAGGTTGTTGCTGTCCTAAGGCTAATGCAGTTGCACTATATATATAGCTCAGTAGTGGCTGTTGGCTGGATACATGTAGGACAAAGCAACCCTTTGTGAAGCTTCGTCCTTACAATCAACATGAGTGCTGAAGTGTCGCACTGTCCAAATTCATGTACATGTTCTGTTCTGTTCCGTTCTGTTCAAAAACTATTTTTCTGTATACTGTACTATATCATAACAGAGGTACTCATATTTTGAGAGTCATCTATTGAGTGATGGTTGTATAACAATTCAGACATCATGTTCGCGCTTCCAGCGCTTAGTACAAGTGCGGCGGAGTGGCCATGGGCGTCAAACCTTCCATTTAGTGTAACTGCGACAGTTACCGTGCAAGAGCTGCATTGACCAGTGGCCACTACGTCAACCCTTGCCCACCATGGTTCTGCTCCAAGGCCGTCGACTTCCTGGCCGTCTGGTGGACGATCATCAGGTGACTGACAGACGTATTTCTCTTCCGCCAGTGTGGTGCCCAACACGGATGGTAATTCACAGGCGCTCTGAGATCGACTGTTCAGCCGTCACTGACGAGGATGCGCTTGGCTACGGAATCGACAAATACCGTTCAGATAGGATCTCGTTACTGCGCTGGGATGTACGCAAACATGCCACTCTCGACTACTTCAGAGCTCCTTGACCCTGGTATCCCAGATAACCTGCGGAGACGATTGTCTAGCAATAAAAGGGGTCAGTTCTGGCAATCGATTCTCTGTTGGATGCAATGGCTAACTCACACGTCATAGAACTCGACGAACATCGTCGCCAAAGACATCACCTGCCGGGGCGGGAACGGGATTGCCTTCGGGTCGCTCGGACAGTATGTCCAATTTGTGAGTATATCTAGAGTCAAACATCGTGCGATGACATCTCTTGTTCCAACGCATGGCTGCTTGCAGAACGATATTGTGAACAACGTTCTCCTGGAAGACCTCAACGTATGCAGTCCCACTTGCAGTGTACGCTAGCAGGTTCGAATGATTGCCTTGCCCTCGCAGCTCATCCGCCTCGACTCGCAAGTCCAACCCAACATGGTGTCCGGTGTGTATTTCAAGTCCTGGGACGGCACAGTCACTAGAAGGGTGACGTTCGACCAAGTAACACTCCCGATCGGAGGCCACTCGTAAGTCCTCTTGCAGCCCCTGTGTCACCTGGACCGAACTTCTGAACGCGATGATGATTACTAGCGACGGCCCATCAACGCTGAGATTCAGCAACCTCACCTTCGAAGACTGGGTAGGGACTGCCCAGCGCAACACGAAGGCGTCTTCCACTACATGCTAGCTTCAAGTTTGATATTTTGACCTATGTACATAGTCGTTGATCTTGAATGCAGCTCAGCCGCGCCCTGTCCGAACATGCGATTCAACGAGGTCCACATAACGCCCCTGAATGGAACTGCTCCAAGCTACAAGTGCGTCAACATCGTGAGCCAGTTCGGCCTGCCCGGTAAGTAGCGCGTTGTTTGCGGTCACTGTCCATGCTTGGAGCTGATGTGTTGCCATACTTACCACAGCTTGCAATTCAACGGGCAGCTCGTGAGATAGCGATCTGAGGACACTTGCTGATACAACAAGCCATCATTGTGCACGTGGCAACAAGAATCAATATCGACAACACACCTCAAACGGCATACAGTGAGAATCCGGAACAGGTCCGACGCCCGCAAGAACAGCCAGGCGAACCGCCGCAAGGTAGTCGCCCAGCCTGCACCCGTTCTGGTTCGAGAAGTCATCGTACAACCTGTAGCGCGAATCGACGGCCATGTTGACGAGCCGAGAGCGCATGTTTGACATTCCTGTCATGAACCGTGGTCAGCATCCGTCGACGCGAGAGAGAAGTCGAGAAGGGGCATACTCTGATGTTTGACTGCGCGAGGTGACAAGGATTGAGTGCAGGCGGATGATCGGCTCGGGGATGTATATCTGTCGAATGCGGACGAGGTCGCGCCGTCTCCGTTCACCTACACGCTCATTGTCGTCAGCATCTGTTCTCTTCCCCCGCTGCAACAGGTCAAGAAAACTCACCATCGTTCACCTCTACGTCTGCCATGAGCCAATCCGTCGTCAAAAGCTTGATCGTGTCCTCCCTCGCCTGCTCGATCAAGCCTTTATGATTGCTCAGCCACGACGCCCTCCGAGTCGTCTCCTTGTTCATCTGCGGCCTCTCGAGCGCCTGACACTCCACAACTCACGCAAAAGTCTCCCAGACAGCAACGAACTGGCGATAATGCATGTACTCCGTCGCCTGGTACCTTATGTACGCGTGAATCAACTGTAGCCTGGAGGGTAATGAATGGACGTACCGAGCAAGTAGCGCAGGATGACATCCGCCTGCTCGAGCGCCGTGTCATACGTCGACTTGACGAACGTCGTCCACTCAATCGAGCGCACAAGGAGCCACTCTGCATCCGTCGGTGCAGGCTCCAGCCCGATAATCGACGGTAGCGGACCCTTGACCGGCGGTAGGATCTACGTTTCAAGCATCATGAGCACCCAGAACACAAACGGGCCAGCTGACGGCAAGCAAGCCAGGACGCACCGTGAACGCCTTTTCGATCGTCCGCTCCGCCGTAACGACCGTGACATGCTCGACATCCAGCCCATGCTTGCGCGCCCCAGAAACACTCCCGCTCAATATTCGCATGACGCACATAAGTGGTCCTCCCACGTCCGGCAGTGCGACTTGAGTTCGGCGGACGTCGCTGGTGTGGGTGCGAGCGCAGCGTAGACGGCACGTTCGGTGGGGGAGAGTGTTGACTATCACAGCGACAATTCAAAGCCGTGTCCGTGTGAGTGAGCGTGGGTGAAGAAAGGGGTCGATGAAGGGATAGGACGAGACATACGTTCAAAGCTGCCCTCTTGCAGACAGTCTTGCTGGCAAACACATCTGGCGTCACTTCACGCAGCCAGTGGAACGTCGCCAGCGGCCTCAGGATATGGCCTGGGGGGACATCAGCTCCACTATCGTGTCCGAAACCCGGGAGGATGACGAGTACGCACTAATCTTCAACGGGTCGAACTCGATGGGCTCCGTGTCGTTCTTCAGACTGCGGAGCTGGCTGAGTGCAACTTCCGGCGGATGCGCCGGAAGCTAGGCGCCGTCGTATCGTAGGCTCTGTTCAGCTGCCACCATCTATTGAGTGTATGACTGCCCAAGTTGATCATGGAGCGACAGACTAAAACCCGTCGAACCCTAGAGTACTTATGTCTCAGGTGGCGAATTGCCGCGCCCACATCCAAGCTATGGTGCACGGACCCGCGGAATCCGCCGGATGATGGGTGCCATGCGCTTCATCCTCGGCCGATGCGAAATCTGCAATCGCCTGGCCATCCAATTTTACACAGCCAACACTGTCCCTCATTCCATACCCACAACTCCCTCTCCTCTATCATCGCAGTCAAATCATCTCGTCCATTCCACCACCCCGCTTGACTGTGTGCTCCGCCTCAGAGCTTGCACACGTCGTGGGTCTTGGCAGTCACCTTGTGCGTAGGTCACGCTTTGAGCCGACCCGCCGCGAGCGTTATCAAGACGTCCACCTCACTTGGCCATCGCAGGTCCCAACACAATGGCGGACAACATCAATATTCGCCGTCCCCCCCGTCAAACCCAGTTTCCCAAGTTCCGAAAGATCGTTCGAAATGAGGATGGTGCTCGGCAAGCATCTCAATTGCCCATGGACGTTGTTATCCATGTGCCTACAATGTAAGCAAATGTGCCTCGTCCACAATTAAATATATATATGCTTACAACCTTTGCAGCTCTTCTAGTAAGGTCGCCGCAGCTGGTCGCCCAAATGACGATGTACGCGCAATTACACCGCCTTCGGACGGAGATGAGTCTTCCCCACCAGTCCTGAGGATAACGCGCAGAGGCAAAGGTGAATCAACATTGTCATCGCGCCACACTGTCACTCACTCACACTGCGCAGCTCCCGCCGTAGCCAAAGCTTACCAAGCTAAGGTGGCCACGAGAGGCAGATTCTCCCGGATGGTCATCACGTCGCCGAACATGGACTATGTCCCAGAATGGCCGATCGAGAGATCTACTGTCGAGACTTACTCGGACGGGCGTTGGGGTATCCGCGAATACTCGCTACTCCCCCAGGATCTCTGTCGCGGCATGTGGCACACATCGTGTATCCCCACCCACCCGGATTCGGCTAATCTGCCCTCTGTGTTATGGGAGACCCTGCAGCGTGGATCGCACTGGGAAGAGGACACAAGTTTTGGCATGAACGGCCTCGGTTATATCAATCTGGAGACTCGTGTCAGACTTACCGATGGCGCCAACCTATGTATCAGTCGATGGGAGAAGATGAAGGTACCACATCACGTCCAGGAGTATGGTGCATTCTTGGTGATGATACTGCGGCAAGTCCTGTCCCGGATGCGCAATCTGCCAGCTGTCGCCAATGTCGCAATCGCGGTTGCTGCTCATGTTCAGCGCGTGAGCCTGGAGCTGGCCGGACTTCGAACGTACATGGAAACCGTCGTGCCTCGCATGGAGTCCAGCAAGGACTACTCAGTCCAAGTGCTTCCTGTCGTGGGCGCGTTTGTGCGCGACGCCACGGATGCGCAAACTTGCACCCGCGTTGGGCTTCCGATTTGGTTCTTGCAACCGCTCACCAGGAAGCTTGCTGTCTGGTCTATCGTCGAGTGCTCACCCCCTCCACACTTCCTGTCACTTCAGCGCTGCAATCCCCCCATGGTGCAGGAGGCTCATTCTCTTGTGGGAGTGAGCAACCTCACAGGCAGCTGGCACCAGTCCATGCTCCTCACGGTCTCGAAACAGGTGGTAGGCACTCACCTGTGCTCCCTTTCTCTGGCTGAAGTCCCGCGTATGACCGACCAAGGACCACCTGCCAAGCGCGCCAAAATCGAGCAGAGGCACGCCACGTCTACCGAGCTTCATATGCGACCAGTAGAACTTCGAAGGGAGTCTACCGCAGGGCCATCCAAGGCTCGTAAGCATCGCAAGCGTGGCAGTGGCAAAGGTCCGGACCAAACACAGTCCATATCGCAACCAAGCCTGCCCATCCAGGCCACTCCGGAAACCGGTCATGGCCCATCCTGCCTTGAGCCCCCTGTCCAGCCAGCGAAAACTTTTGTCCCTTCCCCATTCTATGAGGTACCATCTGTATGGGAGAGAGCACTACGAGCGGCGTCCCCTGTAGGCCATTCGAACCTCTCAGCCCTGTACTTCTATCCTCCCCCCTTCCTCCTCGACACGGTCTCCAAGATTGCAGTGCTACCCATGGGTATAACGCGAGGGGATCTTGCCCGCGTGGACCAGAAAGTGCACCGGTATATCCACAACCTCGCACGTATACGGCCTTTCCTGCACGTGCGGATACTCGATCCCAGTCTGACGAATCAGCCCCTGTCGATTGCCCAGTGGCGCACGGCGCTTTGGGGAGATTATTCCGCCAAGGAGCCACCGGACACGCAGCATATGCCCCCCTCCGCTGCACGCATGGCCCAACGCCGGTGGGATGAATTGAATGGTGTTGTACGACTTTTCGCACGAGTAGCGCAGCTGCATTCTTACAACAACATGTTCGAACCAGCCACCTTTGAGGGTGGTGTGGTGAACACCATCAGCATCGTCTTTGACTCTGCCGGTGAGATGCGCCGGAAGATGCTCTGGGAGGCCCACGAGATCAACTTCCGAGCGGAGGTTGTTGCTTTGGATACTGTCCTCGCACAGACTCACACTTGGTCGTCGCATCAGCGATGGCAGCGGGAAGCGGAAGTGTCCACTATCTGGGGTCCTCCCTCATCTGTCGTCTCCGTCATTCCTCAGCTCGATGAAGAAGAGGATACCAAATTCCGATGGACTTCTTCGCGCTCTGATGCTGTCGCTGTTGAGACCACCTACCAGTTCATCCGGATTCTGACGAAGTGGCCCGGCTGCCCTGCAGCGATCTCAAAAGCGGCAGTGCAAGGTGTTCAAAACGAAGACTTTGGTAGTATTCAGGAACTTGCAGTAGACTTCTACGTGCGTTCATTTGTCCATAACTTTTGTCGGCTCCCTATCCCCCCTATCTTGTTTCCGCAGATATGATATATTTGTATCGTAGCCCATAATGTATCTATATCATTTGATCCTTCTATGCCTGGGTGAGTGATTTTCCTTGCGAAGATCGGTCTGGGCTTCTTTTTGGTTTTCGCACATTCGCATGTGGTAGAGTCGGCTAGTGAATGAAAACAGCATTGACATCGTGTACTGGAGGCTCGCGCTGCAGACGGCATCACTCTGAATCTGTACGCAAACAAGCTGTGCCTCACCTTCTGTAGCTATGGCACCTTCAAGTTCACCTGCACTTCGTCGAGAATCCCTGGGATGACTGGGGCCTGGTGCAGGATATCAATAGTGACAAGTTCATGAATACAGTCTTGCCATCCGAGGAGCCGGACTACGTGTTGGTACAACGTTATTGTGCAATGCCAACCTCTCGACACTGAAGCCTTCGTTCCCAGTGTGCTCAACGGTGATCTGATCACTGGCGAGAGTCAGTATCTCCCTTGTTTCCACTTTTGCAAACCTGCTAACATCGCGTGTAGACACGTTCAGAGAGAACTTAACCAAGCTCATTGATGGGATCGTCGCTCCGCTTAACAACTTCAGGATCCCCTTCTCGTCTACCCATGGTGTACATCCTCATGCCTACTCTCCTATCGCTAGTTCTGATCATGTTATCATTTATCATAAATAGAACCACGACAACGAACCAAATATCACCTATGCTGAAGAGATCAGATGCGAGCTTCAAGTCACACCTCTCAGCTACACCCGCTTCGCTCCCTCATGGGCTGACAGCCAAGGGTACGGTCCGGGAACGTACTGGGTCCCGGTACGCCTTACCTCGCACTTACAGGTTACATACTTCATCTCTAACCTGCTCATATCTATAGGTGGATACTCACGTATCGGGTAAGCGACTGTGATAACTGGCTGCCCCAGCTGCATAAATGACCCTGCATCTAGACTTCTGGCCCTCGCTCATCCTATGGTTCTTCGCCTCCTGCGGCGGAGTGGTGATAGCCTTTCGCTGGTGCTAACTGCGCAACTTCCCTAGGCTTCGCGTGGGAAGGGACTCGCTTGCGGTCCATGTAGGAGGCGGGATTGGCACCGTTTCACTCATCGTCGCGGAGGCGCATCCGCACCTCCAGCTTGTCAATTGAAGACTGTGCGCCTGTCTGCACTATCGGCCGCTCCGTGCATATTCTCTCCTCCCATGGGTATGCATGGCGGTCTCACTCTCGATGTGATGTGTCTGCTCCTCCTCGCACATGCGCACCTGTCCATGCGAAACAGTCTTATAGGGCACGTTCCCTGGTCATCCACGACAATACCGCACATGTCTTACTCTCTGAGCGAAACTCCCTCGCGCGCGCACTATTGCCTCTACCGTGACTGGCCTAGGGATCCGCGTACGCCGACATCTTCGATGCAGAACGTGTCTCCTACCATGCACTGGATTTTTTCAGGCCCCAACGTCCGTTCGAGGTCCCAGGTGTGGGTACAGTCAGGCGCGACATGGATCTGTTGCGCACACTGGGGTGGGGCTGTCGCATCTGACATGTCAAAATCACCAGGCTGCTGCTGCTCCGCATGGCCTCAGTCCCGAATACAAAGCTCCTTTGGGTGGACACGAGGCTCCCATACCCGTGGGTCGATAATGAGAGTGGCAAGTCGGACTCGTTGGGTGCGGTCCGCTCTCTGGTCCCTAATAACTCGCCGCTCCTCCCGAACTTGGGCCGCGGAAGCACGAATGCGTACATTCAGGTCTGTCAAAAACAGACATACACCTGTTCAGCAGCTGACAGGGGCTTGTAGATGCTGGGCCGGTTCGACGCAAAGGAGCGGACATACCGCGAGTACGATGCTCTCACTACTGCGGCTGGGTGGAAGATCACCCTCGTCAAGTGCGCGGTGGGCTCACTGTTTGCGTACACAACTGTAGTCCTTATCTAGTACGGTCGTGGCATGGTTCTTTCAGCTGAGGATGCCTCATCTGCATGCTGCAGTGCTCCACATGATATCTCGGTTCCGATAATGGTTTTGAATGGGCATTAGCGGTTGTCCGTTTGTCTGCGTAGATGGGGAGGGTGTCCCACATCATCTTTTGCCTATATAGGGTGCACAGTAAAAGTTGCTCTGCACGACTCGAATGATGACAGGTTACAGAGAGCTCAAGCCAGACAGTGTTTAACAACCGACACTCAAACCAGTCGGATTTGGAGTGCTAGCTCCTCTTTGTCCTCCACTTGGATTCAGGCAGCGCGTCTACCTATCTCTCCTTCTGTGAGTACCGTTTCCTTGAGCTCATGCACTGGCTGCGGGGGCTACCGAGCTGCCGCGCACGCCAGCCATCGAACATTCCCTTGGTGCTGACTGATTCCCACCACAGACCCCACAGCAAGAAAGACCGGCGCGCAGTGCTGTTCTCAATTCATACGCGAACTACATGGACTACTCGTACTCTCGCCACTCCAACAGTGCGGCAGCACCGCTCCTCGTCTTCCTGGTTGGCCAGCACTTCTGTGTCTGCCCCGTCCTCACCTTCCGTGACGCGAGTTCTCTCCGTCGATGCAACGTCGCGCAGCTCCCCTGTGCCTACCTACCCTCTTGGTCGTACAGCCCCCGACTCCTCCTTGCACCGAGCCTGCCACAGTGCAAGGTCCCACTCCTGACGGAATCCCCAGCTCATATGAGCCAGCGGTTCAGAGTCATACATCCAGAGGAACCCCCGCGCAAAGCGCACTCGTGCACTCAAGATGCAGCCCTTGTGCTCCCCCGCTGAGTCAATGCCGACGCCCGCTGTCTACAAGGTGAAAAACGCCCCTCCCGTTGAGAAGACTGCATTCCCGGAACGACAATTTTCTGGTCAAAAAATGTCTGGCAGTGAGACTGAGACTGCATCGAGCTCACAGTCTGCGCCACGGCCCAACCTTCACATCGACCCGGACACGCTCAAGAGGCTCCTCGCACTTCAGGGATCGTCCTCAGCGAACATTCACATAGAGAGCGGCAGCAGTTGTGTGGCCTCTGCACCACATGCTGGGGTCGCCAACATTGTGCACAAGAAGTCTGGTGAGCCTCTCAAGTCTTCGCTCGAAGAGCACGCCAAGCACGCCAATGGCGAGCAAGGTCCGTCCACTTCTACAAGTGTCTTATACACGTGAAGCAGTTCTTGGCTGAACAGAAGTCCCTATCAATCTCGCGTGAGGGCTCCCCGATGGATACAAGCGGAACCGAGAGCGACTTTCCGATTGTGACCTAGCCCAAGAACGACAACACTCCAATGATGCAGGTGACGGATATGCCTGCAGCCTGCTAAGCCTCAGGTAGACATCGCGCTCCAGGAGTCTCAGCTTTCCAAAGATGACACTTCACTGCACGAGCGTGTGCATGTGTGGAACCTCGCGTTCGAGGAGTGGATTGCCATCTGTTTCACGGTGGACTCACTGCAGATGACGAGCGAGGTGACAGCCAAGTACTGCGACTTGGTCCCTGGTGGGGTCTTGGATCGGTTCTCGTTCATGATCCGGCTGAACGACATGCTCACGCGCATCGAGGAGAAGACAATGTTTTTTGCCATACACTACAACATCGCTGGACGAGAGATCTGGGACAACGAGAGCCAGAACTACAAGGTCGTATTTGCCACGGTTCCTCAACCACGCCCCGCTGGCATGCCCCCGTCGTCGTCCGAGGCCACAGGGTTTGCCCTGCTCAAGAGCAAGCTCGAGAATGTTGTGAAGGGCCAGGAGACCGTCCGCGGGTACATGGCACATAGGCCTGTGCCGTCCACGCTCGAGGAGTCGACATTGCTCTCAAAGTGGTACGACTTCGCGTCATCGTAGAACGTGTGGGCAAGCAGATGGCGTTGAACGACAACAAAGAGGACGTGCTCGAGGGCACGCAGGTGCCGGCGTTGAGCAGGCAGAGGGGCCGGAATCACCAAAGGGGATACTTTGACTTGGGCAGGCTGGCGCGAACGAGCGCATCGGTCAGACATCGCCCCCTAAATTTAGCCTGGAGAGGATGCCGGGTCGGAATGGGGCTATGGTTGATGGAACGGGGCGGGAGCGCGGAGAGGAGAGCATGCCAAGCGCAAGGTCGAATGAGGAGAGCTCGTCGCGGTTGCTGTCGCTGAGCAAGGATGGGCGGGGGTTTGGGTTTGGGTTTGGAGGCGCAGGAGTGCGGAGTGGGCTGGGCGTGTTCTTGACCAGGTGCGTTTCATTCCTCGAGTCCTTGTTATGTCTGATTGACTTACTGACTTGGACACACACACGCACACTTTTTTGATGAAGGTACTGCTACTACACGGGCGCGAGCAATTCGTTCCTGCAGGACACACTGCCACAGCCGCAGTGGGATGCCATCCACCACTCGTGTTCATGGAGGAGTTCCTGTCGACGAGCCCGAGCTTGGGGTACTTGCTCTCGCCAGAGCAGAAGCCGATGAGCTCGTCGAGCGTGGACGACGTGGTCTCGATCAGCAGTGGTGCGACGTTGCCAACGGCGCCGAGCATGGGCTTGGGGTTTGCTAACTTTGGCTCACTGCAGCTTCCTGCTCACAAGCGTGAAGTTGCAGCCTTGTGTGCGGTCATTCAGGGAAGGTTTGACAATTGTTGAAGAATTCCTTCTTTCTATCACAGCTCCCGGCTGCAGACTTTTGTGGGTAGTATAAGATGTCATAGCTAATACTCCAATACAAGATAGTTTCATGCTACTATTGACTTTGGACGCCACCTTCCCCTTCGAACTCTCGATACCCTCTCTCTCTGTGGACTTCAGATTCCCGACGCTCAACTCTCACCTTCCGACACCCGACTCTCAACATGTGGACTCTCCCAAGTCCCCTATCGCACCTCAAGCCTACTGCTTATAGATTGTCCCCCATATTGCCTTCCTTTTCTTCCTTGAGGCGATCTACCACCATGGTGACGAGCCGACCCATCCAAGGAGGATCTGCTGCTGCAGTAGAGGGAGAGCGGTAATTCTTTCGTGTACTCTCTTCTAGCTTAAAAGAACAACCTCCTGTGTATTTCACAGTTAGCGCAGCTGACATGAAGGGAAGAAGTGGTTGCCTCACCTGGAACCAATTGTAGAACATTATGCCAACGGGTGGACGCATCAATATATTGCTGGAGCATATTTTCGGGCAGACCAAGAGCTGAATGCCCTGTCACACCATAATTGAGGTGGTCCACCCGTTGGGAATGGCCGGACTGTCTGGCATCGACAGTCTGTTCATCGTCAGCCATCATACTAGTCTCCCCTGCATGAGCGCGACGGAAAGGAGCAGAGCATTGTCGCCAGGCTCTGACACCAATTTCCATTCCGATGTGGGTGTTCGTTCTCAACTTCATCTCCTTGGAAATGTCGCCAGCAATGAATAGGCGGTCTTGGTTGACAAAGAGGTAGTTATGATAAAGTTCCTTCACTTTGGTCCTCTGTGTAGGCTTGACCGCGTAGAGCTCGTGAACGCAGTGCAGGGCAAAGGGACGCAGGATTGCCTCCTTCAAAAGATAGATACTGGCCAATGAAGAATGAAGACTGGATGGTATGAACCGATCAAATCCCTCCCGTGCCCTCATTTTGTTGTACCGCCTGATCAAGATAAGGTGCTTGCCAATGAGTTGGATAGCACGTTGCATGCCTCCTATAGTGTTGCACCGTGCCAAACCAGTTAGTTCAGTAGCTCGGCCCGGTGCTCCACAACTCATCATGCATTGGAGCAAAAGGAGGAGATCTAGTCTTCCATAGGCCTTTAGCCAGGTCCTCAGAGCAGTGGGTTTCCAATAGGCTCTCTCACTGTCACTAAGCTCCTCGTAGATGAACTTTTGTCGAAGTTCAGGGGTGGAGAGTATATACCGAACCAGCCAGGTGTTGCGCGGAGGGAAGACTGCCTGGTTTCTTTCTTCAGAGAGGAGGCAGTAGCCTGGATCTTTCTTGCCAATATCATCATGAAGCGCAGAAAAATCCAGGTCAGGTTGGAAGCCTTCAAGCAGAGTGTGCAAATGGTCCACTGCATCATCCTCAAGTGCACCGAGGCACTTGCAGATAGATTCTAGGGTGATGTGGGTGCCTTGGAAGATTAGAGTCTTCTTGGCTGAATCTGGGACCCAAGTGAACTGTGGTGCATTCTGAGTCGACATGACTATCAATGAGGCTGCTGCTTGTAGCTGCCGGATGGTGCCAAAGGTACTGGATCCATAAGCTTTGTACCATGGTTGCAGTTGCTCAGCTCTTGATTCCTGCTCAGAGAAAGGCTTCCTAGTGATCTCTAAGAGGAAAACAAGCCTCTGTTAAAAGATACAATTAGCCAAGTTAAGATCATTGATTTTCTTGAACCTTAACCCACCATCAACCAAGTTAACTTGGCAAGAATCCCTGTTACATAACTGGGGTCTTTGAAAGCTCCACTTAGGCACAGTTGGGAGTGGATGACGAATTGTATGGTAGGATCAGGGAATAGGAGTGCAGCAGTGGGATGATGGTACGTGGTCCAAAGAATAACCAGGAGTTCATGGATTGCAACCAGGATCTTTTCATCAAGGCTGCTGGTTGTTTTCTCTGTGCTTTCAGAGAAAAAGAGAGGTAGATAGTTCTCTGCATCTTCATCTCCATCCCAAGCTATATCAGGCCTGCAGTGTTTCTTTGGCTGCTGTTGATCAAGCTGCTGGTCTTTGTCTCCGTCTCCAATTACTTCACCCTCCTCACCCTCCTCATCCTCCTCTTCATCATCTGTGTCCTCAGCTCCAATATCATTGATATCTTCCTCTCCTATGTCTAGGTCAATCTCATTTTGATTATCCTGATCCAAGGCTCCACTCAGAGCTAAGATTGCTGGGCGAAGTGAGGATTTGGACTTCGAAGGATCATGATGGTAGGAGAGCAGGATGGAGGATAGACATCGAGCAAGAACAGAAGAGTACACCGCCATAGTGGCCACATTCTGGAATTCACCAAAAGCTTTCCCTTTGACACTATAATTGTTTATCAGCACTGTATATATTTCAACAAGCTTCAAAGATGTGATCCCACCTTCCTTTTCCAGACTGTCCAAGCTGCCATCGAATGTAGGGGCTTGTAAAGGGAATACGGTGGTATCCAAGCTTAACGTAACGGAGCACATGGAAGCGAAGTCGATAGTAGGTATCGGATGGTTTACGTGGGAGAGCTGCAAATTTTATCAATAGCTGGGGCTCCTTCTGTTCCACGTATGTATGCCACCTAGTTTGGTAAAGCCAAGAAGCAAGATGTCGGGGATCGGTGTCACTGGTCAGAACTGAGGGAGGGGGTGCTATGTTTCTTTCAATCTGTTCCAGATATCCCACTGGTAGTGAAGAATGGGCTGAAGCATGCTCTGGTGTGGGTGTGGGAGAGCCTGAAAGTATAGGAACAACCAATAGGTGCCCAGGGCTGTCCGTCACTCTTTGTGTGAGGGTCTTGGGTCCCATGTTGGTAGATGTAGGTGGAACACCAGGATGGACGCTGAGGCGATGATTCTTGTGCGCAAAGTCAGACCGGAACCACAATTTACAGGTCTTAGTTATTTTGCATTGAAAGGCATCCTCTGGTGGCTTAAGACCCAAATACGGTGGCGCTGGTACAGTTGGCAGAGTAGGAAGCTTGTCGTTGGAAGAGAGCTGGCCAGATTGAAGGCAATCGTCCAAGGCACTGCGCAATTTCGCTTTCCAAGGTCCACTTTGTTGTCCTTTATGTATAGTGCGAATGTGTCCTTCTGCGTGTTTGGGAACTAGAAGCACATGACAATCAAGGCAGAGCAGAGCGGACAGGCGGGTATTTATGAATAAGGGAAGAGGAGAAAATTTATCCCCGTATTGAAGCTGACAGTAAACAATATTAGAGACTGGCAGCCAACCAAAAATCAAGAAAAGCTGACTTCTGTCTGTGAGGCCTTTATGATACCTTGGCCTTCACTCTGCATCTCCTCAGTAGGGTGAGTGCTAGCCTGCTTGATATAGTTAGATTATGACCTAAAAAGTGATGTGCAAACTAGCACTTACAGATCCTGCCTCAGGATTGCTGGAGACCTCAACTATTGAGCCTAAGGTAAGTATGATCTCCACCAGGCAATATTTGGGAGAACTCTACCTGGATTCTCGTCAGTGAGCAAGATCGTCTGCATCTTTTTCTTTTCCAAAGCTTTCTGCAGCTCTTCGGGTGTCTTGAAAGAAAAAAAGGGAAATTGAGCGATCCTTGCCATCTACTGATAAGTGTAGTCGTCTCACCGCCCATCTAACATTGCCCTCAAGCTTCCCAATATGGTTATTGAGTGTCTTGTGAGTCTTGAAAGTCATCAGGCAGATTTCGACCGCACCGCCTTCGTCCTCGACCGCGCCGCCTTCGTCCTCGACCGCGCCGCCTTCGTCCTCGACCGCGCCGCCTTCATCCTCGACCGCGCCACCTTCATCCTCGACCGCGCCGCCTTCGTCCTCGACCGCGCCGCCTTCATCCTCGACCGCGCCACCTTCGTCCTCGACCGCGCCGCCTTCTTGGACCTCGCCCCGTTTTGCTTGAACCGCACGGGCTTCTTGAACCACATGAGCACAGATATGCCCCAACGACCCATCTGAGAACTGCACAGAGTGTGCGCGGACCTTGGTCGGGGTGGACGCTTTGGGGTTAGGATAAGAAACATCCACCGGTGTGAGATTACAAGAGCGCGAGTGGTGACTGGGAGCCTCTGTGTAATGCCGGTGACAGAAACGGCAAAGTTGTAGACCTTTCTGTTTCTTAGGGGGCATATTGGTAAGTGGGAAGGGGGCAGGTGTCCAGGAGGTAATGGAGGATGGCCTGGGGAAGAAGAAGGGTGTACGACCTTGGTACCACGTCGACTTCAAGTTGCTGGTCTGCTACTGCGCAGCTTATAGCGTCACAGATAGCGGACTGATTGCCCAGAGTCGCGAAAGTTGGCGAGCAATACAGCGGCACGCAACTTCCAGCAGACGTGTTGTTGAAAGGAAAGCGTCCCAGTGTTGAAATGAGCACTGAGCAGGGGAAAAGCAAAGTTGTATCGGAAAGGCGCCCGAACGTGGGGAGTTGACGTGAGGCTGAGCCCGGCCGTCTCAAGGGACATTAACCGGCGCCCGGCACACCATGTCGTCAGACTCAGACTCAGATTCCTCTAGTACCGCTACCACCTCGGACCCGTCTCCCATTGTGTATAATGACACCCCTATGCCTGACGTCAGATAATGCGTCCAACATCCACATGCATGGCAGTAGCAGCGGTGGCGGCGACCGCGGAGGTGTCGGTGACAACGGCAGCACCAGTGGTCGCAGCAGCAGCGGTCGCAGCAGCAACGGTCGGTGCTAGTGCCTAGTATTCATGAGCTGATACTGATTCTAGTGATTTAGGCGAGCTCCCGTTTTCGACTGCATACCAATCCATCCTGGCCGAGCTCCAGAGCGTTGCGCGTACAACGTGCAAGTGCAGGAAGCCGTCAGGAAGAACAGCAGCACGAACCAGGAAGTTCGGGACGTCATCAGGACAGGATTCCAGAACACGAACGCTATGTTCACGACATTCATGAAACACCAAGATCAGTTCATGGCAAGGTGTGTCAAGCAGGAGACTGCACCTGTACGCAACAATCTCATTGTTTTCGTAGTCTGGCCGCGCACCAAGAGATGATGCCGCTCCCTCCCCTGGCCCCGTTGATTCCACCGGTCGACTTCAATCTCGGGGTGTCTGGTGTGGGCACTTCCACGCAGCCGTCTGATCCAGGCATTTCCACGCAGCTGGTGGAGTTTCCGATGCTAGTTTGCGTTCGGTTGTGTAAAGTTGTACAAGATAGTAGATGTATCTATCTCCGTGCTTCCACTAGTCGTTCCTCCTGTACTATTCCGAGAATGTTATTTACGGTGTCTCGCTGGTGTCTGCAGACACCAGCGAGCGCACGCATCCACATGCCCAGCGTCATGACAACCTCACATAGCTCACAGCGCCAGAGTAAAGTAGGTGGGAGGGCCACCAATGAAATCTCGTAATTTTGTCTTTCGAGTTTGGCACTAACGGCTTTGTAGCATAGGTCTTTGACTCTTCGTCAATGACTACAAAGCACAAAGCTTAACAAAGGGTCGCTTTGTCATGTGCATTGACCGTAGTGGCCACTGGTCAATGCAGCTCTTGCACGGTAACTGTCGCAGTTACACTAAATGGAAGGTTTGACGCCCATGGCCACTCCGCCGCACTTGTACTAAGCGCTGGAAGCGCGAACATGATGTCTGAATTGTTATACAACCATCACTCAATAGATGACTCTCAAAATATGAGTACCTCTGTTATGATATAGTACAGTATACAGAAAAATAGTTTTTGAACAGAACGGAACAGAACAGAACATGTACATGAATTTGGACAGTGCGACACTTCAGCACTCATGTTGATTGTAAGGACGAAGCTTCACAAAGGGTTGCTTTGTCCTACATGTATCCAGCCAACAGCCACTACTGAGCTATATATATAGTGCAACTGCATTAGCCTTAGGACAGCAACAACCTACTACTACTCTGAGCTCTCCTCTCTCCAGTGCTTCTTCTCAACTCAACAGGCTGATGTGACCATGGTAAACCAGACAGGCTGTAATGGTTATGGGCACTGGTAAGCAAGAGATTTTGCAATTCTTCTTCTTCACCTAATCACTACACTTACTAGTACCACTGGAGGACAAATTGGTTGAGGCTCTGAATTCTGTGAATTTGTCTGCATAAAAGGGTCTCAATATTCGTAGTACTGCTGTAGATGCTCCAATATGTGCACTGTCAGTTCAAATTCTATTCCTCTGTATACTGTACTATATCATAACAGAGGTACTCGTATATTGAGAGCCATCTACCTCGTGATGATTGTATAATAATTCAGACATCATGTTCGCGCTTCCAGCGCTTAGTACAAGTGCGGCGGTGTGGCCATGGGCGGATGAGAGAAACTCGACGGTGATGTTTTGTTTTGTCTTCCTGTGATGATGTGGGTCATGGTAGGACGCTTGCAATCCCAGAGCGGAACACTGCCACCACACACACACCTCGGAAGTGAACCTGAGAGCCTTGTACAAACTCGTGAAATGAGGTGCCATTGTTGCGATCGAACGAGGAAAATGTCTGCAATGAACATTTGATGTGTACATCATAACCAGGACCCTTACTGGAATATTACCAAGATCTCCTCTCCCCTGCTTGTACCATTGACCCCTCCACCACGTTTCTACCCACTCCCTTCACAACGCGACCAATGTTCTCCTCCCCCGCATTCACGCCGCTCACCTGAGTATAGTTGGTACCCTCCAGGCGATTCGATAGGATATATCGCTGCAACGAGTCCTGCAATACCGATAGCTCCCTACAGGCAATGAGAGGGAGGTCTAAGTAGCTGAACGGCTGACGTACTCGAGGAGTATGAGTATGTGAAGGGTTCATCTTCTGTCGGACTAGTCGGCACCGCGGGTCGACCTGCGCAATGTTAACATTGTAATCAATGCGAGCGGTCGATAGATCCGAGCTTACCGTACCAGGAAAGGGCAAGCCAAGTAAAACCCAACTCCAAACACGAGCTATCCAACATCCAGACGAGACGAGACAACATGCGAGTTCGACACTCACCCAATCTGTACCGACAAGCTTCAGTGCTGTTCCTCGCAAGGTACACATCGCTGGGGAGATAGGCCGCACTCGCTCTAATGCTCCACATGTACTTCTCCAGCGCTTCACGGCTCCACCTGTCGTCGAGAACGACCGAGAAGGTTATGCAACGACGCCGGGGAACGTAAGCAAGTCGACACTGCTGGGGAGAGTCTCTGCATCAATGAGAACTGACAGGACGTCGCTTTGGGAAATGACAAGGAAATTGAAGTGGACCTAGCCCTCCAGACTGGTTAGCCGACCTTAATGTAGTGCTTGGGGAGATATCACTAACCATGGTCGAGCGTATGCAAGGCGCGAGGAACCAGATACCAGGAATCACTCGTCTCCTTACTTCGGCCTCGAACGCGTGTATCCGCACCTGGACGGCAAAGTCTAGCTGCATCTTACCGAACTCGACGAGAATCGCGGAGTCGCCCACCTGACGACTCCAGGACGATGTGTAGGAGGTTCCGGATGAACCACGTGCAGGGGAGGGTTGATATCTGTGTCCTCGAGGGATGAATCTAGCACAAGGGAAGGGGTGGAGGACGAATCATCGAGCTTCTCCAGGAAGCTCCCTTGTTTCTCTGCGGAGTGCTATAGCCTGACCATACGAGATCCGCTTGAAATGCACGGTATTTCCGGCTTTCAGTTGTCCGAGCTTCCAGCTATCTCACAAAGATGCTTTAGCCCAGCAAACGTACAAAGCGAAGAGATACTCACAACTCAGCAGTGGCGATCGTGCACACACATACCCACCCATGTCTGGGCCCTCGTGCGTCAGGATGACAGGCGTGTCCCCATTCACGTCATACCCATTGACAAGGATGTTGCTAGGATGCGAGCCACCCTCTCCACCTGTCTCTCGTGCCCATGCGATGCGTGGGCCATCCAGGCGCACACCCATCCAATTACTAGAGACGCTCACTGACCATCTCGTGTTGAAGAACTCGGTGACTCCATCGGGAGTGATGAAGGAGGAGTCGCATTGAGGTCCAGGGAGGACGTATATCATCCAGTCGGATGGGAACGTTGAGATATGGCAGTCGGGGAGGCGGAAGAGGGTCTCAGAAGCGTGGCGAGTATTCATGACATCACATTCGGCGATCGTGAGTCTCCGGCGATGGGAGAGTGGCCCTGGTACCCTCCAAGGCTCATGGATGTGGCCTTGGAGCCCAAGTACTACCTTAGTATCTCCGAGAAGCCTCCCTTCGTTCCATTCAGGGTGACCTTCATGGTGGCGCCACTGATTGCGACCACAGCAGGGGAGTGGAAGCGAAGACGACTCAAAAGGCGAACCAGTCCATCGGACCACTGCGTGGGATGCCCAGACTGA
Organism: Fomes fomentarius; assembly: GCA_022606135.1. Classification (NCBI taxonomy): domain Eukaryota; kingdom Fungi; phylum Basidiomycota; class Agaricomycetes; order Polyporales; family Polyporaceae; genus Fomes; species Fomes fomentarius. The sequence continues at coordinate 3,465,835 of JABYQN010000003.1, read as the reverse complement.
CACGACGACCCGGGTAGTCCTGTACTGTCGTCTCGATGCCCCACTCAGCACCTCACAGGCCCTGTAGTACCCCTACATGAGCACTGGCGAACACAAGATGAACGTGAGTGACGTACCTAGCAGTGTAGGCAAATGTATCAAGGAACGTCGTCGTCGCCTTCCCAGCACGGAACCCGTCAGACTGGCAGATAGCCTGCAGGTAAGAGATGTTGTTGGGTGAGCGGTATATCTTCGTCTTCTGCAAAGCGTCACATAGTCGGTCGATCGCTTTCCCCCACGTCGATCCTGTCACGATGAGCTTACATGCGAGCAAGTCGAAGTAGGGTGTGATGGTCGTTCCGGTCTCGACCCATGAGTCGACTCTGAGCCACTCCGCATATGGAATGTCCACCTGTTGAAGGATCCCAGGGCATGGCCTGAACTGGGCCGAGGGGTTCTCGCAGTACACGCGGACTTCAATAGCATGACTCCTGCGTTCGGAAGAGGGGTCATGTATTGTCCCTGGTCGTAGTATGGAGGGGAGAGGATGCCATCGCAGACGCCGTCATGCTTCGCGATTCCTTGGAGGAACATAAGCTCCACGATGTCTAGACCAGGGTGAATCTGCAGAACACGACAGAAAGAGGATAATAATACTCGTACGGGAATGACGCAGCATGACAGGGCTGGGGGACTCGATGACTTTCTGATGACGTCTTTGTACGCTGCATTCGCGCTCGCCCATGTGTATCGCATGTCAGGTTCCATTACCAAAGACCTGTACAAGTGAGTCACTCGTCGATCAGAGTGCATTACACAGCGCTGACCTGGACTTCGATGTGTCGCGTGGATGGGTATTATCTCTCGACGAATGACCCGTCGTCGTGGAATAGCGACTGCGACGTCCGCACAGCATGAGGGGAGAGTCAGAACGAGAAAAAAAAACACAGGACTGCATACCTGTGCGTGCGCACGGGTAGAATCAAACTTGTCTTGCACTTCTTCGGGCGAGTTGCAGATAACGAGGCCCATCCCGCCACCTCCCGCTGTCGATTTCAACATGACAGGGTAACCGACCTTGTCGGCGAATGCAACCGCCTCTTCGGCCTCTTAAAGCAGCGCCTCACATCCTGCAACAACAGGGACATCCACCTCTTGGGCCAGTTGACGTGCACCATGTATTAAACCCATCGTCGTAATTGTCTCCAGCCGGGGGCTCAATCATGTTATTCCGGCGTCGGCGACCATTTGTGCGAAGGGGGCATTCTCGGACAGGAAGCCATACCCATGATGAACCAGTGTCACTGCGTGTTCCTTGCATATTGCGATGATAGCCTCGGCGTCGAGGTATCCGCGTGCGCTAGCTCCTGGGTCGTCTGTGTTCAACTTGAACTGGACAGCTTCGTCGGATTGTACAGCGTGCGGGGCTGTCGCATCGGAGTCGACGTATGTCGCGACAGTGCGAATGTTGAGATGGCTTGCTGTGCGGAGGATGCGCACGGCAATCTTGCCGCGGTTCGCGATGAGAAGCTTGTGAGCTGTACTCTTGCTCATACTGGTTGGAAGCTCTGTAGGGAGGACCGTCAGTCGGTACCCATGGGTTTCAACTGTACTTAACAGATAACAATATACCAAAGACGGCACGAGACGTGCATATGATGTCGCGATAGCATAGGGAAAGCTCGGTGGCGCCGACCCGTGCTATCTCAAAGTATGATACTTCGGCCCTTATCTCAAGCGAGACGTATAAAAATGCGACCTGCATCCACGAGTCAACCGTCTATTCCGTTTAGGTTCCATCGCGAGGATACCCACCGTGTTGGCCATGACTGGTCTCCGCGCAATCGTCAACTGTGATATGGGCGAGGTATGTGTCTCATACTTATAACATTTTGAGTTACTCTGCGTGCTATGGACAATCGTCCAGGAGGAGGCGGTGATAGCGTGCATGGTGGTCGAGAGGCAGGTGGTGTAAGGGCGCTTGGCTTCCCTTTCTCGGCGTCTCATTTTTCACTCCGTTGTTTGCTGACACTGCTCTTTCTTTCTATGTTATACGGGTTTGCGCTCTACAAGATCGTGAGTACGAACGTATTCGCATCCCTAAGCCAGATACAGACATGCAGCATATTCACAGGGAGATAACGAAGCCCTCATGCAAACTATCCACCTTGCAAATGTCGCTTGCGGCTTTCACGCATCGTGAGTGAACACGAGTAGCCCACAAGGAAGACAGTGTGCATATGACCTACTGATCATTCAGTGACTTCTTCATCATGAACGAGACGGTGCAGCTCGCCAAGAAGAACAACATCCTCATCGGTGCTCACCCTTGTCTGCCGGACCGGGGAGGCTGGGGGAGCCGTGAAATGAAGATGGAACCGGTGAGTATCCAGTCACGCTCAAACAGTAAATACATCATGCACATCATGTCAGGATGAACTCGCCTCATGCTTCATATATCAGGTCAGCGCCCTCACCGGGTTCCTCATTCTGCATGGAGTACCTCTGAATCATGCAAGTGCTTTCCGGGCTGCATGCTGTGATCATCGCTCACCCGAAAAGCCAGATCAAACCTCATGGCGCCGTCTACGGTATGACTGCATGCGACATTAACTTGGCGTGGGCGGTCGTGGGCGTCGCAAGGCTCTATAAGGTCCCGTTCATGGGCCTCGCAGGAACGTGCCACCAATCGGCTGCTGAGGAGCTCAGCATCCCGTTCATTGCAGGCACGTACTCCTCGCTCTCCGCAGCTATACTTCCCCGCTCATCTAGAGTGCATCCAGAGTGGTTCGCGGACCTGGCCTACAGTGCAGAAGGCAAACTTCTGATTACGAAGTGAGCTACCGTTCTCATCCTGCTGCTGAGGAACAAGCTCGGATGTGGAGGCATCTTTGCTGAACCGACTACTATGGTGGGGTGCCATTCTCACGCCGCATCGCAGGAAGCACGACCCTGTCCCCTTGCAAGAAGTCACAGATAGGGTAAACAGATTACTCGAAGAGAAGAAGGTCTCGAGCGTGAGTGGTGCCTTGCCTCTTCCAGACGTAGTATCCGAGGTATCCATTTGTTGCCATTCTGATACCCCCGTAGGTCACGGTCTGCTCAGATTGTTGCGCGCTGCTGATACACGCGCTGACTTACAACAGGGAGCCGTTGAGATCGCGCAGGCTGTCAAGGCGCCTGTCAAAAATAACGAGAATTTATAAGACAGAAGGGTTCACGTTCCAGTATCAGTATGTCCGTTTACATGCGATATGCAATATGCTCGTAGTTGATGGCTAGGCGTGTCGAGATGTCAAGTCGGAGCAAGGTCTCAGGGACATGGTGAATCATGTGACGAAGCGAATCGACGTACATCCGTACTCGCAGGATGAATTGCATCCGATTGATTGGAACCCCGTTCTGATACCTCCTAGCGAGGTAGCGATTTGAGTCATCTAGCTTATATTAAGCTTCTTGTCGAGCGTATATCGACAGTCAGTGTGTCTTAGTTCCTCCTTTTGAGATACTGAGCCGCAACGAAACTCACCTCGATGAATTGTTCAGTCAGTGACGTCGCATATCAAGGCGCGTATGGATCTTGTGGTCTCCTGAGTGCTCAGGCCTTCAGGTACCTCTCTGTGAGCTTTCCTCTCTCCTCCCATCCCGCGACTGAGGTGTCTTGTACAAGAAAAGCGAGCGCATCCAGAGCATGGGACCGAATCATCGGCTGGAAGTCGCTTTCCCATCCCACGTGAGGGCCATTGTTACTTCTCCCAGCGGGGATGCTGCGAAAGTGAGGATAACTTGGGGCGCCCACCGGCTTCACAGGGGCGCACTCTGTCCGAGAGGCTCAGAATGGTAAGCGCAACTTCAGAACTACGGTTGCGCGAATTGCCGTCGTCTACCTCCCTTACTTCCGGCTCGCTCTCCCGCAATACTTCCCTTCACGGTAATCAGAACGATAGAAATGGCCTTGACGAGACTGGAGCACTGACTGCGTCTGTCCAGGACGGGCATCCTCAGCGGTCTCCTGCCAGTTGGGACGTGTGGGTCGGAGGCGGAGTTCGCTTCGACCATCTTCTGTGCGTTCGTATGCTTTATGTGATTTGATTGGCGAAGACTGACAAGAGCAGTCAACTGAGACTGTGGGACCTCGGCTGTTGCAGGCACGACCTCGGAGTCTCGGCCTCGTCAGGCTCCGAGATGTGAAAAGCTGAAGGTTAACGCCCAGCCAAATAGACATAAGCAAGAAGCCCCGCCTGACGCCACGTCCCATTCCTAACTTTACCTCTGGCAATGTTAATTCAAGTGCTGATCAGTCCGGTCTATCCTCAGCTTGAGTGCACTGCCAGTGAATCGTGATCTTGTTCAGCCACAGCTCTTACAGACCAAGCACCCCGCAATTTTCAGATTTTTCCTAACAACGTATCTCCTGCGTTTGTTGCATCCCCTTCGTGCCCGCTTATCATTGAAAACCATTTCACGACTACTGGGGGGTCACTCATCGCTCGAGCCCTATGCTGCCTGCACAAACGTACCAACCAAAGGTGGTCTTTCAAATCCGATTGTACGCAGTACCCTGATGCTCACAGTGGCCATTAGCTTAGTGACATCAGGACCATCCTCGAATCTCTCCATTATCATCATCGCTTTGAGGACATAGCAGCGGAGATGGAGAGGGGTGCACAGGCCATTCGTATGATCACGTTAAGTGTCCTCGCTCGGGATGATACCTGTAGATCTTGGTCGGCTCATCTTGTGAGTGTAGGCGATGACGGCCCTCCGTTAACACGGACGTTCCTCCGTCATCATCGGCTGGTCCGTCTTTTCACGGGACATATACACAAGCTCAGCCGACAATCGAAGATGAAGACGCGCTGTTTCTTCGGTACAAGACGCGTAGTGCGCAAGATTTGCCCGCCTTATGTAGAGAAGGAGTCGCGGACACGGAAATCGAGTTTCTCGGATGGCTCGGACGAGGAGATCTATGGTGGGTCGTCTCCGATGGCTCTGGTAGATGGATGAGCGAAACGATGCATATATGCGCCTTGCGATCACGGCCTTCCCTAGGCTCAACGCTCTATCGTTGCTTACTATTCATTGCATGATACTAGTATCTCATCCGACTCCGACTCTGACTCTGACGACCTCATTCTGAACAATGCCGGAAAAGGGGGCGTGAACGGCAGCAAGGGCACATCCCGTCAGGACAAACGCGCTCGAAGTCGCCCAATCACTCCTCCGCCCGCACTAGTTGTACAGTGAGTTTTTTCTCTCGAATAACGGCAAACGAGTCTTCCCGTCTTCAAAACCTCACAGCATCGGTATCTGGACTGAAGCAGAGTTGGGTAGGTCAAATTTGGGAATACTGACCCTGTTTCACGCTCACCACTGCATACAGAGGCATTTGAAAAGACATCATACTCGTACGAATCCGCGATCTCTTCCATCTCCATCTTCGTCACATATGCGGATCCCTGCAGTGACTAGGCTGCTCAGCTCACTCGGTCCTCTGCTTGATCAATGGGATACTTTGAGCACGAGGCAGCGATGAAGTAACCAAGTCTGCACCTTCCTCATCCGCCGGAGAGATGCATCGAGTTCCTTGACACGTACTTCCAACGCCAATCCTAGTCTCTTCAAAGTTCAAATCGTCTCGACTGTCCTCTCGCCCGTTCCCGCTTCCTCGTCGCGCCTATACGCGACATAGATGCTGTCAAAGAGGCATTACAGCTGCCGCAGTCCGTATCAGCAAAGCTGGCCGCCAGGACACCTCCAGATCCGGATACACATCTTGCGCGCGATTTGTCTCCTTCTCGGGCGGAACGCATGGAAACGCGCAGTCAGGAGGGTGCATATAGTCAGGAGTCGTAATCAGAGTACGTGTCATATCTTCGTTCAGAGGCGGAAGTTCTCAAAAGGGCATGCGTAGACCTACAGTCAAACTGCTTCCCCGAAGTCGGTACATAGGCGAGAGGGTGCATTTCTGCCCTCTAAAAATCATTGCCTCTCCCCTGGCACGCAGTCTATGCAATCTTCATCACCGATGACGAAGCACATATATCAGATACCCACCCGGCCGTGGTCGTCGAGCAGGACGAGTCGGGGGATGAGGAAGTATCGCGGCGGCGGCCCCGGTTAGAACTTCGACGAGAGAGTAGCTGGGTGAGTCTCGGTCAGGAGCAGCTGAATAGAGACTTCTCGGAAAATGGCAAAGCTGCGGCTACCCCCTCGTCTCTGTCTCCGAACACCTTCGTCCATCTCGGCAGCGTCCTGCTCTTCCAGTGTCTCCCACTTACCATCACCATTCCCCAAGAGCGTCCGTCATGGAGGGCACGGTGGCTCCGACGACGAACAGGGCAACGGTTCTCTTGCGCCGAGCGCTTTCAAGGTGTTGACGAACCTCAAGTGGTTCTCCTCTCTTCCTCGACCTCCCTCTCGGTCGTCGAAATCGAGCAAACGGTCCAGTAGCCCGGATGTTCGCCGCTCTATGTCACCCCCAATCCCCATGGTAGAAGTCGATTTGCCCCTCGAAGGTGGATTATTCCGAAACCAAAGCATTCGCATTCTTGGCCTCCGCCCATGAACCCGGCCGACGTGGTGGTGCTGAGGGGTTCGAGGGAGCGTGCTCGAGGATATGCGATGAAGATCAACGAGCTGTCGATATACGACTGTGGATTGCGGGGGTGGATGGCGGCTTAGTCTCGTGGTCAAGGTATGTCATCCCTACATATACCATATTCTTCGGCCCGTATTACCCAGTCTCACACCCTCGTGCAAAGTCCCATCACTCAGTGCAACAAAGAGTGCAACCGTTACCTGCGGGGTTTGGGGGAATGGCTAACTCGACTCGCTGTCGCATGGGTCCATGGCCTCTGAGATGACCTTCGCTATTCGCGCGGATGCGTACGCCGCAACGGACCTGTCCACCCGACCAAGCGATCCACCTCCGACTACAGCACCTCCCGCTATCCTCCCATACCCCGCCCTCACGCAAGTTCAGCTGCAACGCCCGCCAGCGCGAAGCTCCACGCTCATCCTCTCTCCCACAAAGTCGTTACAGATACCAACTTCCACTTCCATGAGCTATTTCCAAATACGAAGAGAGACAGGAAGACTATACATCGCGTCACATTTCGGCCACTCTCATACCCGCACCCCGTACTGCGTTGATGAGGTGCGCGGACGGTGACCCATGCCTGCCCTCCGTAGCCCGTTCTTTCCTAAAGCTTGTAAGTCAACGCGACACTCTTGGTACATTCTTGTTGATCATCCCACAGTACATACGGCACAAACATGCTCAAAGCCCTGCTCCTGCTCGTCTCCGCTCTTTTCTTCGCACTGGGCATCATCCCTCCCCGGAATCGGGTGCAAGTGGGCGGCTCTGCGGCTGTAGTCCTATCACACCCTCGGCGACTTCTTCACCTACGAAGTGCACATCCGCCCGACCATTGCCTCATCACATCCGGGCCATACGCCTTCGTCCGGCACCCATCTTACACCGGCATCGCGCGTCTCCTTCTTGGCATCCAGCTCGTACAATTCGGCGACGGAGGCTATATATCGACCTGCCATGTAGGGGCCGGAGACCCTGGATGCTTGTCGCGTGCTCGTGGCAGGCGATGTCCATCTTTACGGTGATCTCGCTGTTCAGGCGGTACGCGGTGGAAGACGGCAGGCTGTGGAAGCGGTTTGGGGACGCGTGGACGGCGTATTTGCGGACGGTGGCGTAGCGCTTAGTGCCTTACGTCCTGTAGCGCTTGTCTGTGTCTGACGCCTACAACTCCTGGCGCGTGTACTTAGTACCCAGGATTTATGCAACAGAAGCGCTTCTTCAGGGGATTGCGACAATCATTCAGGTGATTCCCAAAGGACACTGCACTACTTCAAGCAAGTATAGTAACATCACCACTACACCCTACCACATTGTGGCCCACTTCTGCAAAAGCTCAACGCCTGTACGCCACCTCTCTTCTCCAGTTTCAAGCTTCTCACCATCAGACTTGAACTGTTTCTGTGTGCGCATTCCACAGCGGTGGTAGCGGCACAGTCCACCTGCAGTGTACTGGCACATGGACATGCGCGTCTCACCATCGTCAAGGGGGGTGTTGGAGTGGGTTATGACCGCCAACATGATCAAATATGTGGTGTATGGAGGAACCTGAATGAGGAGCTTGAGCTCATCCAGCTTGACCTTGGCGCTCCTTGTAGGGTCGAATTGGCCAAAGACTGTCACTGCACACAGGCCAAAGGGTAGGTTCAGGTGGTCACGATGTGGTGTGGCCACGGTGCATGGGCCAAGGTTGACCGTCGCACCTGCAAATACGTTGTTGTCAAAATTATGCTGTAGAGTGCGATCGTGTGTGCATATGGCATCCAGCGTGCGTCCATAATAATCATGAACCGCAGGGGCATATATTTGCAAGCACGCTATACTTCAGTTAGCCTCAAGACACACAGAATGAATGCTGCAGCTCACATGATGCAAAGTTCACCACGCGCTTGACAGAGCGTGACTTCAGCAGTTTCTTGATCACTCGCCCCTCGCGTCTGTTCCTCGGAGCGAGGTTTGTTGGCTTCTGTATGCATGATAAGCACCACAACGGCTAACGAAAGGTTCAACAGGCCTACCGTTTGACCACATCCCATGGACAGTGCAGTAGTTAGCGTGGCGAAGGTTCCACGACGGTGCAGTTCATGCCCGTCCAGATAACATTCCTGCCTTGCACTATGCATGTGTGCCTCAACGTTCTTGCAAGCCTGCACCCACCCTTTGCGAGGACCAGCAAGTAGTGCTCCAACAAAACGTCCATTCCGATCGAGGATGACGACAGTTTTCCTGGTAAATTGATATCAGTCCTGCCCAAACCACAACGATGAAATACTCACCGTCCATCCCAAGCAACCTCCCTGTCATCGCTTGCCTTCGGAGCTGGTAAAGCAGAGTAGCCAAAGCCTGCGTATGTCCGTGGCTCTTGTACCAGGCAGTAGTCCACATCCAAGGCAACGCCCTAGGCAACGCCCTCCTGCGCTCGGGCCAAGGCTACCTTCTTCGGCTCACGGCAAGGCACATATGCAGCCTTCTCCTCGTTTTGAGACAACAGCTCCTGCCGATGAGCCATTTCCTCTGCCTCCCACCGTAGTCGGCGCTGCTTATGTGAGTACTTCTTATTCCTCTTCTTCCCCTGGGAGCGTGCTTGTGGGCGTCGGTGGAGGTAGGACGTTGGCGGGCATCCGGTAATTGCTCGACCAACTGCTGACTAACGAACAACGATCTTCGTCCTGAGAACAGCCCTCTTCCCGTACACCCATGCCAAAGTTTTGCTGTTCCATGGTGGAGTCAGCCTGGGGTAGAGGTAGCGGAGCATCATCGTCCAAAGCCCCGGTGGCGACTGCTGATTCATGCTCGAGATGAGCACGGCGGCTGAGCACGTCGAAATCGAGGGCGACAGGGGCAACCACAGGATCCCCCATCTCGCACGGTGAGAACCCTTGACCATTGCGCAACTACGCAAAGTTAGTGTTGGATCTGATGCACTATTGCATACACATACCCTACGCAACCGCTCTTGCACCGCTTTGAACAGTGCCTAGATTTGTACGGCCATCAGCATAATGTCTCATCAGGTCTGGACCAGTCGTTGGTATGCAATCACCAAGGTCGAGTTCGACATACTAACGCTGGGACTCTGAAGCACTCACCATTTGTATGTCGAGGGGCTTGCGAAACAGCTGAGCGAAAGCGAGAGGAAGGGTTGAGAGCGAGAGGAAGGGTGCTGCGCAGGCGGTCACTCTATGGGAAGCAGGCCATAGCTGACACTCTGTCGTGCCATACCGGCATGGGCCCGCCCTCCTTCAACGACTCGTTCAGCCCGGATAGGTGGCAATCAACGCCCTGGTCGTCAGCAGCCCACGCCGCATATCGCAGATGGCGCACGACAGCCTTGAAGGATTATAGTCTTGCGTGCCGGATGTCCTGGTCCGCAGGGCGGAAGGCGTGTGAGGTTGAGGACGAGGCGTACTCGCTCCACCATCTAAGTATGGCGAGGGCAAGCATGCATTCATTCGTCGACAAGAGGGATCGTCAAGAAGTCTCCAGACCAAAGCATCCTCGCATGGGGCCGCACACTGCAAGTCTACAGCCGTGGCCGATTCGTCGAAATCGCGCAGGAGCATGATTACGAGCCCCAGTCGCATCTCGAGACGCTGCTCGCGCCTTCACCCGCCTGTTTCGCGTCCTGCGGGAACATAAGCCCCATCTCGCAATTGCTGATGGTTCTGCGCTTTCGCAGACTGCAGTCATCATCAGGCCTGAAAAGTGTGTGGGCACTCGAACACCCACGGCGTCTTGGTTTGGACCCTATATATATATATTTGGACCCTCACTAGGCCTGTCATTGTAACACACAAACGCGGTATGACAGGGAGTGACACAAGGTACATCAGCAGTCCTTAACTTAAAACGTAGTGCATCAATGAAAACGAAGAGCTTCTTCCAGATGCCCCTCAGTCATGGGTATACGGTGGTGGCCAGACCTCTTCTCCGGGGATTCGTACCCCAGAATCGACGGCCAGCTCCCCGGGCTGGTCGTCATGCCTGTGCTGCCGCGATGAGCCTTCCTCGAGGGCTGGGTCTTGAGCGTGCGCCAGCTCCGTCTCATCGTGCGTCATCCGCGCTTCCACGGTTTTCGGCACTCGACGCGATTCCGAGGCCGAAGGGACGACAGATGAGTTCGCTGATGGGGCTGTCGAGGCCACCTTGGACGTCGCTGCCGTGCTCTCCGGTCCCGGGCGGGTAGATGCGATTGCGCCGGGCCCCGAGGGACCGAGGAGGCCATGTTGGTCGACATGGGGGAGAACGCACCGTCCCGCACACTCTGGCCCGGATTACGCACACTCTTTTCGTGCACGGAAGCGGGTAAGAAAGCCGGAGCTGCTGTGGGCATCGGTGTCGGCAGCATGTAGGGCGATGGTGCCCATACGATACTACTGTGTCCACCGTCCCGCATGACACCGAATGCACCGGTAGTGGCCGCTGCGGTACCTAGGACCAGATTGGTGGACGCCATGTTGGATGGCGGCGACATCAACACGTTACTTCCGCCTCCATGTTTCCATCCATGAGTGTTTATGTAGAGGCGTTAGTCATGTACGGCGTTGGCCAGGATAGAGCTCGTACCTTCGTCACCGTTGTAAACGTTGTGAGATAAGCTTGCACCAGTAGCCCGCCGCTGGCGCCGAAGTTTACAATAGATCAACATAAATATCGCGGCGAGCAACGCGGCCCCTCCGATCGCTCCTCCTACGATGACTGCAGTATAGCTGGGCTTCGCCGACGTGGTGTCGGACTGCTGACCACCCGAAGCGAATGACGAAGGCGCAGAAGACGTGGATGAGGCCGAAAGTGTAGACGAGAATGAGTTCGAAGGTGTAGAAGGGTCAGATGAAATCGTCATAGAGGACGCAGAGGGGGCAGATGATATCGTCGTAGAGGACGCAGAAAATGGAGTCGAAGATGCAGAGGAGCTGGATGGAGTGGAAAGTGCAGTTGAAGTCGATCTGGAGTGCGAAGCCGAGTCGGACGGGGTAGGTGTTGAACTCAGCGTGATAGCAGGCAGGTAGGCGATGTAGTCCAGCCCAAACACGTTCGGCTTCGTGCCGTTAACGTTCGTGATCGTCAGCTGGTGCTCTCCGGAGGGAAGGTCGTCCGAGGTGAAGTACGTCTGGTTCGAGATGCGAAAACCCGGCTCGATAATTGGCGCAGTGAACGTGCCCATGGTGTGATCGTCAATGTCGTACTGTGAGGTCGGTATGCCCTGTACATCCCATGAGCCCATCGACCCCGCGACCATTACTCGTGTGCCTACCACAATAGCGACGAAACGAGTATGGTGAGCTGTTGAAAGTTGCCAATGTGGATTTTGATACTTACCTGTAAACCTGAACGTTCATCCCCGCGTTCGTAGCTCCATGTCTAGTCCCATCGAGCAGCCCACCGACGTCAGTGTTGGCCTGCCAGCCCGACGAGTACTGAATACTTGGATCGGCATCATCCACGATCACCCAAGCGGGTGCGTCGGCCCTTGCTTGAACCATTGGACCAGATGCAGAGTCTGAGGAAAGAATCAAAGAGTACATATGGAAAGTGGGGATCCTCGAAGGCGAGAGAGAAAGCCTTGCGAAGGTGGAGACACAAAGCGGTCAGAATAAAACGTCCAAGTCTTGGATCAGCACACCCCCTCCTGGCTCCCGCTGAATACAAATTTCCAAACGCAATCGGGCGTATATTCATATTACGCCAACCAGGTGCTGATGGGCGACGTATCGAACCAAGTGGTTTGCAAGATTCTGGGATTAGAAAGTTACTTACTATAGTCATTCGGATGGCATCCATCAAGGTTCTACTTGCGAGTACAACGCAGGGGCGGCTTTACGTATGGGTCTCGGATGATACCACTCTTGAGCGGGCCGGCGTGCACAGGCGTGTATGCGGCAAGAGCGAGGCGACAGTCCGTGGCAGAGGGGCAGAGACTCCGCAGTGAGAACTGGGTCAAATGCTGTATTCGACGCTGTGCCAATTTCATTTTTGAGGAGGTCAGGACTGATTATGACTGATAGCCCGCGCGCGTGTACAGAGGATCTCCATAGCAATGTGAATGATGTTACACAGTTATCCAGGCAATCATCAGCAGTTCAAGCAATCGGACATGCAACGCACGGCTATCTTATCTTTGACTCCCCTCAGGTTCACAGCCCCCCGAACGCAATCAGCTTCACGTTCATATACTCGTCAATACCATGCGGGCCACCTTCCCGACCTGGATACCACAAATCAGCAGTCACTCAGCCTCGCGATGAACCGGCGCACTCACCCATCCCACTCTGCTTGACCCCTCCAAACGGAATAGCAGCCTGACTGGTTATGCCCGTGTTCGTGCCCACCATGCCCACCTCCAGCGCCTCCGCAACGCGCCACACGCGTCCCACATCGCGCGGATAGAAGTGCCCGGCCAGGCCTACAAGGGCATCGTTCGCCAACTTAATGACCTCCTCTTCAGTCTCGAAGCGTGTAAGCGCCGCGAGCAGGCCAAAGGTCTCTTCCTTGTTCACCAGGGCGTTCGGGGGCACGTCCGAGAGCACAGTCAGGGCAAAGAACGAGCCCGCGCCTGGGATGCGCTTCCCGCCCAGGAGAACCTGCGCGCCTTGTGCAACGGCGTCTTCTACGTGGTGCTGGACTTTCTCGACTGCCTTCTCATGGATCAATGGTCCGTGCGTCCTGATGAATTCTGTGAATGTGATATCGACAGGACAGGAGAGCGCGTGGAATGGACTGATGTGTCCTTGTCGAGGCCGTTGCCAACCTTGAACGCGGCAACCTTCTCAGCGAGACGAGAGGCGAACTCCGCGTAGATAGATGACTGCACGTAGATACGGTGTGCGCACACGCAGGTCTGTCCGGTGCCACGGAATTTGCATGTGATGGCGCCTGAGGGCACTGTAAGTAAGCCGTTTCGAGGAGACAACGTATCTCGACGAACCTGCAACGGCTGCATTGATGTCAGCGTCATCGAAGACGATGAACGGTGCATTTCCACCAGCTTCGATAGAGACCCTGCATGCAAGATGAATGCATTGGACGGGGACCAAGGGGAATCCATGACGTACTTCTTCAACGTGCTTGACGCAAGTCCATATAACAACTTCGCGACTGGCGTGCTCCCCGTAAACGACACCTTTTTTACCACGTTGTTCTCGCACAACTCCCGTCCGACTTCAACCACGTTCGCCTGCGTCGTTACAACATTGATGACGCCTGGAGGCACGCCAGCGCGGTTTGCCAGCTGCGCGCCGGAAGGGTGTGAATGAGCGGTCAGATGAGAATCGACTTTGAACAGTCTACGTACCTCCACAAGCGCGAGCGCGGAGAAGGGAGTCTCTGGTGGAGGTTTGATGACTGCCGTACATCCTGCGGCAAGGGCCGCGCCAAGTTTCCGGGTGATCATCGCTGACGGGAGGTTCCATGGTGTCAGGATTGACCTGCAAACAGTATGACGTCAGATAGTGCGAGGGTCTTGCGTGGAGGACATACGCGACACCTGACGGCGCGAGTTCAGCTCATAGTACTAGAGAAGAAACAGCAAGGGTACCAATCGGCTGCTTCACGACAACATTACGGATATTCGTGATTGCGGACGGAATCACCTCTGATAACAATGAGAATTGTAGCAGTGCAGAGGTGAAACGGTAGTACTCACCCCCATACGTCCAAACCGCCTCCTCAGCTGTTCATAAGGTGTTGGCGTAAGTACGCCAAACGAGCATCGAATCAATGCAGGCCTCACCGAACCACTACATCCGTCAACGCTCAACATAGTTCCACTTTGGCAGACGACAATTGCTGCTCACCTCGATGAACGATGAACTGTATGCGTGCTCGCCCTACAGCCTGGTCTCGGATGACAAGCCCACGCACATGATTCGGACACTTACCTTGGCCTCAGCAAATGGCTTGCCGTTCTCCAAAGTCTGAGCGGCGCGTTCAGACACACTCCTTCGAGACTGGTGCAACTTCAAACATAACTTACAATGAGACGAGCGAGGTTATCCGAGTTCTCTTTCATGAGCGCATATAGCTTCATGAGGATGTCGTGTCGTTCCTATATGTCATACAGAAGGTCTTAGGAAGGGTAAAACAGGACACAACATGTGTGCGCACCTTCGCAGCGGTCTTACTCCAGGTCTTGAACGCTGTCGACGCGGCCTGGATCGCCTGCTTCGTCTCCTCCAAGCCCAACTCTGGCACGGTCCCCAGCTCCTCTGCCGTAGCAGGGTCTACGCATACAATCAGCGTCTTGTATCCCAGGAGGACATAACGTCGGTACAAGGGTGCCGGATAGCAGTACTCACTGATGACCTTGATTACTCCGCCATCCTTCGCGTCGACCCATTTTCCGTCAATGAAGGCTTGCGAACGAACCAGCGACGCGTCCTTCAAACCAAAATGCGTACATCCAATCAGCATACCATCGTGTAGCCCACACCTTAACCGCACGTACGTTGACTGCGGTATTCGCCATGCGGTATCGATGGAGAGAGTGCCTTGGGGTGAATCTAGGTTTGAGAGAGAGGGATAGGCTGGCATAATATAAGGGCGGCATGGCGGAGGGACTAATCCGTCATGATGGAAGCAATAGGGAAAGCTCACAAGAAGAACATGTGAAAGACGAAATCTAGGGATATGGTTCCAAAGTAGAAGAAAGTGGCGAAGACACGCCATGGCTGAGTGGCAGAAGCCGTCAGAGGACGGAGAATGCGCACCAAGAACATGCACACACACACCTGCATGTTTGTGAATGCAGCCTTGAAGCTGAAGTACAGCTGAAGAGGCGTGACCAACTGCATTTGCTACAACAGCCTCGAATCTTTGTATGAGCATTCTGAGATCGACGGAGCCCACTCACGACAGCCAGGCTAGTCAAAACGGAGAGCGCAAGCCATGCTCGAGTTACGGGTGGTATCTGGGTCACCCATGCTTCAATCCCAGCTGGCATTTTGTCCGTTCGTTTCTTTCAGTTCACTGGGCTTGGAGTGGAAGAAGAGAGCAGCTAGGGCATGTGTGAATGAGCAGGAGAGGACATGACTAGAAGAGAGAGACAGTTCTAAGCCACAGCTTCCCCCAGGCGCCCAACACACGCGAACGTGGCACACGTCATGAAAGATCACGTGCCGCCATTTGCAGAGAACGAGCGCTTCGCCTGAGGCGGCGGCCTGCAACGTCAGACTCACTCTTGTTCTTCGAAACGTTGAGGCCTCCCATGCCAGCAGGACACGACGGTCATCCTGCCAACTGGTCGAATATACATGACTATCAGGACTCTAGGTGTGTAATAGGTGTACTGACGGTCTTGTTTGCGCTAATAAGTACTGATAAACACGCTGATGCTAATATACAAAGTGCAACATTGGTAATACGGACTTGGTCTACACAGGTGTCGCAATGTACATATAAAAAAACAGGCTACACCCTTCCGAACCCTGATACACTTCTGCTGAAGCTGCGGACATGGCCACCAAGGTCTACAGATGCACCTCCACGCCGCATTCTCATCAGGCCTGTTGATAGTGGTGCAGGTGCCTCCTTCCGGTCTTCCGTCTCTAGTGAGGTAGCTCCTACCTGTTGCAGCTCTCTTTTCACCATCATACTGAACAGCACGATGGCGGCCGCGCCGCACATTATCATCGAGGGAAGAAACCGATGCAATCTATATGGTGCGACGTGAGTTCCTTTCCTCTGGCGTCGACGCTCGCATGACTCAC
This sequence comes from Fomes fomentarius, assembly GCA_022606135.1. Lineage (NCBI taxonomy): Eukaryota > Fungi > Basidiomycota > Agaricomycetes > Polyporales > Polyporaceae > Fomes > Fomes fomentarius. Next base: position 3,449,557 of record JABYQN010000003.1, on the reverse strand, counting down.
CGATGAGTACACCTATACGTTAGCACAGATGTATCAGCCAACGCTACTGAGCCCACAGCAGTGCATCCGCTCGAGTCCGACGACGACTTGGACCTTGCACACGTCTCGAATGCTGCTCCAATCGTATACGTAAACAGCCTTTCCGAACCGGGAGCTAGAGAGTGCGTCCTAGTCACCGTCTCGTTTCCATTGTCGGTCCACATCCTCGCCCTCGTTCGCACGGGCCTCCGCACATGTCCACGCCGACAACACGGACATTTCCGTCTAGGCGGGAGCGACGGCGATGGGCGCTCAGAATAGTCATGCACACTAGCGCCCGTGTGACGCTCGTCTGGATTATTATAGAACAAGGACAACACCTAGCACTTTTTATGTGTGATATTTGTAGTCATTAAATCTGCCTTTTGCCAAAGAAATTGATTTGATGTCCCTAGGGTATGCTGTTTTTGACGTGATTGCAGTGTCACGCTGTCATGGCGTGACAGTTCGCGTCTGGGCCACTAGCGCTAGTTCGAACCCAACTCCACGACCACATACAGTATCTGTCACGTCCATCGGCATGCCAGAAGGCGACACGCAAAGCGCGTTCAACTATACAATTACACGCGCCATACAAGAGTATGCAAATACACACCCGGGAGAAGTCCTGACAGGTGAGCATAACTACTATGCGGCATAGTATGTATTAGTGGATATGTCGATTAATTGTCGGGTTTGACATAACACTGGGCGTTCTTCCCGCGGTGCTTCGCTATTGGAACTAAGCAGCGCAAGTATACCACAATGACATGCAAGTCATGGGGGTATGAACACAGCCAAGAAGACATGCCAGTGGACTATGAAGTTAACAAGTACGACAAAGAGCGACTTCAAATGAAGGCTTGGGAGCCGCTGGCGTTTTTGGTGAAGCCACTCACACCGGGTCCTGTCGCTGTCCAGTCACGAGGCAAGGAAATCATATTAGCTGCTGGATTCGTAAGTGTCCCGGCCATTATGCACAGGAATTTCTCCGCATCCAACTGACACTTGTTGGAGCACGCTGTACGTATACATCTTGGGCTGGAAGCCTGTATCAGCATTGTCTCCCTCGAAGATTACCATGCTCTCGTTGGGAACTGCGCACCGGGACCCAACAAGAACAAGTCAAAGGCCAACCGTCTGCGCTCCTTCATCCTGCCCTCTCGGTTCGTTGTCGCAGGATGTCCTTCTTCGCTGAGTGGTGAGGACAGACTTGTCAATGTGTTTGGCGCACTTGTCTGCCAGGATCGCGCTATCATTGTTACAGACTTCTCGCGTCTGGTGCGCTTCCATGTATTTAGCCGACCAGTACTGTGGAGTCCTGCCGATGTCCTGCCCAAATCGGAGGTATGTGCAAAGCGTCTTCCCTCTCATATATCCAGTCGGGTCCATGACCTTTGTCCCACAGCGCGGACCAACACTTCCAAAACAAGTGTCATTGTCTTATAATAATTGATAGTACATCAAGAAACCCGCTGGATGCTTGGAGGAAGCAAGTGCTGGGGGCGGACATCTGTTCACAGAACGATGTTCCCATCATAGCATCGCTGTACAGCGTGCAAACCGTCTTCAACGGATTAGGCAAGCACACCGCGAACGACCTCCTCCATCTCATATCGATGTGGCCTGGCACCCCGACAACCATGGTATGCAAGGACGATGAGATGTATGGCCGGCTGCGTTCTGGATTGCCCGCATACATGGCTATCTGGGCTTCCGACCGATTCCTCAAACTTGTCGCCACACCCGCAAACCATACTAATCCGTTTGCTTTCAATCACCGTTCCCACAAGTATTACATGTCCGAATATGTGCATGTGTACCGCAAATCTTTCTGTATGGTGTCAGCGGAGCTATTCAACAACCTCACATCATGGGGCATGCTGGATGAGAAGCACGTTTTGGGTGAGTTGCACTGTGATAGTGTAGTCTGCGGTGCTGACATCCAAGTGATATTGTAGGTGACAGCTACGCTTGCGACCCCATCGCGCTACTGACAAGACGTATAAGGTATTACCGGTGTGCGAATACCAGCTAGGCTCCGTCAAGTTCTACAGCACCATACTAGCTAGACGACCGACTGATTGGAAATATGCTTTGAACGGGCCAAGGGTAAGTAACTAGTCGTCTCTCGTTGGCCGTCCCAGCTGAGACCATCTTTGGAAGACCATAGCATCCGATATGAGGAGTGTAGCTAACAGCACTACCGTCGGGATCGCTTCGTTCCAGGAGATGGTAGATAATATGCCTTCAGTCAACACCAAGTGGAAAGCGGGGCGGAAGAAGACAGTACGTATCAGAGTACGGTTACGAATTTTTGTTGATCACGTTCTCTTGATAGCATCGCACTGGCAAGCGAGGCCGGCCGTCAAAAGATCCAAGGAAGAAGGACCTTATACAAGCACTACACGTGGTGGAGGGCTATAAGGCACGTCTGAAGTCGCAGATGGAGATGCTACATGTGGTCCATGACCCAGGCAGTGAAGCGGATGATGGTGATGAGACCGACTATGGAGACATGGGGGTAGACAATGAGGTGACGTTGGGGAAGCGCAAGAGGAGAAACCATTGAGCAGAGGGGAGCTATACTACAGATTGGTGAGGTTGCAAGTGTGAGGAGGGTGACGGAGCAGGGCACACCCAGAGCAGAGACATACGGAAAACTCGCGTCTGAACTCGCTTCGATAACCCAGCGTTGCCAGGAGCGCGTCGTCAGCGTGCTTCAGAGCCTTCAGGGCTCCTCCATGATGAGACTCTTCTTCTGCCACTGTGGAGGCCGTCGTCCGCTTTTCTTCGTCTGACATCGGTGCGCGGAGAGCAAAGGATTTGCGAGAAGAGGGAGAAGAAGAGAAGGTTATCGGGCGGCTGGAAGCCCCGTCGATATGCCACGAGCGGTGATGATAAGGCTGCTTTGCAAATCTCTAATCGAACTGGATGTCGAGCATTCCCGCATATAGTACATCTGGTCGACTTGGAGCGTAAGCGGGCGAGCGGACGCTCAGAGACTTCTTAGGGGCGCCTGAGTGCACAAGCATGAGAAGACAAGGTCTAGAAGAGAAATCGATCAGCTTCGTGTTGAGTACTGTATATGATAACGCACTCGTGAGCGACGGAGTAGGATACACCCCGGGGAGCGTGAGCTTATGTGAAGCTCTATCAACCATGTCATCGTGGCATTCAGTCATGTTGATCCGGCGCCAACGGAAAGAAGTTCTTCTGGATATTATAATTGAGATTCTCCACAGGATGTCACGCCCGGGTCAGTCCACGGAGCCCCGTCACGGTGCCTTTAGATTCTTCTCATACGATATCTGGTCATCTCCACCTACCTTCCTTCTTGACCCCAGCGATCCTCACCTGCAGAACCAGACACTGCACGCATGCCACGCATCATGTTGAATTCATGCCTTGGGAACAAGGTTGGGCTCGTACAGAGGTGAAGACTCCCCGCTTGACATCTCTCGAGTAAGTCTCTGATGCCATGCTGAGCGTTGCCCTCCCTCTCAACCTCGGATACTTCCCAAACCCCCTCGTGTATTTACTGCTGTCGTGATCATCGCATAGGGAGTCTATGCCGGGGAGGTCGGAACACCTCGCTTGCTCAAGCTCTTCGCCAAGTACGGCATCAAGACGACATGGTTCATCCCAGGTGCGCCCGGGGTGCGCCCTACCCTGCTCTGCCACGTATCTCGCGAAATGAAATGCCCCATGGGAACTTTGCAATTGTCAGGACGCAGCTTGGAGACGTTTCCGGAACAGATGGCTGCTGTACGGGACGCCGGACATGAGATGTGCGTGCGTTCCGTGTGGTCGAATTTGAGGTTCGCGGGTCCAGTCTGCTGATGGCGCGCGCGTGTATACGTGCAGAGGGCTGCACGGGTACTCGCACGAGAATCCGGTCGCGATGTCTCTAGAGCAGCAGAAGGACATACTCGATCACACGTACCAGCTTCTCACCGAGTTCAACAACGGCGTATCGCCCAAAGGCAGCGTCGCGCCGTGGTGGGAAACGAGCAAGGAAGGGACGATGCTGCTACTCGACAAGGGGATAGAGTACGGTGAGTTATGTCGGTTCGCGTCTGCTTGTGAATGTTTGTCCTCACCGGCTGTGTAATCTAGACCATCCCATCATGGCTCACGAGTAAGTACCCGACATCGTGGACGGCATTCGGCACGATCTTACGCCATTGCGCGCGATGCAGCTCCCAAGCCTTCTACCTGCGCGACCAGGACCTCTGGAACAAGATCGACTACAAGGCGAAGGCAGAGACGTGGATGAAGCCGCTCGTCAGGGGCAAAGAAACAGGTCTGGTCGAAATTCCTGCCAACTGGTACCTCGACGACTTGCCGCCCATGATGTAGGTCTCCATGCAGGGCATGCATGCAGTAATGCGATGTTGATAGCTTGCCGTGTCCTAGGTTTATCAAGTCTAGCCCCAACTCTCATGGATGGGTACGTCGTTCGAGTTGTGTGAAGTCTTGGCGCGTATCCACTGAATTGTCGTGCGTACATAGGTCAACGCACGGGACGTGGAGCAGCTTTGGAAGGACATGTTCACGTACTTGTACAGGTCATACGCATTCTATCTGTCGCATGCCCACGATGCGCTATCTATACTCTTCGTGATTGTTTGCTGATTTTGAACTCTTCGGCCTACAGGGAGGAAGAGAACTTCATCTTCCCAATCACAATACACCCCGATGTCAGCGGGTACGTGATTCTCCTGCACTCGTGTGTCTCATCATTGACGTGCGACCTACACTACATATGCAGCCGCCCGCACGTTGTGTTGATGCTCGTCAAAAGTCTTCCCATTCACACTAACGCTCAGTGCCCTGTTTTAATTCACTATCTCCCCCTAAATTCACTTCTTCATTTTTTCAACGTTTCAACGTTCTGAATGTGATCCCCCTGGCAACCCTCCCCCTCGACGCCACATCGTCGACACCTTCACGGCCGGTTGCTCACCGTCGACATCGTTAAACGCGCCCTCCTTCCGCCTCTACGCCGACTCTGCACCGCGCCGCGATCATCAAACCCACCGCTGCGCATCCCTCGATCGCACTCTTACGCGCCCGGTAGGACGGAACTGCCACACAATGGTCACAACCGGTAAAACGGACAAACCGATCGCGAAAATGGAAAATGGAAAATGGAAAAACACGTCGCAAAAATCGGAATAAATGAGATAAATAACGAATAACGAAAAACGACGTAGGAACGGTTCATCGAGTGGGTGAACACGCACTTCCTGCGTGCGGTGCCACGTGGGCGCGCATGGTCGATTAGGCGGCCGAATTCCGCGCGCGCGTCGCGCCCCCGCCTGGTGCTGTGCTGCTGTGCGGGTTCGTTCCGCGCGCGAGCGAGGGTGTCTCTGCTTGATGCTCGGCATGTTGGCATGAACGAGCATGGAGAAGAGATGCCCTTCAAAAATGTTCTTCCGCGGCGTCGCGCCGCTCGGCGAATCGAGGGTAGCTGTATGGATAGGATTTTCTGAGTAGTCGCAAGTTGCGGGCGGGTGTACGATGATGACTCTAGGAACCTCAGGTGCACTGAGCAATGACATACAGGACTCGAAACTATGTTGAGGTTTCGCTTTCAGCTGTACAGTACTCACTCAATTGCTGTGATCCCCAGTGCAGACCAGTACTGTTGTTGGTTCATCCTCGTACGGTGTGAACCTGGAACATACTCTGACCGATGACGTATTACGCTCCAGGTCGACTGCATCATCATCTGCATCATCATTTGGCTGTTGGCCACGATTCCTCTCGCTCCTCGCTCTTCCTCCTCACTGCTCCTTCAATCACCTCAACTCCGTCAGCGCGCTGCCCTGCCTTCCGTTCTAATCAGTACCCTCTAGGTCACAAATCACACACAGGCAGCCCGTGCTCTCCGAGTCCGACCGCTGTCGGACGGCCCAGGTACGTCTTTCTTTGTTCCAGTATCCATTGAGCAGTGTGCCCGCACGACATGGATGTTGAAACCAACATCCATCTCGTCCTCGTCCGAATCTCGCCTTCAAGTGCGACATCTTCGCTGCCCGATCGTCAATAACTTGACCGCGACCGCGACCGCTCGTACATACTCGAACCGTCGTCTGCCGCCTCACATACAGTCCGTCAATGCGGGATGTATGCTCTCTGCCGGCCGCTGTCGTGTCTCCTCGACTCCAGAGCCTGATCACCCGCGATCCCGCCTGAGCCGCCACACAATCCTCTCGTACTTCATTCGTTCGTGTCCTCACGCCCTCAAACACTGTCTACACGCATGCACCAACACCTGCGCAAGATGTCCGGGTCTCGTCCGGACCAGAAGTGGACGTTCAAAACGACGCTCATGTTCGAGACCAGAACCAACGTCCGCGCCCGTCCGAGTCTGGAGAGCCCCGAACGATAGACGGAAACGGACGAGACAGCGTCCTGCTCGCGGCGGACGGGAATCACCATATCTCAGCGAATGTCCGTCCAATCTGCACCCGATTGGCCATCCCAAGCAGCGTTCAACATTTCGCGTCATCCCCAGCCGCTCTCGCAACGATCTGCGATCTTACACATTCCACGAACGACTGCGCATGTGACGGGTGGAATAATGGCGTCCAGCGCCCGGCAGGGAGGTAGTACTCCCACTGCTCGCCGTCGGGCACGAACACTGACGTGGCCAGGACAGACGGCCGGCCGGTGAGTCGTCTCAGATGTTCTATCGTCCTCCAGCTCACACACATGATGCGGTATGGCGCCAGGCCGGAGTCGCCTCCACGCAGTCTCAAAGCACGATCACTGCTGTGCTGGCCGTGCATGCACGAACACCTACCAACTCGTCCGGCCTCCCCCCGGTATCCAAGTCGCGCTCAACAGCCCGTTTTCGACACCCAATATAACATTCCCACCCGTCTGCCCTCTGCACGCACCGGCCGGCATTCAAACCACCCCAGACCGAGTCTGGAGAGTGTCGCTTACGGACGGCACAGCGCGGACAGCATCATGTGTCTGGTAAGCACCCATATTGGCCATATCTCAGCGAATCCGCGTCCAATCGCAAGCTAAGTGACCCTTACAGGCAGCATTGAACATTTGTGCGGTCGTTCTCGCAACGATCGCCGTCAGTCGAAAGATTCGACTTTAGACGCAATTTCATTGACACGTATGTCCCACGACATCAGCATCATCCGCAAGATCTGTTCTGAAGCTTGGACCAGTGAGCAACAACTGGACTGTGCTCTGGCCAGAATGTACACCAGTGACTCCGCCCGTTGATGCACCTTCGCCTTCTCGCAATGGACATCCCCCGTTCGCCCTCCGCCCTCCGCCCTCCGCCCTCCGCCCTCCGCCCTCCGCCCTCCGCCCTCCGCACACACCGGCCGGCATCCAAACCACCTCAGCCCGAGTCCGGAGAGTGTCGGACAATGCACGGATACGGACGGCACATCGACGAGTGTCCTCAACGCTGCAGACAGTCCGGTAAGCCACGTTGCCATGTCTTAGCGAGTCCGCGTCCGATCGGAAGCTGATGGACACTGACAGATAGCGTTGAGCATCTTGCATCCTCTGCGGCCAGTCGTGCGACGATCTGCGTCGGTCGCAAATTCGACCTCTGATGCAATTTCACTGACATATGACATCCAGACTCGACCAGTGTCCTTCCAACTCGCCGCCGTCATCGCTCCGGCCAGTCGTCCGGCCCAGTCGCGACAGGGAACGAGCGATTTCCGCGTAGTCCGAAGGGACTCGAACGCCGGAATCGACTCATTAACGTTCCTGCCGGACATCCAAGTCCGACCTCGTCCGCTTTCACTGACTCAAACACGTATACGTAGCTGCATGCAATCGCGTGAACTGTGAGTTCTATCTTCGCATGCAAACGTGGGCTGCATCTCGTGCTGATGGCACGGGTGAACACAGAGCCTTTGAATGGCTCAACACGCTGTGTCACTGCGTCTCCTTTGACTCGGGAGTACATTTCGTCGACCAAAACAGCTACCGGATGGATAGCCAGTCGTGTCTCCTCTTGCTCTTTCGCGCCGTAGACAAGGAAATTACCGATGCCCCGATGGAGCGACCACGCTGGCACACGTCGACGGCACTGCATCGTCCGGACCGTCTCTCAGGTGTCATACATATGTGTTAACACAAGTTTGCGCATAGGCCATTAACTCCGCTCGTCCACCGAGCCCGCTGCAAGCCCAGCGGTCTCAGCGACGGCGAGCATGAGCTCGGAACGACACAGCACGTGCCAGTCGCCGCGGTCGGAGAGCATCCAGGACGGCATCCGGCGAACAGCGGCCACGAGCCTGAGGCACTGTAGGATGACGAGGAGATAGGAGACGGCAGGATGCGGTCGCGAGATGCGTGCCGTGACCTGCCGTCTCGTATCCTTCAAGTTGCCGTGAGCCGTGCCGACAGCATGCACGATATGATATGTACAGCGCGTGTGCGCGCAAGGGCAGTATGTACGTACGCTAGCGTTTGAATATATTTCGATACGTACACGTGATTATGCGAGTGATCAGCGAGCTCAAATCCTGGTCTCTACACTCCGAAGATATCATGTGAGTGATCTGGTGTGTGGACTGCGAAGAGGGACTCACTAACCATCATGTGACAGCCTCGTCTCTGCTGAGAATGCACGGGTGGCAGATGTTACACTGTGAGCATCGACTCTTGGTGCGACGATGACGGAGCTTGCCTGCACAGATGCAGTGGCGGACGAAGCAGAAGCATGACAAAGAGCTGGCCGAGTCACTTGCGGTTTGTCCTGCGAATCCTGGGACTCACAAACACACAACTCGCCGGCCGGCAGGGCGCGTCTCGCGTAGGCCATGTGTTCGCTGGGGCACTGTCGAGACCTCCAGAGGCCAGACGATAGACCTACTGGTTGCGGACACGAGGAATGCTTGTTTGTAATGAGTTAGAAGCTAGAAGCCTGGGTGGCGATCGACATACAAGTGACCGATCGGCACTCGGGAGATGCATCTCTCCTCGTGTCAATGGCCGGTCGACGTCCCGCCGGTAGGCCACCAGCAAGAGTTCGGTGGTCGGGGAAGAGTGGGCTGCGCCTTTCATAAACTCCGTACTGCGCTGCTGTTGCTCCAACGGACGAGGCGGCGGAGCCGTCGTGTATCCATGATCGTTTGCAGTTAGTTGACCAAGGATCTGGTGAGCTCGATATACGAGAGCTTCGTGAACTCACCGTGGGGCAGCTGAGCACACAGGGACGCCTGCGGAAGAGCTTGAGAGGCCGGACGACGTCATCGCATACTGCAGACGCGAGCTATCTCCGGTCGTGTTCAGATGGGTCGTGATGTCAGGGCAGCGACTGGATACCAAGACACGACGAATGCGTACCTTGCGCTAGCCATTCTGCCGACCGGCGACTTGAGATCCATTCTGTCGGTGAGTGGTGAGTGACGTGTCACACAACTTGAACCAAGGTGAAATAACATACCTGTCCGGCAGATTCAAATCCACGGATGCATGCTGAGAACTCGAGGCCCGGATGCGAGCCCCATGCTGTCGACACAAAAGAACGCCTAGTAGAGATTGAGCACTCGGGTAATCTGATGGACTGGTTGCGTCCCTTTCCAAGGCACACAGCTGGGGTCCGGGCTGGTCGCGGAGATCTTGAGATAGGAGATGATCTCTAGCTGCTGCACACAGAGTGTTTGGTGTACCCGGCTCTGAGTCCGAGTCTTTCCGAGGACGAGGACAAAGATTGCGACTTACCAATGCCAAGAGGATTTCCCTCCCGCCCCCCGACGAGCCCGAGAAGCGGCATGGACCAAGAGAAGGAGCCGGTCGAGGTCGTGAAGGAGGTGATCGAGTTGCTCTCCACTCTCCGGGACGTCATGCGCTGGAACTGGGAGACGATGGACGCAAGATCCAGTAGAGGTGGCGACGAGCGGTGGCTGTTCCACGAGCGCTGGGAGAAGCTGTTCCACGTAAAGCAGGAGAGGTTCGACCTGTCACGCATGTCGGAGCTGTACGGCCTTGTTCTCCATCCTCAGCGAGCAGGGCCGGTCGGAGTAGGTGCCATATGACTGAAGGCTGCATGAGCTGTATAGACGTGGGAAGTTGTCGCCCGGCAGGAGTATGGCATCGAGATGAGGGAAGGATAGTAAACTCACCGGCGCCGACTGAGTGTTACGCAAGAGGCCCTAATTCATTTTGGCGGAACCACTTGTGCTGCTTGACCTCGGATGCGCCGCTCTGCTCAGGCGGGTCCAGTCCCTCTTATCGAGGAGACGCGTGACGATGTCCTTGCGGGCGCTATGTGCACAATCATGTAATGAACAGATCACGGTAATGTTAGTGGCACAGCGCGCGATAGAACTAGGCCGGAGCATGCTTACTGTGACACCTTGGGCATGTCTCGGAAATGAACGGGCAGGTTAAATATATCGTGGAACGTGTCATTGCGCTCAACACCCTTGAACGGAGTAGTTGCATACTGCACAGAAGGCCGAGATGTCAACTTTGGGCATGCGGACTCTTGGAAATTGGCACAAGACTCACAATCATCTCATAGATGAGGATACCGGTGTCCACCAGTCCACGGCGGAGGTATGGCCAGATGTCTGGATCACCTCGGGAACCTATCGGGGAACCGCCACATCGTCAGGGCACCACTCTTGTTCCGCCGGCTGGAAGCAGGGGAAAACTAACATTGTCATCGCGCACTGTCACTCACTCACACTGCGCAGCTCCCGCCGTAGCCAAAGCTTACCAAGCTAAGGTGGCCACGAGAGGCAGATTCTCCCGGATGGTCATCACGTTGCCGAACATGGACTACCATACAAGCCCATCAAAAGAGGCTCAACTCCATCACCTGACAGCTGGTACTCTTGCTTCTACAATTCATTGACCTTAGTCCCCTTTAAGACATACATATGGCATTCTCCAGTGCTATTGCTTTCCATATACCTCCGTGCTACGTAAGATCCAAATTAAGTGTGTGAAAGGGATAGTTTCGTGTGTGACAGAGAGAGTCAAAAGTGTCCTTGGATGTATCCCAGAAGAATGTTCATGATGCTTGCACAGTCTCATATCCGATGTGAACTCGGAGGAATCAGGACTCCGAATAACCAGTGTCGCAATAACCAGTGTCGCTTCCCAGACTTCTGTGTGAGAAACTTCCGGTGCCCATCCCGACGACCTTTGCATCCGAATGCAGTCACTAGCCGGTCACTGCCGGTGTGTTCTGGCTTTATGATACCTCAAGAACATTCTATAGTACTGTATGACTGCGCTATGCAATTTGTACCCCAGAACTTCCGGCGTAGCATTGTCAAAAGGAGGCAGAAGATGGGCGCTTAGCGGCGGTTCCTCCGGATGCTCGTGGGAAAATCTCGCCTGAGAGTTTTTTGAATTGGTCGCCACCTACTATCATGGCACCAGTAATGCAGAACGGCAAATGCCGTGACAGAAGTGCAAAACGCCCCCTCCACATCCCTGTGTCCCTCGCACCCACCCAGATACCTGTGTCATGTATAGTACATATACTATGTTGTCTACGTGAGAAACAACGAGATTGGCTCAGTAGTCGAAGAGATATGTAAGTTGTAAGTAACAGTGTCGCAGTCTTGCTCTGGTGAGAATTCATTCGCATCGGCTCACTGCAAACCTTGACGAACTGTCACAGAAATTTGTACAAATGTGTATTATACTGCAAGCAATGTTGGTGTAATTTTCCGAGACAATGTGTTGTTGTTCTCTTGGTGTGCAATGAGTTGGGTGCAAATGCGTGACATTCAGCCACCGGGTGGCTTCGGAGTTCAAATATCCTAGGTGCAGAGGCTACTCAGGCTACTTAGGGACAAAATGACGTTTTCCTGATGTACCTCCGTGGCGTGGCTTCTGACTCGGCCCGCCACGGCTTCCACAACTGGCGACTGTCCCTGCATCCCCCCCGCTATCGCCAACTCGTGAGACAGAGTCACAAGCGCTTGGCAACACGTAAGATCTAGAGGTGATAGAACCTGTTCCACAGGACTCGAAGACGTCATCCCGGAACTTCCTGTTCGGTGAAACCCAGACATTGAATACAACTCTTCTCATGTGCCAGTAGCTTCCATGATGCTCAATTTCCGTACAGATATTGCTCGCGACCATGCAGGCGGTGTTTCAGCTTCTGATCGATTTCAATTCTAGGGCCTTATCCCCTGGCTAAGTTTACCAGAATAGCACCCTGAGCCATCTGCATTTCCAACGCCCGGCACGCGGAGACCACGAACGCGAACGGACCCGTATACCACACATTTCCAAGTACAGCGCAACCTATCCTCCCTCTCTCAAAGTTTCGACTCAATGGACGCTCCAAGATCCAGACTCACCACTGCAACCTCTACGGCGCCTACACCTGACATCGAGGTTGTAAACGTCAAGAAAGGTGCTACCTTCTGGTTCATCTTCGTCTCCATCTGTGTCGCTCTTTTCCTATCCGCCCTCGAGCTCACTGCTGTCTCGACTGCATTGCCAACCATCGCCCATGAGCTTCATGCAAATGACTTTGTCTGGGTCGGCTCTGCCTATGCTCTTTCTTCTACCGCCTTTCAGCCTATGAGTGGTGGACTGGCCCAGATATTTGGACGCCGTCCGGCCTTGCTCAGCTGCCTTGCACTCTTTGCGCTAGGCAGTGGTATCTGTGGCGGCGCTAGTAGCATGCCTATGCTCATTGGGGGAAGGACGGTCCAAGGGCTGGGTGGTGGTGGAATACAGTCTCTCTCCGCCATCATTCTCGCGGATATGGTGACGCTACAGGAGCGTGGTATGTATGCCGGTTTCTTCGGACTGTAAGTCCTCACTTCACCCCTTGAATGCATTCTTTACTGATTATTGCGACTAGTACCTGGTCTATCGCTGGACTCATCGGACCTGTCGTTGGTGGCAGTCTTGCCGCTCAAGGCCAGTGGCGTTGGCTCTTCTGTACGTTCGTCCGCTTGACGGTGTGCGGACCCATGCTCACAAACGTGTTATAGACCTTAATTTGCCAATTTGCGGAGCGGCAGCCATCGCAGTCACGACTTTCATGCGGCTCCCAACCCCGCCGGGGACGTTCTACGAAAAAATCATGAAGTTGGACTGGATGTAAGTGGTGTGTTTGATTATTTGATCCCGTTTTGATTTGTGCCGTCTCTAGTGGCAATCTTCTTGTCATAGCAGGAACAACTGTGTGCACCATCGCACTGACTTGGGGTGGGATCACCGCCCCGTGGGGTTCGGCTCAGGTCCTCGTCCCTCTCATCCTTGGCATTGTGCTCTTGATTCTTTTCTTGGTGTGGGATGCATTCTTCGCCACGTATCCCTTGGTTCCATTCTCTCTGACAGCGAACCGCACCAGCCTTAGCGGGTAGGTGTCTATTGTCTTGATTGATGCCTCAAGAGCTCACGTGGATATATGTCATCCTTCCAGTTACCTACAGACGTTCTTCGTAAGCTTCGTCGCTCTTGGCGTCGTTTGTACGTGAATACCCTCCTCGTCGTTGTGTTATAGCTCTCACTGATGCCCCACTGCAGACTACATGCCCGTATACTATCAAGGGTGCAAAGATGCCTCTCCCATCCGCTCGGGAGTCATGACACTGGGCTTTGCATCTCTTGCTCCTTCTGCTGTGATTGCAGGCGTTCTCGTGAAGCGTACGCAACACTACCGACCGCAGATGTGGTTTGGATGGACCCTGATACTGATTGGGATCGGGCTGCACTCGACGTTGAGGGCCGAGGATAATGTTGCACGGGCGATTGGGTTTGGCGTACTCGCTGGAGTCGGTATTGGGTAGGTACTACGTCTACCGTAAACTCGTTCATGCCCGTATCTGACTCCTTGATTAGATTCGAATACTCTACGACGGTTTTTCCCGTGCAGGCACCCCTCTCCGTGGCACAGAACGCGCCGGCGCTCGCATTCCTCCAATTTCTCCGCTCTTTCGCTAGTGTGAGTCGCTCCGCTTCCCCTCCGCTTCCCCTCCGCTTTCTATCATTGACCTGTCACCTTTGATACAGGTGTGGGGAGTCACAATCGGTGCCGCAGTTCTTCAGAACGAGCTCCAGAACCGCGTTCCCCCCGCATTCCACGAGAGTTTCACACAAGGCGCAGCCATCGCATATGCGCTCATACCTCAGATCCCATCTCTGCCTCAACCTCTGAAGCGTGAAATCCAAAATGCGTTCGCACAGAGCCTGCAGGTCTTGTGGAAAGTGCTCATCAGGGTTAGCGCAATCGGGTTCTTGTCTTCGCTTCTGATGGAAGGTCTTCCTCTTCATGGCAAGCTTGACAAGACCTGGGCGCCGGGAAGCGCTAGCACTGGGTCAAACGAGAAGCACTCTTTGTCAGATGCTGCTGTAGTACCTGCGCATGCGACCGAAGTTTGATCCATCGTCGATTAGTACTGCTTTTGTGTATATGTTCGTACAGATCCTCCTCATCCAATCGAGAGGCACGGTGGCCGTGCGCAATTCATCAGGCGCTGCCAGTGCTGAAAACGACTCCGACATGTGAGTATCTGGTCTATCTAGGCAATAGGGTCTCTGAGATATGTGCCACCCAATAGCGACAGCCGTGCGATGATGATCACTGTGGCGGTGTCGAAGGCTGACCCCTCATGGGTATCAACATACCGTTAAAGGCTTTCCTCGGTTTGAGAACCCTCACGGCGGCGTGTGGGGAGATGTCGACCTACGCTTTTGGTTTCAGGTTTGAATACAGCTTCAGTATACCTGAGCTGACTGACGGCCACCATTCTCCTGGCCATCTCAAGTCCACTACTGTTTGAACATCATCTGCCGGACCTCACCAGCCTTGTTACGCCTCTGAAGGCACTTTTGGCGCCGTGCCTCACTCATTTTCAGAACGACCTCCTATCCCAGGTCGTCTCTTCTCACCCGCGGCTTACTGCCCTCACACAATACTACATATCACAGCCCTCGAAACGGCTGCACCCTTGTCTCATCTTGTTGATGTCCCAGGCCACAAACGGACCGGGCTCGGAATGGCTTGCTCGATCAACCACATCAGCGTGCGACCAAGCCGGAATCCGCGACCCTTTTCTATGTACGTCGCTCTCCGCGAGCCAGAGGGTCCTCTGTGAGCTCTTATGATCAGTGCACTCACTGAACTGACTGGTCTCCGGTTTAAATCATCAGGCAACGTCTCCGGGCAGCTCGACAACATCCTGCCCTCGCAATTTCTTCTTGCACAGATAATTGAAGTCATTCATGTTGCATCCGTGAGTGGCTCTTGTCAATACTCTCAGACAGCTGACTGTCAATTACTGCAGTTACTGCACGACGATGTCATCGACCAATCGCAGACCCGTCGAGGCGCTCCATCCGCCCCCACCGTGTTCGGGACCTGCCACACGATTCTCGGCGGAGACTTTCTCCTGGGACGAACGATGGTCCTCGGCGCAAAGCTGGGGTCACAGGAGGCCATGTCCCTCATCGGTGAGATCATCTGCACACTCGTAGAAGGCGGACGACGCGAACGACTCGTGTCAGGCCGGCCGGTTCGGCACGTCCGAGCACTCTGTCCTAGTATCCCAGCTTCTTCATGCGGAGACTCGGAGCCTGTCGGATATCGACCATACATCGCAAGGTGTCCTGTTGTCCGCACTCTGGGACAAGTATCTCGTTCAGACATACATGAAGACAGCGAGCCTGTTCTCGCTCGCACTTCAATGCACTGTGATTCTTGGCGGGGCAACGGCGAACGATCCGTGGCGTCAAATAGCTACATCGTATGGCGAATGCCTTGGAATGGCATTTCAGGTAGGCGCTCTACTACTTGCCCGACGTCTTGATAGATGTACTCACTCACGCATGCTCCGGCAGCTCATCATGATCGACGACCTCCTGGACTACGAGGGAGACCAGTCCGTGCTGGGAAAACCAGCGAATGCGGACCTGAAGCTGGGGATCGCCACAGATCCCGTATTCTTTGCCCTACAGGAAGATGAGAGCATCCTGCCCCTCGTGTTGCGACGGTTTTCTCGTCCCGGCGATGCAGAGAAGGTGAGCAGAGCGAAATCCCCGATCAAACTTTAAGTTCCTCCGCTCACGATAGAGTCTCTCCCAACACCTTGAAGGTCATGGAGTCCGTTAAGAACACGCAGGCGTTACTCAGAACCCGAAAACTCGCCGAGTGTTATGCGCGGAAAGCTTCCGACAGCCTCTCTGTACTCCCTGATAGCCCTGCGAAGCAAGCGTTGGGAGACTTGGCTGCGGCCGTTCTTGTTTGTAAAATGTGATTCACCAATGTACAGATGATACCGTGCCGTGGCATTCCTCGGATATTGTAAAAAGCATAAGAATATTACAACTGTGGTTACTCACTAGTCACGATCGACCCCTGTATATCAGTTGATGGTCGCGGATACTCATAGCCACGATCTAATTCCAAGGTACTCTCGTACCGTGACAACTTGAAGCCAAGATCCGATATCGGATGCGTCTTCCGCCCTAAGATACGCCCATGTGGAATGGAACCACAGACACCCGCATTTATCATGGGATGGGCGATGCCTCGCCATGTTCTGTCCGGTGGTCTCGGGTCACTGTGAGAGGCTACACATAATAATAGCAAGGTTCGATGGCATCCGGTGTACACCATGAAGTAGGAAGCGGCCGAATACGAGCACCCGTCAGCTTCTCGACCACGGAAGGCAACCAGCCAGGGAATGTACGGTGTCAATTGTGCTTGCACCGGAGTTCATATCAGGATTCTCATGATCGCATGATTGAACAGCGCGTTGAAACTCTGTTGATTCTCATGATTTGGACAACGCGTGGAACTTTCGTACTTGGTTGGTGCCTGACGACACTAGTCATTGGTGGCGGGTGAACCGACCTGTACCTAGGAACTGCTTCCAATTCTGAGAAGAGTTATCTTCTTGTCTACATTCTCGACAATGCAGTCGGCACATTTGGCGCAAAGGTGACACGACTCTTTACGGAGTATGAAAGACAACAGTGTGCTTAGTGTGTAGGACTACGCATACATTGGTGTGATCCGGACCATTGCTAGCCAGACCTTCCGAAACGTCATTGGACGCATGGAAGGAGTAATGTGCGGACTTACATTATATAGTCGATACGAAAGCTTGTCAGCCTCGGGAGTGCGAAAGTAGTAGAAGCGTGCGCCGACCAGGCCTCCCACTGAAGAGAGGAGCAACAACTGCGCGAGGGAGCGGTTCCATAGCATGCCCAGGCCTATAGACCATAGGGTCAGACCCAGAGGCATGGATAGACGTCCGACGCGAGGCATAACGATAGGGATAGTCCGTCGCTTCTCCAAACGATCACCCGCCTCGTCTTGAAAATCTTGAGCGTGAATTGTTGTAAGAACGATTGCGATGCTGAAGTAGTGAGCTGCTACCGCGGCGCGAGGAAGTTCTGATATAGAACCTAGAGAGGGCACACGTGAGGGATTGAAGCCGTGGCGGGGCGTCACAATCGAGTCTGACTTACTTGCACAGGCGATCGCCGTTGCACCAGCGTCAAATACCGCATATCCGAGAGCATTGAGTACATTTCGCGTGAACCAGTGAGCATCCAGACGTAGTTCGTTGTGCAACAATATCCCTAACGTGAGGATGAGGCCGACAGCGGTGATGTTGTGAAAAACGGACAGGACAATGCATAGCGGTAGCAATGTCCAGCGAATGATGAGTGCGTGACGGATGGAGATGCGACGGGAAGGAAGGGGTCTCCAGGGTTTGTTCCGCTCGTCTTCATCAGGGGAAAGACTTTGATTTGACAGGCAGAACTGAAGGAGATAGAGCCAGGTCCAGCAAACGGACTGGGCGAATGCTCGAAGGTCTGTCCTTGGTACAGTACACCACGCGAACATCGTCTGGAAGTGGTGAGAGTTGAGTGTGTCGATTGCGCGGGTAAGCGAGAGGCGAAGCGCCTACGATTGGTAAGTCGACCGGCCTTCCAAGGAAGAGGCGCTAGTGTCCGCCGGCTACCTCGGGCGGATGTACTTGCGCGGCGAGGGCGTGAAGCAGGATCCGGTCATTGCGAAGATGTGGCTCGCGTGCCATGTGCTCGGAGGTCTCGGGAGTCTCGGGAGCGGTACAACCTGGTCACAATGTACTTCGTCCCCTCTGCCGCGTTTCTTCAATCCTCTTCCTTCTCCGCACTATGTCTGTCCCGGCCGCTATAGAACCCGACGGATCAGCATAGGCGCGCATTGCTTCTCGTTCTCGAGCTCCCACTAGCAACTTTTGATCTGTCATCGCTCATCTATAGAATGAGAAAGAGTTTCCATGCTGTATCATCAATAGGTTGAGTGGGACGAGTACTATAAGTGAAGTAAGAAGGACGCATGGGCGAGAATAATCTAGACTCTTGCCATGTGTCCTTGGTCAAAGAAAAAGATGGGTATATATCTCTCAGTGCTTCGTCTGCCTGCCTCTTCCTCAGACCTCATCCCTACGCCACCATGTCGTCGATAGTTTCAAGCGCTGAAGCCTTCCCCCTCCTTAACGCAGAGCGGCAGCGTATGGACGAAGCACTCTTCCAACTAGAGTTCGATCTTCGTGCGTAAGTGGCTCATGCTCACTGTTGCGCAGCCATCTAACGGGACCCCCCGTAGAGTGCTTCGACCCGCCGGTTTCCCAATCTCCGCACCTGCGGCCTGGCGTGCTTCGTCTCTCGACGTTTTTACTAAACTGAACTACAAGTATCGCCGCCTCGCAAGGACCGACATTTACAGGGGCGGTTACCAAGTCCGTACTACCAAAAGCGTGGTCGACGTTGCAGATGGTGTCGCCGAACACGCGCGGTCGTACACAGCAGTCGTCACTGCGGTGAACTCGGTTAGTCGGTCGCGAACTCATTTGTCCTGCACTTCCTCACCGATCGTCAGCTCGCCCAGTCTTACAACGATAATATAGCTATTCTGCCACAGCTAGACAAAATATCCTTTGGTGGAATCATCAAGACTCTTCAGGACGGTGTCCAGGGATACCAAGAGTACTTAGACGACAGCCGTCAGCGTCTCGATTTATACGAGCCCTACTTCCGCGTGCTCGGCCAGTCAGCGGTACGTGCCCGTATGTATTCTTTACATTTACCGTCCACGCTGACTGTCGCAACTAGACTCGGCTAACCTTGCACGCTGCGGCCCTTAATAGGCCGGCGTCCCCAAGGCAGACCGTCCTCGCGATGCTTCCGCCCCTCGGAGTGCTGCGTCAGCTACAGAGGGAGCGTCAAAATCTTGAGGACCAGGGCGCAAAGTTGTATGCGGAGATGTCCCTGGATTTCCTTGAACGCGGTGAAATGCTACGCGATGAGTACCACCGCAAGTTTTGTCGATTCGCTGCGGTGACTGCCGCGCTCAAGGCCCAGATAGAGCCTCAAGGTGTTGCCCTTGTCGAGCTCCAGGTAAGTCCATTGTGAATGAACTGCAATCGATAGACTGACTGGTATGTAGGCGTGCATCGACGTTGCTCTGTCAACCCCCTCCGTCCTACCCGGTCTGGAGCCCAACACCGAGGTAACCATCGCAGCGCTCCGGACGGCTGCCGACCAGTTTGAACGCGTCAACGAGGCTCTCAATGTCATGGACGAGGCAAGTACGCCGTCAACATGTGTAATAAGATACCCGTCTCATCCTTCCCAGATTTTGCCCCCCCTCCGCGTTAGCATCGATCGCAACACCGACGCCTTCCAGCAACGTCTCTCCGTATTCAGGCGCGTGCGAGGAGGATAGTCAACAACTCGTCAAGCTGGAAATTTGTAGTCGTCCGGATTATCATCCCCTTCGTTCCCATCACTGTTCGTGTTTGTTTCCAGTAAGTAAGTACTAGTGTACTCATATGCATATTCATCGTAATCAGATCACTTGTGTCTTCCCTTTCCACATCAATCGAGGTAACTCCGAGTATCGGCCCAAAGCAGCGCCGAAAGCTCGGTACCTGATGCCGCTCTCGAGCCACTTCTAAGTATCCTCTCCAGCCTCGTACCACATCCCTCTCGTATTGATCTTACTTACTCCCAAGTCCTCTTATATGTTGCGCCTCATCTGGATAAAACAGCGTTACATTCGTCAACGACGACGACGGAAAATTGCAGCAAAGCGAGCATGGCGCCCGCTACGGTCAATCTGGTCCTTCCTCATCGTCTCTGTCGGTACTATTCTCTGTGACTTCCCGACTCAATGTACAGTGAAACCTGGAGCCTGTGTCTGACGTGGCTCCTCGACCTTGGGTTGAGTTACCCTTTGTTATTATGTGAGTACTACCGCTGGCTCAGATCTGCTGCTACTCATATGCGCATCACAACCCTGTCGCACTCAAGTCTACCTTGTTCAGCCTATGTCAGGACCTCTTCATTTGGAAAATCTCGAGCACACGATGAGAGACCAATCACACTCTTCATTCTTGACACCGGGGCTACTACTACTACTACTACAAGATTGCGCTCAATTGATAGTATGAGTTTTGGGAGTAGCTCGTCTTCCCTCAGCGTGAAGGCAAGCGGCCAGTTTCAACGGCAATGTCGCGCGTGGTGGTGAACCAGTGAGCAGCGGGATGTCAGATAGGTGTAACGTCAGGCGCACTAATCGCAGTCTTGCAGAGACCGCCCAGAGAGACGAGCCCTGAGCGCGCCTCTGTTTGTTCCAACTTCCATGGCAGCATTTTCCTTTCTCAGAATCTGGGCTCTCCCTCACGATGACCTCAGGCCTGCCCCCGTCTGCGGCGGGCAGCCGGATCTACCTCGCATGAAGACGCGTCCTCGTCTCAACCACAACCTCCACAGGCTGCAGCACAGCCAGTCAGCTCACTATATGTATATATATCAATCAACTGTACCACATTTGAGCATAAGCTGTCTATGTCTTTCTCGGAGACGACCGATGGTACACATGTACACATATGCATGGTATATGCATGGCCTCCGGATCCATTGCCCCCGCAACTATCCGGATCCGCGCCGACTACATGGGCGCTTAAAGCATTGTGCCATCCGGGACATGCCGGACGGTGCCTGCGAGGATTAATTTGCACTGCACTAAAAGATTCGAATCATGAGCAGCTACAGCCGCAGCTGTACAGCTCACGCTGTTGTACAAATCCATATGTGACACGCCATACCGTCTCTATTTAGATCATCTATATACACTGCCTCTTTGCCTTCTCCCACCGTGGTCCGAATGTCCCTCAGCGACTCATCAACGACTTTAAACGGCGGGCAACAGCTTTCAATCGTCATAGATGGGCTTTTCAAACGCCTACAAGACGTAGCGAAAGAGATAGAAAGAGGAACGGGAGCCATACAGTCGGTCGCCATCGGCATATTGTCACAGGCACCTTTGCCGTCCCACCGGCAACGCAACTTGGGCTGCATGAGATATTACGACAATGCGCTTTCCTTCGGGAGTCACTTTATCTTGCATGGACTCGAGCGATCCGCGTGGCAAATGTAAGTGCTGTAGATGACGTACCATATGATGAGCATCGTTAACACTGTGGTCTCATATGCATTTGTATGCAGCAAGAAGCGTTTGCCACTGGCAGCATTTTGGTAAACTCAGAGCAAGCCTAGAGCTGGAGCACCCATCTACCCTCGATGTTGGACACTCTGACAACGTGTGTGGGTGAAAGGACACTCTCTTAGACCTAGTAATCCGTCATCAGTGTGTGTGATTACAATCACTTGATAGATTGATCAGAGGATTGGATGAATGAACAGGTGGACTAGAATGGATATGAGTAGAGAGACTAGTCATAGTAACATGTCGGCCGTGTGGTAATCGGAACGTTAACCAGTGTAATGTCCTCAAAGTTCGCGGTCACGATCAGTGAGAATTAGCCGTAACAGGGCTTTCGAATTCCCTGGTGCAATACATATGGAGTTGACTCATGGGCTAGATGTGCCTGGCTTCCGCTGGTGATGTCGAGGACGGTCAGATGGAAAATAGGTTGCGCAAGAGGCAAGCTTAAGCCATCGTACGTACATAACGAGCTCGTTGAAGCTTCCTTTCTAAAACTGACGGCCCGGTTGAGCCGAATGAGCGATGATAGACCTTGAAATGCGGGAGTGTGCACGAGGTCGAAGGTGCGAGAGTCCGGTCGTGTGTACACAAGGGGAGCCGGATGGAGTGGGATGAGAGAGAGAGGAAAGGGAGATAGAGGTGAGTGGTGGAGGGAGTGGCGATGTAGGATAGCGTCGGCATATCGGGGATAGTCCCGGGAATCGAATATAATGAGTGTCGAAGGTCGCTGATCATGAGGATGTCGAGAGTCGAAGCCGAGGATCTGTAGGCTGTGAGTCGAGCGTCGAGAGTAGACGGAGAGTGTCGGGAGCCGAGATACGATAGGCGCTGGTCGATGAACGAGAGTCGAAAGTCGAAGTACGAAAGTCGAGAGTCGGAGACGGGGGAAACTATGCTTGTATTCGAGTGTGGTAGTCACCTTAAGTATCTACGGGATTCCGAGGCCAGAAGTAGCGATGGAAAATGTTGGAAAGGTGCTGGAGTGTGAAGGTAAGTAAGTACGAGGGTGTCCGACAGGGAAAGGAGGGGATAGAAGAGCGGATGCATATGGCTACATAGGACGTCGGTCGAGTGCTCGGACTGAGGCTCGTCGGCGAGTAAGTCGGAATGGCAGTATCCGCGAGGCTTGGCGACCGTCGTCCGGACGCGAAGGCCTGTTGCGTCGGTGCGGGCTGGCTCGGCTTGTATCGGCGAGACATCTGGCTCTAGTTCCTGCGCGCTCAAAGGCTCGGTGTGTCTGTGGATCATGTCGACTTCCATGGCGTGCGCGAAGGATCTTGGCGGGACGCGTCATCGGCGGTGAGTCGTGGTGGTACGAAGAGGAGAAGCGATGGCGCTCGTCGGCGCGCGCTTCGATTACCAAATGCGGCGAGTACTATCATATCTTACGCCAGTCGCGACAGAATGTCTCATCTCCCTGTCTGTTCACTTAAGTGTATGGTTGTGGTGCTTGCGGGCGAGCAAGCCTGTCCAGTGGTCTCATCACCAGTGCGATTCCCTTGGGTCGAAGGACGCATGCAGATGCGCATGCACATACTCCAGCTGCAGTGTCCAAGGCCTGACACGGGCTCCGGACCATACATCACGTATCGCAAGGCAAGTCCCGGGTGGCTGGGGTGCAGCTGCAGTATTCCTAGGCTTCAATTTGATCTCGGCTAGCGTCTTGGGGGTTCCCGGGTGGCACATCTTTGTACATGTATATATGCGTATGCGTACCTTTGGGGGTTGCCAGGTGGCACATCTTTGCACACTTACGTGTACGTCTGTTAATTGAGGATACCGGCGGAAAATTCCGCACGGCTTTAGCTGCAGTACTACTGCTGTCGCCCACGACTATGTGTGCCACTGGTTGTACAATCAGAGTCGGCGGGACAGAGTCGGCGGGACTTGGTTCGACAAATGGAGGCATAGATGGCTTGCGATGGCAATTGTACGGTCACACCTGAACCGTCCTCACTCATTGTAAGGCACAAATTTACTGACCCGACATCTATGTCTATAGAGCGCCACACTGGAAACACCCCCCCTGCAAGGGATCCTGACCAAGGGCTAGACACGAAGGTGAGTTCTTCAATAACCGCTCAACACTCGTGTTCACCCGGTGCTCTGAGCTATAGGATTCAGAGGTCCTCAAGTATTATGTTGTTCATCCCATGGGGCTTGCCATCGAACGTATCAAGAAGCGGCGACTTTCCACTACCGGATATGACCGCGTGGAAACATTTGCGAAAGCAGCTTCGCACCTCTCTTCCTGCCGATCCCGGTACTATTCGACCTGGTGTCAATGCACCTTACCCTTGTGATACCTTACACTCGGGCTTATCTAACGCACAGAGCGTCGTCGGCCCCGTCATCGCTATGACAGGCCCCTTCAACCCAGCGAAACTAAATAGCCCGTCCGCGACTGTGGGGCCCCTTCGACTGGACAATGCCCAAAACTACCACTCGACTACTACCTCTGTAGGACCGACCATCAAGAGTATCGGCGATCGAACTTCGCCTCTAATGACGGCAACGTCCAGTCACTGTGTCGCTACCGCTGGCTTTCACTATGCGAAGGACCTCAATCCCCCCTTGATTGCAGGATCTGGGAAATCGTCAGAAGCCGGACCGTACCATAATCATCATGATGCTACGATCGGGGAACAATCAAACCCTATGACTGTCTCTCCGTATGCAGTCTATCCCCCCCCCACTCAGACCCATTAGCGGCTACAATCTAGTCAACATAGCAGATTCATCATCCCGATCGTCCTCAAACGAGGCCAACATGGTAAGTTGCTGTCCATATCCATCAGGCAACATCCAGCATTCAATTCTCGTCTCAGGGTGGCTCATTTTCGGCATACCCTCCAGCCACTCAAGTGATGGATCAACCCACCGCAAGAGATGTCACGTATATGCCATCTAGACCGGCTTCTAATGCTGTCTCATCGACGCCAGTAAGTTTGCACATATTACCGCTCCTCTAGCTAGCCAAATTTATGCTCGACACGTAGAGTTCCCTAAGTGGCCCCTCCGCTTCTAGCAGTAGTAGTTCTGCCTCGGAACGAAATGAACACCCTCCCGCAAATTCCACTGACAACGCATCGGTTGTGGCGTTCTTCAAGGCAATGGACGCAGGTCCTCATGACCAGTTATTTGATGTCTACAACTACGTGAACAAGGTCAGTGTCCCCCGCTCATCTGGACGTTCAAGGGCCTGCCTCACAGTAATGTACAGTGATACTATTCAAGGAGACAGTGCATTCTTCCCTACGTCATGTTGTCGTGATAGCGATTCCCAACTACATCGTGCCTTTTATCGGACCTCGTTACCTATCATTGTGTACATGTCTATATGTCGTTTAAGCACTACACGCACAGAGGCCGAACTTCATGATGAACCATGGACGCAACTTGTTTATCGATAGTACCGGTCGTCCGAATGTCAAAGTAAATACTGCCTCTAGTGCTCCCTGCGATTGTTGATTTGTCACATTATCCTCGAGACCCCTCCTTATCTTGATGTACACCGAGCTGTTCCAAACTGCCTACAACCCAAGTTGAAGATTGCAACACTTGGTTTTCAATGACGCAGTATGCTCAAGGATGTAGGTGTCTTGTTTCACAATCTATAGACGTTTGGATGCCTGGTTCAATTGATTGAGGTAGAAATAAATCCCCGTGGTCGTAACTTGAATAACAATGCGTACGACTATCATATCATATTCCCCAACCAAACCGCAGTACATCTCGTGCCTTGCTCGACAGATAGGACTCAGATGACGAATTCCCCTGGGCGTGGCAGTATCAATCCACAAGCACGCTGAACACATTGAGTACGGTCACGGACCTGTCGCACATTTGCACCGCTTTTGAGGTCTGCGCATCTCTTCCTCGTCAGTACTCTCTGCTTCATCATTGCCCCCCTGGTGCACAAACTCTTCGGTTGTCTGTTTTTCCACAGTTGGTGGCCCTGAACCAAATGAGGTCGAAACGCGGGAGCCGGTTGCTAGGGACTCGAGCGGATGCACTGTCGGATGGAGGCCGGGTGATCGCACGACGTCTGCCGAGATGCAAGTGCACCTCAACAAGAGGCGACAGAGTCGAGTCTGTGTAACTGCGAGGAGTGATAGTGACGGACGTCGGGCTGCGGCTGCACGTTGGAAGCGGGACTCTGGACTGGTCCCGGCGCTCTTCTCGCTCCACGATAGACACAGAATCCAACATCTACTGGTAGTTGGCTCGACTGGGCCGTCTCTGCCTGGTCAGTCCTTGACATAATCTCATGAAGCATAGAACTTACTCACAGAATCGAACACCCCACCAGTCAGAGGCCTGGTCAACTCGCCGCCACAGTGCTGGGCCAGATTATCGAAGTCTCATGCCGGCCTGCGGCAACGAGCTCGTGTTTGACGCGATTCTGATGGACCTGGTTGAAACCCCACCAGACCAGCTGCATTCGATGTGTCCTGCCGGCATCCCTCCTGATAGTGTCGTGTCTAGTAAGCATACTTCCTGCATAATGCTCTTACGTATCCGTGTGGTCGGTCTGACGTCTGTCGGCAGGACCGAAGCGTCTAACGTCGAGAAGATCGTGACCAAGTTCTTCAAATCTGGTATTGTTCCTAGCCAAACAGGCCAGCCATCGTGCAAGGTCGCGGCCACGAGTAGACAGCGAATGAATGCACAATGTCGGAAACATCTGAAAAGAGTTTATTAGCGTCTGCCTCGCTTCAGAACACATATTCCTGAGACGAACCTTTGAGAATGCGAGACAAGTGGCAATTGGGTTCGGAGCAAGGAGCGAGATGACTGCCGGCTGCCAACTGTCGACTTTGTTCTCATATCGTGCCGAGGCTTCATGGCCGAGCAGGTCCGGTCGAAATGCAATGCCCCGGTACATAACTGGCAGCATTTGACGTGGAATGTTCGTTGAGTCGACGACCTTGAGCAGCTCGATCGCCCAGTGGATGAGTCCGGCGCTCGTCTGGGACTCCATCGGGGTGTGTAGGGCATGCGAGGAATGCGAGCGAGTACAGGCAGAGGACGAGTCATTCCACATATCCGATCCATGACTCATGCATCATAGCGTGGAAGTCGTAGTCCGAGAAAGTCGTGGTCCGAGAAAGTCGTGGTCCATGCAGGAGTGCCTCCAACATGACCCATGCACAGCTTGTGCAATGGCGCGACGGTTGTCGTTCAGGAGCGCAAAGCGGGAGAAGGTTTCAAGAGCCTGGTTCGTGAGCAAAGGGGGAGAGGAGGCTCGCCATTTGCACCAGAAGATGGAGGGACAGCAGAGACCTGAGATGATCCCAAAGATGAGAACTGGTCTACCCAACTGGCTGATGAGGCCGACATGTCTGTTTGCACGCCATCTACTGAAGAGATGACCGAGACAGAACCGTTGTCAGATCGCGTTTCGGGGTCTGCACCGGGGTACTCGAGGTGAGGCTCGACTGGGAGGAGGTCGGAGGTCTAGCCTAGGTTTGATTGCGCGGGAATAGGACTGCAGTTCCTGAGTGACACTCTCGACATCCATACCCTGCAGAATGTGTTTGCTCAGTGCTGGAAGGAGAGCCATGACCGTGAAGGAGATGTCCTGTTGGTTCTGCTCGAATTTCCTCTGGAGACTGAAACAGGCGTTCAGACGGTACATCAGTTCGGAACACAAGAAAGAGTAACGCACGCAGCGACTCACTTTTCCCGTGCACCCCACTCTTGTAAGATTGAATTCCGGACGTCCTCCAGTCGTTCCAAAACATAGCGTCCGATGAAGTACCGCCGCCGACGTACGCCGCGGCCTTCATAAGCCCTGTCCGCCGGTCATGAACGTAGTTCCCGAGGGCGTTGAACATTCCAAAGTCGTGGCCGTGGTCGCATACAAGCAAGGAGGATTGAGCGTGTCGCCAGAGCCACATGCGGTGGGCCAGTCGTCAACGTGTTAACCCCGCGCACGTCTTCGCGTCCGACGCCGGGCGAGTCGGAGTAGCCGGCGCTGCCAAACACGTGCTGTCGCCCAACTCAAGCTTTCCTTCCACCACCACTTACTCGTCGCAGCATGGCACGTTTCTCCTCTCAGCCGTGCGCGGAATTGGCAGCAATGGGTCTCATTGCGGATCGTAGGGCGGAGGAGCGAGATATCGATATCCCTACCTGAAACAGGTTTGGTCGCCAGCTGGTACGTTCCGTTCCCATGTCTCGTATCACGACGCAACGTGCACGACCACAGGAGGTCGTGCCGATGCTCATCCACGTTTGTACAGGTGGCTGGTGGACGAGGCCTGCACACTGGAACTCTAACACTGCGATTGCATTTGCTGAAATTTTTGCTGTCGCGTATGGCGTCTTCACCGTCAGCGCAGCGACACAACACCCCTCAGCATCGTCGGATGCAGAGCAAGCACGATCCTGGCATATTAGATTATGATATAAGATTATCGTCAGCATAGAAGCAAAGAGGTAGTCACCGGAGCAGTGCTCGTCGATCACGGACGAGGTTGATGCGTCGTGTTGTTGCCACATTCGAGCGAAACGCCCGCGTCATAGCCACGAGCGCTTTGTAGAAATATTGCTGACACAGTTTACCGAGCTGCCCCCGCGTCAAGAAGACGCATAATATCCATGTCTTGAAGAAGAGGACCGTTCTTGACAATGTTTCGGATTGTGGACGAGGGGGTCCAGCTGGCACACTCGTAGGCCAAATAGAGACTAGCGGAGGGCTATCATAGGCATAGTGTTTAGCACTATAATAACGCGTGATCTCCGTAACTACCGACCTGTGCTGTGCGAGCCAGAGTGCGTGTCACCAGCGGCTTCAACTATCTCATCGTCGAAGAGGACCTCGTGCGCTAGTTGACCGAATCTGCAGGTTCGTGCTCTGTTGTCGAAAGTTTGTGAACTGGAGGCACGTATAGTTCTCAAGGTGTTGGCATATACGACCTCTTGGAGTCGCGGGGCGTCACGGGAGAGTAGAGCCGTAATGACAGCTCGTGCTATTAAATCAATGCTGTAGTGATTGACGTGAATTTCTGCCGGGAGGAGGTCAATAGCTGTTCAGCGAGATTTGCATAGTAAGTAAGACATCACCAAATTTTGCGGAAAGAATGGTTAGAACTTACAACTACTGCGGTAGCGCTATAGCACAAAATTCGGATGCAGGTTTTGGGGGGTCCATACTGAGAAGAAGACGGGAATGATACTCGACTGAGTGTGTGTCCGGTGGAGCCGATGGGGTCTCCTTGTCCGCCGGTATGCCCTGAACGTCGCGCAGAGGGTGCTCGGAATGGTGCGCAGCGCCAAAGACTCTCTTATGCTTGGGCATAGTCGTACGCTCACTAGGATGAGAAGCGGCTGCTATCAAGCCCGCGAGCCCCTTAGAGTGCACAGTCCCTCCCTGCAACGTGTTCACGCCCATGACGGTCGCGACATCACCACTGGCAATTACTGTAGTGCTTGTGTCAATCGGACTCGTCTCGCTGATCGCGCCCATTGCAGGATTTTATGTGTGCTTGAGCGATCGCTGCAACGCGAGGATATCGGCTGACAGTAGGCTGAGCATTAGCTCGGTATCGTGGATAGCTTTAAGCGATACTTACAGTCCTTTTCTCGGTTCTCTGCTTCGAGACGCTCAATCGTATCTCCCATTTCGTATTCAAGGTTATTGAATTCGCTCTGGATAATTCCACGGCGACAGTCACATTCTCAAGCTGCAATGCAAGCTCATTGCAGCGGGCACGATACAGATCCACCTCAGTTTGAAGAGAAGCCTGAACATAACTCGTCACATACCCCAGACTGATCCATGCTGAGATAGCCTCTCACATTCTCACTCTCCAGGTAGCGAACTCCACCCTCAAGCCGACGAGTCATGGCAGCGTTCTCCTGCTCTTGAGTCTCAAGCCTGTTCTTCCACAGCTCACGATTGGCTTGGACATCCTGTATCTTTGTATACAGGTTCCGCTGCAAGCGATTTCAACTAAAAGCTTGGGTGATGGGTAGTTCGCGCACTTACTCGTTCTATCTGCAACTCCGCACATGCTGACTCGAGCTGCAAAATTTTCGCAGTATGAGCTTTGGTCGATTCAGCAGTTGGATCTGTCCAGCAACCTCTCCTCTAGCTCCGTAATAGACTGTTCTTGTTTACTCTATGTGAAACCGCAACATTCGCGCACAGGCCATCGAGTACTCACCGTTGTCTCCTTGTAGCGACGAAGTCTCCGCATCTGAGTCTTGGAATCTGCATTTTGTTCTATGAGCTGCGTTTCCGCCGCAGACAACCGCTCTGCCGTCAAGTCAAGCTGTAGCCTGTGAGCGCAGTTCGACCATTTCCCTGTTGATCGTATTCATCGAGCAGATGCACCATTTCGGCTCATCGGGCATGAGGGCGAAAGGTGTGACATCGCATTTGCGACATCTAGCTTCCACGTCTGAGGTACGCGTGGGTCAAACTAGTAACGGTAGCAACGACGCGGGTACTCACCACGGCTACGGCACGTCTCATTATTCTCTGAAGGCCCCCGCTAGCACATGGGGTTGTAGGTGCCTGTGTGGACAAACTTCGTACCCTCCGGTATGTATGTCTATAGCGCGAAACTCACCGCCATTCTTTGCACCATCGATGTCGCTGAAATCAGAGGGGTAGACAAGCAGATGGTGTCTAGGTCTGAGAGAGCTCATTTTGGGCAACGGAGTGGCGCTGAAGCTCAGAGACTGGATACAAAAGGGTGTTTGTCGACTGAGCCAAGTCGATGCATGCCTAGCCATCGTAGTCAAGATGAGCGCAAGAACTTAGTAATAAACACCGGCAGTTACCTGAAGCTCAGCGATGGCAGCGTCCTGAGGCGGCGCAATTTGCCGCATAAGGGCAGCAGTCACCTGCTGGTACTCTCGAAACTTCGGGTTGAACTCGTCGCACGACATGGACCTGCGGGTGAGGAGCTCATTGATCAATTCTGCGTAAAGTCTTGCACCTTGGGTCTCGAGGGTCTCGCGTTCTTCTCCAGCGGCCTGATAAACCGCCTCACCTCAGGCTTCACAACGAACGGTAAGCAAGCTGGCACAAATTGACGAAAGAAATTACGTGCAGGTGTCTGGCCCAGAATTCGGAAATAATCCTTGTACAACGCGAGACACTGACGACTGTCCTCCAAGTACCCTTTGTAGGACAGAATCCCATCGATGGACGTCCTGATGGCCCCGGCGAAGGACATCCTATCCAGCTCCGTCAAGCGATTGACATTTCCGTTATACTTCTCTTCAAGCTACTCCACAATGAGGCGACGCGTGAGGGATAGGCGGTCAGCGGACAAACCTTATTGAAAAGCTCAACGTTTTCTCCATAGTTATGCACGTGGTGTTCGACAGGCCCACTGTGGCCTCTACGCTATTGGTGAAGCGTATACGCCAGCCACCCTGCTTGATCTCGAGCTGGGTAAGATGGCGGTACTTCCTATTCAACTGTAGGAAGACGTTGAGGGTCGAAGGGGGCCAGTTCTGAGGCCGGTCGACAGGGAAACCCGCGGGCTGCAAGACACTACTACGAAGATCGAGTCTTTAACAACGCATCGCGGATTCAATAGACCGATGCGCCACTTACCTGCGCACACTGGACTCTAGTTGCACGAGTGTTTGATCCATACGCTCGCGCTCTGCGCTAAGCATGGGGAATGCATCCGTAGCAACAATGACTGTACTCATATCGGGCGTACAGCCGCCGTGCAAACGAGTCCGATTCGTCGCCACACGCCGCAGGTCGTCTAGTGCTCGCGGATTTGCTGCCTTTTGCTGCGGGATATCCCGTCACATACGAGTCCAGCCGGGGTCGTCCCATTGCACCTGTTCCTTGAGCAGGGCCTTCCAGAACCTGAACGCTCGCACCGGGTGTTGTCAAACATTCGCTTACGTCTTGCGGTGGGTTCCTCAGGCATTATATAGGTCTCGATGAAGTCATGTTCATGTTCAACCGTCCGCAGTCAACGTCGCCCACCATGGTTCTGCTCCAAGGCCGTCGACTTCCTGGCCGTCTGGTGGACGATCATCAGGTGACTGACAGACGTATTTCTCTTCCGCCAGTGTGGTGCCCAACACGGATGGTAATTCACAGGCGCTCTGAGATCGACTGTTCAGCCGTCACTGACGAGGATGCGCTTGGCTACGGAATCGACAAATACCGTTCAGATAGGATCTCGTTACTGCGCTGGGATGTACGCAAACATGCCACTCTCGACTACTTCAGAGCTCCTTGACCCTGGTATCCCAGATAACCTGCGGAGACGATTGTCTAGCAATAAAAGGAGTCAGTTCTGGCAATCGATTCTCTGTTGGATGCAATGGCTAACTCACACGTCATAGAACTCGACGAACATCGTCGCCAAAGACATCACCTGCCGGGCGGGAACGGGATTGCCTTCGGGTCGCTCGGACAGTATGTCCAATTTGTGAGTATATCTAGAGTCAAACATCGTGCGATGACATCTCTTGTTCCAACGCATGGCTGCTTGCAGAACGATATTGTGAACAACGTTCTCCTGGAAGACCTCAACGTATGCAGTCCCACTTGCAGTGTACGCTAGCAGGTTCGAATGATTGCCTTGCCCTCGCAGCTCATCCGCCTCGACTCGCAAGTCCAACCCAACATGGTGTCCGGTGTGTATTTCAAGTCCTGGGACGGCACAGTCACTAGAAGGGTGACGTTCGACCAAGTAACACTCCCGATCGGAGGCCACTCGTAAGTCCTCTTGCAGCCCCTGTGTCACCTGGACCGAACTTCTGAACGCGATGATGATTACTAGCGACGGCCCATCAACGCTGAGATTCAGCAACCTCACCTTCGAAGACTGGGTAGGGACTGCCCAGCGCAACACGAAGGCGTCTTCCACTACATGCTAGCTTCAAGTTTGATATTTTGACCTATGTACAT
The DNA here is from genome assembly GCA_022606135.1 of Fomes fomentarius. Lineage (NCBI taxonomy): Eukaryota > Fungi > Basidiomycota > Agaricomycetes > Polyporales > Polyporaceae > Fomes > Fomes fomentarius. Next base: position 3,417,143 of record JABYQN010000003.1, on the reverse strand, counting down.
AGTCGTTGATCTTGAATGCAGCTCAGCCGCGCCCTGTCCGAACATGCGATTCAACGAGGTCCACATAACGCCCCTGAATGGAACTGCTCCAAGCTACAAGTGCGTCAACATCGTGAGCCAGTTCGGCCTGCCCGGTAAGTAGCGCGTTGTTTGCGGTCACTGTCCATGCTTGGAGCTGATGTGTTGCCATACTTACCACAGCTTGCAATTCAACGGGCAGCTCGTGAGATAGCGATCTGAGGACACTTGCTGATACAACAAGCCATCATTGTGCACGTGGCAACAAGAATCAATATCGACAACACACCTCAAACGGCATACAGTGAGAATCCGGAACAGGTCCGACGCCCGCAAGAACAGCCAGGCGAACCGCCGCAAGGTAGTCGCCCAGCCTGCACCCGTTCTGGTTCGAGAAGTCATCGTACAACCTGTAGCGCGAATCGACGGCCATGTTGACGAGCCGAGAGCGCATGTTTGACATTCCTGTCATGAACCGTGGTCAGCATCCGTCGACGCGAGAGAGAAGTCGAGAAGGGGCATACTCTGATGTTTGACTGCGCGAGGTGACAAGGATTGAGTGCAGGCGGATGATCGGCTCGGGGATGTATATCTGTCGAATGCGGACGAGGTCGCGCCGTCTCCGTTCACCTACACGCTCATTGTCGTCAGCATCTGTTCTCTTCCCCCGCTGCAACAGGTCAAGAAAACTCACCATCGTTCACCTCTACGTCTGCCATGAGCCAATCCGTCGTCAAAAGCTTGATCGTGTCCTCCCTCGCCTGCTCGATCAAGCCTTTATGATTGCTCAGCCACGACGCCCTCCGAGTCGTCTCCTTGTTCATCTGCGGCCTCTCGAGCGCCTGACACTCCACAACTCACGCAAAAGTCTCCCAGACAGCAACGAACTGGCGATAATGCATGTACTCCGTCGCCTGGTACCTTATGTACGCGTGAATCAACTGTAGCCTGGAGGGTAATGAATGGACGTACCGAGCAAGTAGCGCAGGATGACATCCGCCTGCTCGAGCGCCGTGTCATACGTCGACTTGACGAACGTCGTCCACTCAATCGAGCGCACAAGGAGCCACTCTGCATCCGTCGGTGCAGGCTCCAGCCCGATAATCGACGGTAGCGGACCCTTGACCGGCGGTAGGATCTACGTTTCAAGCATCATGAGCACCCAGAACACAAACGGGCCAGCTGACGGCAAGCAAGCCAGGACGCACCGTGAACGCCTTTTCGATCGTCCGCTCCGCCGTAACGACCGTGACATGCTCGACATCCAGCCCATGCTTGCGCGCCCCAGAAACACTCCCGCTCAATATTCGCATGACGCACATAAGTGGTCCTCCCACGTCCGGCAGTGCGACTTGAGTTCGGCGGACGTCGCTGGTGTGGGTGCGAGCGCAGCGTAGACGGCACGTTCGGTGGGGGAGAGTGTTGACTATCACAGCCACAATTCAAAGCCGTGTCCGTGTGAGTGAGCGTGGGTGAAGAAAGGGGTCGATGAAGGGATAGGACGAGACATACGTTCAAAGCTGCCCTCTTGCAGACAGTCTTGCTGGCAAACACATCTGGCGTCACTTCACGCAGCCAGTGGAACGTCGCCAGCGGCCTCAGGATATGGCCTGGGGGACATCAGCTCCACTATCGTGTCCGAAACCCGGGAGGATGACGAGTACGCACTAATCTTCAACGGGTCGAACTCGATGGGCTCCGTGTCGTTCTTCAGACTGCGGAGCTGGCTGAGTGCAACTTCCGGCGGATGCGCCGGAAGCTAGGCACCGTCGTATCGTAGGCTCTGTTCAGCTGCCACCATCTATTGAGTGTATGACTGCCCAAGTTGATCATGGAGCGACAGACTAAAACCCGTCGAACCCTAGAGTACTTATGTCTCAGGTGGCGAATTGCCGCGCCCACATCCAAGCTATGGTGCACGGACCCGCGGAATCCGCCGGATGATGGGTGCCATGCGCTTCATCCTCGGCCGATGCGAAATCTGCAATCGCCTGGCCATCCAATTTTACACAGCCAACACTGTCCCTCATTCCATACCCACAACTCCCTCTCCTCTATCATCGCAGTCAAATCATCTCGTCCATTCCACCACCCCGCTTGACTGTGTGCTCCGCCTCAGAGCTTGCACACGTCGCGGGCTCAATCATGATTTCTTGAACTCAATGTAATTGACATTGACACTAGAGTCACTGGTGCAGAAGCCTTCAGTCGCGCATCAACCTGAATGCATATTGATAACACAGACTTGAATACTGTCCAGAGATGTGCTATGATAACGGGTCAGACATCAACGACAACTAGGGCGATCGTACCTCTGCGTCAATAAAATGACGATCGAATTTGCAGCCTTGGTCGCCGAGTCCAGCCCAGAAGGCATACAGTCGAATCTCCTCGTTGTCATGTCTGTGTAACCAAGATTCCTTCCACGGCTCTCCCGTGAAACTTTCCTAGTGCTTGAGCGTTACTGCTTGGTTGCGCACCTTGCGAATCGCCTTGACCTCAACGCGCACATCATGGGCAGAAGTCCGTACAAGCTGCATGAGCAAGGCGGATACTGTCCGTAGGATCTACCTCCCCGCAGTGTGAGGTTATATTGTGTCAATTGCGGCTCCAGGAACCACGCACCGGAACTGCCCAGCTCGTTGCTTGTCCAAGAGTTTGTGATAAGGAGCTCTTCGATGATCCAGGGCCGCTGGTCCTCGTCGTTCGCGAAGATCTGTCGCATTGCGTTGAATCCTCTCTAGTGCTCCCACCGACCATGGTGATCACATTGATCACTGTCGCCTTCTTGCCTTTGCCTTCACCCTCTGACTCGAGGACGAAGAAAGGACGGATGGCAATATACACCACTTCTGTGATGATACCCACGCTCATAGCCGTTGAATCTGCCCATACCAAGTCGTTGCTTCTAGGAAGGATAGACGAGGATGGACGAGGCGGCCTGGAAGATCTCGCTGAGTAGGAAACGTCCTTGTGCTTGCAATGATCTCGACGCTCTTCCCCATCGTCAGCGTGCCCTCGTTAAATGCCGTCTTGCGCCCGTTGAGCTCTGCGATCTGGCCCAGAAAGATCACGGTGCTGCGTGCCAGCTGGCAGAGGTGGGTGTCGAGCATCACAAGGACAGTGCTCAGGTCCGGGTTGGTTGTAGGAGAGGACGATGTCACGATGATGCTGGTGCTGGTGCTGGTGTGCAGCGGCATCGAGCAAGGGGTTCCCGGTTGCTTTTGGCGGGATCCCTGCGTGTGCAAGTCGCGGGTCAGAGCAAGTCGTAGGAACGGTGATGAGCAGGAAAGTCAAAGTCCGAGTGAACCCTTGTATAAAACACGCACATCCACGAGCGTCCGCCAGCCCGGTGAACTGAACAAACAGGAAGTGGTGCAATTCCATCGGCGTCGACAGCCATTGAGGACATCAACATCGCTCTTGCAGGCCACGCACGCCGTCGCCTTCTGTCTGTGCCACGCACCAAGCCCGTCGTCATGGTCAATGACTGCGTTCGTCACAGCAACACCCAAGATCACGACATGCATTCGAAGATCGACTCGGTGTCACCCTTGAACTTGCGGTCCTACTGCACGTTGCATTCACCAATGGAAAAGATGTGAATGCGACGGCACACCACGTACCGTTCTCATATGTCTTTCGGAGCACCCTCACGTGCTCTTCATATTGTGCCCGTCCTCACATCGGTTCGATATCTCTCTCTCCCACACCCCTTCTTCGTCAACCACGCCAGCCCCGGTTTAAGCGGCCGTCCTCTCGAATGACGGAAGACCAACGCCATATCAATACACCTCAGATTACAGATCTTCAGCGCATGCAAGTCAGACTCGAGCGAATGGCCGAGTACTATCAGGATAGGGGTGGCAGAGAAGAGGGAGAGGACATGCGCCTGCACGTCGTCGAACGAGGCGGTGGCTTTGATGAGAGCTTCGGCGGTGATGCCTGACCAGCGGGTGAGGTAGTCGACGACAGGCTTATCGGGCTTTACAAACTGGTCGTAGACAGGTGTAACCGATTAAATATACCTGCGCGGAAGGGTCAACTCATGTCATTATGAACATGCGGGCTGAGACTCACCATCTCGTAGTCCATGGCGGATATACACGGCACACTGCTTGTCGACGGCTAAAGTAGACTGTCGTCCACAACGTCGACCTTCGTCTCGACCCAGCCAGGCAGTTTTGCGAACGTCTCCGGGAGATAAGAAGAATTTGAGTAGCTGTTCTAGATCATCTGTTCAAGCGTGAGGAGATATCGGCGCATATCGTACGGAACTCTTCTCTTGAGCTCGTTCTACTATGCCAACCTAGGAAGAACGCGTTGAGAACGGTGTGCATGCGCATTTGATCGCCGTGTGTCGGACATGCATTGCAGCGTAGGTGGAGTTAATGAAGGGGACACCAGATGAAGGGCCCGCATCGGTAGAGGGCGGACGCACTTGGAGAGGGAGGTTCGGGTTGGAAGTTGCATATGTCGAGAAGCGGAGGCAGGGACACGTCTGGGTGTCATCTTAAATAAGCATCTTGCAGTGTTGCAGCGGGGGATAGGTATGCGCCGGGATGCAGAGAAGGGAAACTCACATTCATGCCGATTGCGAGCTGGTCCAATAGCCTCCCCATGTGCCTAAGGGTCTCCAACCACACAGCCCACAAACTCAGCAGCGCGGATAGTTGTAGGGGAGATGCGTGTGTGGCTCATGCTCCCAACAGCGTCTGCTTTGCGTCGATGTGATCATCAGGCCCAGGGCTCAGCGGACGCTTGTTGTTTAAAGCCTGCGCGAGATGGAGGGACGATGGGGAGGTGCTGAGGCAGGGACGCTCCTGCCATCCGGCGGATACCCCCAGGTCCGCTGGGGGCGGCGAACTCGCGAGGATCCCACGGGCGGTACCGATGAGCGTGTCCACGACGCCCTCATCGTAGTCCTTGTCGAGTGCACGAGATGGTGGGATATGTATCGAGTTCGTCGGGCTCGCGTTGCACCGAGCGGTTCGCAGAACCAGACCTGTTTGAGCTTGATGGCTCGGGGCTTGGCTTCTGGCAGTACTCTGCGAACTTGATGCCAGCTTCCTCCTTGACATGACCTTGCTGAGGCGCCGCTGCCTACATCTGACGCTTGCGTTCCTTCTACACTGGTTCCACTGCAGTCAGACGAACTTATCGTCCCTGTCGCGATTTGCCCTCCCCCCTCCGGCTGTCCTCCTCGACCATGGCAGCCGCTTGTTGCGCAGCAAGGTGCAGGGTCTCAGACGCACGTCCGCTTGGTGCATGTGCATCACCGTCGTATCGCCGACCGACCGGCTCGTGTACGAGTTCGGATACAGGCGGACGGGGGCGAAACGCACGACGAGCGTGACCAGGAGCGCCATTCTTCGCGTCTCAGAACTGACCGCCTTGAGGGACTGACCGAGAGCGAGCACGAGACTGGTACAAGTGCGAAGGAGGATGAGCGTAGTTCTTGAAGGGAGGACGTCCGCGCTTGCGGTCCCACTCAAGGCCGTCAACGGGATCTCGTCTGTGCCATTCCTCGCGAGGGGGAAAAGGAGATCTATGCGAGACCGTCGAGACCTGCGCTGGGCCCAGTGGTTGATGCGCGGGATAGTCGGAAACCATGTGCCCGGTGGGGGAGGAGATGCCGATGTGGACAGAACCTGCATTGGGTAGAATGTAGGGTCGTGTGAATGGTTGTGGGTGCACCAGGTGACCGTGAGCCTCGGGAGGACCCTGTAGACGCAAACTGGAAAGGACGCCTGCGCATGCCATGATCAACTCAAGCATATCGTGTGTCTGAGCATAGTATTAGTGGTTGGCAGTGATACGAAAGCGTTAGACATACCTCAGTATATGACGTGACAGCCGGGCGTCGATATGGATTGGGATGGCAGCCCTTGTGTGTAACTTGTAAGCGCGTGGTGTGCATGCCAGGGTGTACAGTGATTGATCTTTGCACACACGACCGTATTTGTCGTGCACATACCGTTGGCCAAGTCAATCCATATTCGACTTTTACACATCAATGCAGTCGAGACTGGGGAACACCGACAATAGCATAGGAGAGTGTAGTACAACAGGAGAGTACAACAGAAGAGCGATGGGGGAACATGGCCACGCGTTACTCACCAACAAGACGAGAACATCCGAGGCACACGATACTCAACGGATTCTGAGGGAGCAACCAGGCTTGCGGCGAGGGTATGTGAATTTGTGAGCCAGACTATTTAGTTGCATGAAATCGTCCTGAGAAAGATAATATGCACCTTGTGGACTGTAACACATTCCCAAGCACATACATCTCCCAAGTTGCTCGATCTAGAAGCTACAATGTCCTCGGCGTCTTCTCGCAAAGAGAGCCTGAGGACACGAAGGATACGCGGGCGCCAGGGTCATGCGGAGGTCGCTCAATGCTGCAGAACGGTGTATTCGAGACAGGGCATTTTGCCGGATGCAGATGATGGGTCCAGGATGTAGACTGGGTGGGGCTGGAGACAGCTAGGGGAAGTCAAACACGGAGGTCAAGATTGGAAAAGAGGTTGTGAGTGCTATGTCACATATGTGCGTGTAATAATGGTCACACGGGGGCCTGTCACACGGGCCTGTGTCACACGGGCCTGTCACACGGGGGCCCTGCTGTCACACGGGCCCGTCACTCGCGTCCACACACCAGCGCCAAGCTTGGCAGAAGGGCGTTGACCAGGTTGGTATTCAGTCGAAAGTGCACTGTTTTGGATGAGACAACATGCAGGTTGAAGCCATGCTCACCAGCTTCAAGATAAAACCAGTCTCAGGATGAAAAAGGAATAGGAAGAGGTGGTCTAACGCTACTCACACCCTAAAGCACACACCAGCAGGCTTGGCAGAAGGGCGTTGACCAGGTTGGTATTGGGCCAAACGTGGACCGTTTTGGATGAGACAACATGCAGGTTGAAGCCGTGCTTGGCAGCTTGAAAATGGATCCAGCTGTGTGATGATTGAGAGATGGGAAGGGGTGGAAAAGGGCTTGACAATGGAATAAATCGGAAGTCTGGGGCAGAGTGACCGTGGGAATAGAGCTAGGGCGTGGGTTCTTGAATCCAAAACGGAGGCTGACATTCTTCCGCGGCGGATCGGCAGTGTTCATGCGTGCCCAACCAAGAGTGGCCTTCTCAAGAGCTGCACGCATGCGGACAGCTTGGTCAGCTGTCTGCTGGACATCCTGCACATTCTTGGCAACCTCAACCGGCTTGGTTTCCTTCTTCTTCTTGCCTTTGACCTGTGAGCAGAGAGGGTGGAATGAATCATCATAACCGCCATGGATACCAATGGGTATGAGGGACTGACCTGGTTGGCAGCATCAGCGGCTCTGGCTGTGGGGTTACCCTCAACTGGGGACTCAGTGTTGTCGACTCGCTCAGTCTGTTGGAATGGAGCAAAATTTCAGTACATGCAATCAAATGGCACAAGGCTATTGATACGATTGACCTTGCGGGATACAGCGCGTGGTTGCGGTTTGTGAGACTGGAGCAGAAGGTTTTTAGGAGCAACTATGTGACTAGCGCAGCGGACAAACCTTGTTATTGACCTTCGTGTTTGATGACATCTTTTTTTGGTAGAGCGTTGGTTGTCACTTGAGTGTCAATGCAATGGAAATTATACACAAAAATATGTGTGGATGTGGGTATCTTATGCAATCGCTCATGAAATACCCTATACCCAGGTGGCACATGTGCCAGGGGGTGTGGCAATGGTGTGCCAAATCAGGCATGATGGCAGTGTAGATAAACAAATTGGTCAGATCGTCGGTCAGATTATGGGTCGGATTTCCATCAATTTCCGGTTAGCGCCTGGGCATGCATGCACCTGCCTGTGTGCCTAGATAACACCTAAGTGACGTGTATAGGCTGCAAAATATGGAGCCGATTGTCCTGTGACTTCAAAATCGGCCCGAGTATGAGGCAGGCGCTGTTTGGAGGTACAACAACAATTGGGAGGATGCGCTCAGACATCGAAAGGAGGTTGTCTGTCGTATAACAAAGTACACGCTGTGGATCAACTATGGACAGCACACATGTGCATAGGAGAGAACAAGATAGATGTGCAGGCAGGATAAACATGAAAGCAGTGTAGTATTGAGAAGGTGATAATGCTGATAGCATTATAGGGGGGGTCTAACCTGCGCCCACCTGCAGCGAAACGGCTGTGAGCTCCAGTTACTAGTACTGGGACTACTACGTGATTAGCAAGTGTATGTGCTGACTGACATTATATATAACTGCGGCATGCATACATGATGGGTTGCGCTGAGCAAGAGTCCTGACCTCGTAGATTAGTTAAGAAAGTCAACTCGGGCATGAGGGATGACATCGTAGGTGGGTTGTGTAGGTCAGCCTGGGGACGAGATTGGACCTCGTGGGTGGGTGGAGAAATTCAACTACGGTATTCTGGTAGATGAAGTGCAGTGATTAGTGGCAGATTGACGACAATGTATATTGGAGTGTCACCTCGGGCACGAGGGCTGACCTCGTAGGCGGGGTTCCAGCACCACGGGTGCTGTCACAGTAGCAGACTGAGATGTATATCACAGTGTCACCTCGGGCACGAGGACTGACCTCGTAGGCGGGGTTCCAGCACCACGGGTGCTGTCACAGTGGCAGACTGAGATGTATATCACAGTGTCACCCCGGGCACGAGGACTGACCTCGTAGGCGGGGTGAGAGAATGAACCCGGGCACGAGGGCTGACCTCGTAGGTGTGAGAGAATCAACCCGGGCACAAGGACTGACCTCGTAGGCGGGGTTCCAGCACCACGGGTGCTCTCATAGTAGCAGACTGAGATGTATATCACAGTGTCACCCCGGGCACGAGGACTGACCTCGTAGGCGGGGTGAGAGAATCAACCCGGGCACGAGGGCTGACCTCGTAGGTGTGAGAGAATCAACCCGGGCACGAGGGCTGACCTCGTAGGTGGATTATGTAGGTCAGCCCGGGCACGAGATTGGACCTCGTGCGCGGGTGGATTGTTACTATGGACACTGATAGAAGGGCATGAGAGAGGCCGGGTACGAGAAATGACCTCGTCAGCGGGCGTGTTTGGGCGAAAATCTAAGCCGAAGGTAACCCTAAGCTGACCCAGGGCATTCTTTTCCCTATAAATTGGGTATGAGGGGTGTTCCTTACTTGTTCACCGCTTCTCTCCTCCCTTCTCCTACCATAACGGCTGCTGATCAGCCTTGATGACATTTAGAATAGGCCTTGCACAGCGCTGAATGGGAGGTGAGTAGTATGGCTGCACCCTAGTATATCACTGCGGTCGGGCGTGTCGTGCTTCCGGTAGACCCATTGTCTTCATCCATCACGTCGTTGTACAAATAGAACAACGCCGGCTCATCCCCATGGATAAGGCGGGGGTTCACTGAATATTTCAGAGTGTACGTGAAACCGAGGCTTTCTCCCGTCTCCTCGCATTGTCGAATATACTTTGGTCTGTACGTCGGAATAGTCTTGGCACCCACCGTGACGGAGATCACCACTTCTGTATTGACTACTCGGGACGTAAGGCACGGAGAGTCAGTCTAAGGCTGAGATAGGATCATGATGGTTGTCGACTGTATGACACGGCACACGCAGCGCGGAAGCAGTCTCGCAGATGGTATTCAGCGATATCGATGGTATTGACCGGCAGCCGCCACGCTGGCTTCCATACACCATCTGACGAACGGCCAGAGTGGTTAGCCAAAGCAGAAGTGGTGAGCGGATGAGCGGTGGGTGATATAACCTTCGGTGGCGCCATTCCACTGCTTACATTGTGAAGTTCGACATTGAGCCAGACGGTGATTAACTCGCAAGATGCTCGATTCGAGATTGTACTATGTTTATAGTTTTGGTTGATACCTACTATAGTATTCCGATGTCCATTGTTAGAGATCGCAGTCCACTTCACCCTTGCAACTCAACATAGTTCGCTACAGAAGACAGTTTGAGCACGACCGTCCCTCCATGTATGGATGTGCAGAACACAGAACACTCACCAGGGAACAATCCAACATTTCCATGCTTGTCCGTACCCTGCCACCAATCGTCTGACGCAGCTTCGATCTGAATGATCCTCTCTCCTTCCTTGAACGAGATCTCGTTGTCCTCGCCGGCTTCGTAGCTGCAAGACAGGTCTTTTTAGAAGTAGGGCAAGGAACGTAATGAAGAAGGCGTACTCGTAGAGCGCGATCGCCCAAGAACCAAGGTCTTCTGCTGCCGGCTCGGGCGGGGATTGAACAGCAGCAGCAGGCGGAGCAGGCGGCTAGTAAAACGTGATACAACCGGTCAAGAACCTGAATCATCATGGGGTAATACATGAGACTTACCGGTGGGGGAGGCGGAGGAGGGGATGGAGGAGGAGGCGTAGCGGGAGCGACCTCTTGCTCGACGATCTCGACGTAGTTGGCTGCAGATGCACAAGTGAGCAACACATCAGATATATTCTAATAAGGAACACCGTAACATACCTGGGAAGAGACCCTGTTTCGTCCCATTCGCGCCAACACCAGACCACCAACCCTCGTCGAGCTGTTCAATGTGCTCGATAAGCTCGCCTTCGATCAAGTCAATCTCGTTGTCTTCCTGCGCCTAAGGGACAGCGTCGGCAGTGTTAGTATTGCGTCAGGGTGATTGCCGTTGCTTTCGCGTACCTCGTACTCGTACTGCACAATCGCACAAACGCCAGCGTGAGATGAGGCAAGAGCATGAGCAGGCTCTAGTTCGGGCTCGGGTTCAGGAGCAACGGCGGCAGGTACGGACGCAGTGATAGCGACAGGGGCAGGCGGCGCCGGTGGTGGAGGTGGAGGCGGAGGCGGCTAGACGAACTTGGATGAGCGCAAAAACGGGCGAGGATAGGTCTACGGTAGACTCACTGGGGGCGGTGGAGGAGCGGCCTCGGCCTCGGGCTCTATTTCATGTTGTGCGACGGCAGGCGCGGGAGGAGGCGGAGGCGGCGGAGGAGGCGGCGGTGGCACAGCTTCTACCGGAGACGCGGCGGCGGGAGCGGGACGGCTCGTAGTCGGGACCATTGGAGGTGCAGGTGGCGGCGCAGGCTGCAATGTTGTGATATCTAAGCTCAACGCGGATAGCGAAGATGATATGTATATAACGTACCGGTGTAGGTTCCTCCTCGTCTTCGGCGGCGAAAGGAGGAGGGTGCATAGCCTGAGCGCGTGGCGGAGGCGGAGCTCCTCCACGAAACGCGGGCGCGGGTGGTGCAGTTGGCTGGGATTCGAGCGCGGCCGACGCGCGAGCCTCGTCCTGTTCTTGCTGTTTCTTCGCCAATGCTTGACGCTCGCTCCATGTCAGCTTCTTCGTGCCTGTCCCGTAGCATTGTGAGTGTCATACTACGTGTGGCAAAGAACCCAATATCCACAACATACCTCTGACGGCAGAAGGCTTGGGTGTAGCGGTCTCGGAGTCCTGCTTCGCCTGCATCGCAGCGAATGGGTTGACTAGTTTCTTGGGTTGAAGCTTGATGGGGGTGTATGCAGTACCGACAGGACCGATCCTATCATCATCTGCTGGTTTCGTTGGCACATTCGACGCCGGGGCGGGTGCAGGTGCGGCTGGCGTGAAATGAGCAGCAGGCTGGTAAATGAATGTTTGATTAGACGCTAAGCAGGAGCAGAGATAGGAACGAACACTTACAGACGCGGATGCCGCAGGCCTGGGGGCACTGGGGGTTGGACGCGGTGCGGCGGGAGGTGGCGGAGGCGAGAAGTTGGTTGACTCATCGGGCCAGGCATCTGCGGGGGCCTTGTTCGCAATCGGTGCCCTTCCGAGGCCCGGAGCAGAGGACGGGGCAAGCGGAACGGGGCGAGCTGTAGACTTGCCTGCAGGCTTCGAGGCAGCGGGCGCGGGGGGAGGGCCGGAGGATGCGCCGGCGCGAAGAGCGGAGATGTTGACCTTGCCAACGGGTTGATAGTTGGTTCCGACGGGAGCAATGGGTTCGTATTTGCGAGGGGCTTCTTTCTGGGCGGAGTAATGAACTCCAGACGCGGCCCCGACACGATTCATAATGAGGGTAGAATCGACGTCCGCCTTTGGAGCATGAGGTCGGGATTGCGTAAATAAATGGGCGAGCTTACCTCGTTGCGAGCGTTGATGACAACATGCGTTCCGCGGAGGAAGTTGGCTACTGCGCTGGAATGGGAGTGGAAGAGACCCTTGCGGGCGACAGGGACACCCTCGCCGCACCAATTGATCTGAACGAACTTGGGGAGCTCGCTCTGAATGTGGGTGAGTATGTGGAATGAGTTCAAAGGAGATGCGGCTCACGTTAGGATCCTTGACGCGAACAAACGCATATTGCATCCTATGCACACTCAGAGATGGGGAAGCGGGAGCGGCATAGGATGGATGCTGTACCTGCCATCGGAGAATTCTTCCTGCAGGTCCTCCAATCCGCCGTCTCCAGTAGCTTGCAGCTTCAGATCGTTCGTGCCCTTGTCGTACGAAAAGATGGCCCAGTCTATGCCACGAGCGTTGACGACATCTTCATATGCTTGCGTGAGATCTCTGCTCGAGAGATTGAGCTGGAGAGACATCGCTCTCAGCCTTTCGTAAATGACGGTGGATGTGGTCGAGAACGAAGAGTGGCGGCGCTTGTGCACGCCTGCAGCGCTCAGGCTTCCGACCCCGACTCTTTCCTCATCCACCATGTCAGGCTCTGCAGAGACAGCATCCAAGCGTGAGCCGCGAATCGCGAACCTGACTTCATGCATTCGCTCATATGTTTCATGCAGCAATCAGCCCTCTGCTCGACTTCTGTGCTGGAACGGTGGCCGGTAAGTCAGCGAGGGCGGGATACGGGAGCGTTGATGTAGGTTGTACTGCCTAGGCATGGCTGCTGTCGCCGTTGGCTATCCGTTCGACACCGGTACGTACTTTCTATCCCGTCCAGTCGACAGTTCTAACCCCAGAATCAGTCAAGGTGCGCTTTCAGAACCCTCATCTAGCGTCCAATTACCGCTCCACTATCCACGCCTTCCTCACTATTCTACGCCAAGAGCGAATACGTGGACTCTACAGGGGTATTGCCGCACCTCTCGTACGTCCGAACCCTCCCGCAGACGCCTCGCTTGACACACTCACATTGGCTCACCAAATCCATATCCGACAATACATTTAGGCCGGTGCACCACCACTGAATGGCATTGTCTTCTCATCTTATCGTACCCTCTTGCGAGCACAACTTCCCGACGATAACGCTACGCCTACACTGACACAGATAAACCTCGCAGGTGCTGGTACTGGACTACTGTCTTCGTATGTGCCCATTTCTCGTTTCCTTGCCACAGCTCACCTGAACTCGTCTGCAGGTTGATTACGACACCAGCAGAACTCATCAAAGTTCACCAACAGTCCCTCGTCCGCTCATCCTCCTCCGCCGCACCGCTCACCGACCGCGAAGTCATCGCTCACATTTGGCGCACACATGGTATCCGCGGCTTCTACCGCGGAATCACCGCAACAGCACTCCGCGACGTTGGCTACGGCGCATACTTTGCAGCATACGAAGCAACCTTACGATACTGGCCCCATCCCCACCTTGCCCCCGACCACCATCGCGCCGACTCGCCTGGAGCGGAGGTCGAATCGACGCTCTCGACACATTCCTGGCCCGCTCTTCTTGCAGCAGGCGGGCTTGCCGGGGTGGCCGGCTGGACAGTGACGTTCCCGTTTGATGTAGTGAAGACGAGGGTGCAGAGCACACCCTCCGGAAACCCAGATAATCCGTATCGCACGACCTGGTCGACGATTACTGCGAGTTATCGGAAAGAGGGTCTTGGAGTGTTTTTCCGCGGCTTTGCGCCGACGCTGATACGGTATGTGTAGACAGTTTTTTCCCGCTCTTTGCCTTCTGACTGTGAGAGTGATGCAGTGCGGTCCCGGTGAATATGGTAACGTTCACTACGTTTGAGGCAGTCATCCATCTGTGCTCGTAATATGCAGTGCTGATATTTTGAATCGAGTCGACAAAGTTTGCTCTGTATATGATTTCTCCAGCAATGGAATGCATCGTGACGAGACCTATATTCTCCCTCCATATGGTCAGGAGGTGAAGGATCTTGTCTTGCAAAACGAATCCTCTAGTCAGCCCGGTGTGGCCGCTCGTCGAGCCGAATCCCTGCCCAGTACTGCTAGTACCCGCTCGAGCTCGAGTCGTCCTTGACCGGGCATAATGTGTTAGTTGTCGTCGACATCTTAGACGAGCTTCAACATCATCATGCCTCGCATCGTGCGCTTGGCACGCTAGACACTCGAAAGTAGAATGGATGGCGAGCAAGTGCGTAGCGCCCGTTGTCACAAAGATGCTGCAGCCGTTCATGACATGAACCTAGCAACAGTGCAAGTTGAACTGGCTTGGCTTGAAGGATGACTACGACTATGGACGTCCTGGACAAAATTAAAAGCCCGTCTTCTGTTTCTATTCGGCGCGATCAGAGTCGCCATCCTCCATCCCGGATTCGACAGAATACTCTTCGTTTCTCCTTTGATCCCCTCCACATGGGTGAACCATCGCCTCGTCCAGCACGCTGCTGGTGGTATCGATCTCCTTGTCATTCGTCGAAGTCGTCCTGGCTGTCGAACCATTTTCGAGATTATCGGCGGATTATGTTCAGTGCGAACCGTGCGTAGATGAATCGTGTGGCCACGCGCGCATGCATGGATACCCACCGCCGGTGGAAGAGCGTGGCGTAAACGTCCAACTTTTCATCAGCCACTCCATGTGCCACATATCGACCTTCCGATGCGACGTGGTGACTCGGAGATGCGACGACCACATTTCCACTCTCACTCAACTGCGGCCCTCGAGTTGTATTCACAACCATCGGAAATATGTCGTTTGTAGTTTGATAGTGTCACTTTGAGTTCGATAGCTACGGCAGGATCCGATGATAGCCTACCCGCGAAAAGGACAAGGCAAGGCCATACAGGAAGCGTTGTGGCCCAATTTCCTTGAAGCGAGCAGTGAGCCATGTGTCGTACTCTTCCCATCTCTAGTACCATCGTATCTGACGGTTGCCTCGCATCCCAGATATCGGCGTCGCTGTGACCTTGTACCTCTCGGGAGACGTCTGCCAGTGCGCCCGGAATCGCCGCGTTGTCATACCAGATCCTTAGTATATATGGGGTCACTTCTGGTTAGTTCCAAGTCGCATCCACATCCCAAGGTACTCTCCCTGTTGCCATATTATTAGTACACTCCCACAATCATCACCAATGTCATCCGATACATCTGCACATATCACTGCTGTTGAGAGAATGTGAGGATTTGTTCTCCATCGCATTGTCCTGATTAGTGACACTGTCGACCAACCTTCTCCTTCACCTTCCAGCAAAAACTGATAGCAGTTTCCGGGACTGGTGAGTTTGCGCACCGATATGTACATGTACATGGAAGTTATCGACGGCGTTCCTCGCAGGGCTGATGTGCTACGACTGGATTATCAACATCGAGAAGGATATTTCCCTCGTATGGACATACAAACGAGTGACTGTAGCAAGAATACTTTACATTGCCATTCGATATCCATGGCTAGTGTTTGGTGTCCTTGAAATAGCCGTAATAAATCCGATCGGCAGTCAGGTATGTACCCCTTTTCTGTTGAATTCGCCAGTACAACTCATATCTCTGGTACAAAAGACGTCAGTATTGCGCTGCATGTTCAAGGAGTGTGGCTCGCAGCTAATGCTCCGAACAGATGTGAAAATATTGCTCACATTCAAAAATTCGCCGCCACTGTTATTCGCTTTACTCCATGGGCGGGTAAGCAGTTCAGAACACCTTTCACTGGTCTTGCTTCATGTTTACTGATCCATAAGCGATGTCTTAGTGTTCGCCGGTCTTAGGACATATGCCCTGACTAGTAAGAATGTCCTACTGACCGCAAGTGTTTTTATCCTCGCACTGGCCCCTATCCTTCCTAACTTGGTGAGTGAGAAGAGATCGTCATAATACTATACATTCCGGGCTTTGCATGCTGATGTCTCCCACGCACTAGTATGTTGACTCACTTGAATGGGTCGTCTCGAATGGGCCTCTGCTGGGGTGCAGATACGGCTATACTCCCAACCCCACTACCTTGCAGCTACGGTGAGTCCGATTATTGTGGCGCCACTGTGACATAACTTGAGCCTAACTAGCTCATAGTGAGTCTATTCACCCGCATCCGAGACGCGGTACAGATACCTATGTCATGAGTCAGTCATTTATGCGTCACGAGGGGCCATGATTGCATCAGAAGCAATTGTTTCCGTCATAACATGGAAGAAGACATACAAATACAGCAGAACTGCCATGCTAGTTGGAGAGAAAGAATCACTACCTGAGATACTTCTCCGCAATGGTGAGTTATATTCATGCTCGCCAATAATATCCAGGTGTTGAACTGCACGAGTCGTCAGGTATCCAATGCTTCATGTGAGGACCCTGAGCACCACGATAGCGGCAAGGACGATTGATAAGCTTGATGCATGTAGTGTTCCCGCCCTGCTGACAGCCACTACTCTTGTAGACACGCCTTCTAGTGATTCGAAAATCTTTCTTGTAGAACAAACGGTAGCCAGAGCCAGAGACGTGTATGTGTCCATCTACTTTCTCGTCGTTTTATCACTTACAGATAATTCACTCCAGGTTCACAAATTGTCCTCATCTCTCAGTTCCTCCTCAATCTCCTCCAAGCAGGTGCCAGTGCTCGATCCAATGCGACTGAGACTAGTGGTCCGAGTCCTTCAGATGGACTACGCACGACCCAAGTGATGCATGAAGCCTCACTTGGCGACACAGACTCGCCTCCTGAGACAAGCGAAGGCACCATGCCTCGGATCCAACTGGTTTGAATATGTGGAAGGATCCCAAGGCTAGATGGTCGAAGCGGGGCCGAGGCACTATGAGACCGTGTTTGTATATGCTATCATCCGACTCGCTCTACTAGATTCCTAGAAATCATCATGTTAGGTTTACCTCTCATGCTACTATATCATGAGTCCCGACCATAGAGGAGACCGCCCATCAATGTGAATAGCCTATCACGCCGCTCATGCAACTGGCCGGTGGAAGCTTGATGATCTCGCGTGTATGGAAAGGTACTCTTCGATCATTGTGCCTGCTCTATCTCTTGCATGAGTCCAGGTGCGGATCTCTGCGCGCACGAAGTACTACCTGACGAATGCCCATCTTCGAATCGTTTGTGACTATGATGTCGCAGTGAATTGCCAATGGCGAGAATAGGATTCGTGTTCCACCCTTCCTACCAGCAGCTCGGATGCGTCTTGAGCTACCTGACCTCTCCGTCCGTCGGCAAGGGTAAGGACATGTTAAATGGGTGAACGTCCAGCGAACAGCGTCCAATGTATGAAGCGGGAAGTGTGCGCAGACGACGGGGGAGGGCGGCGGCGCGAAAAGCCCGTAGGATGCACCTTGTCATTAATCTCAAGTACTAGTAAGCTCGGATATGTGCGCGTAAGCAATTCGCGTTTGAAACGATTGCAAATCCCGCAGTTACCCACCATGCACAGTAATTTTCCTTGTGTACATACTGATACCGCCATGCTATGGACAAGGCCGTGAAGATACCATGCAAAAGCACGGTGAAAAGTAGGGCAGCGACACAGTCTCTCTCCATCTGTGCATAGATCGTCATTGTAATCTTGAGCAGTCTCTTTGATCGCCAGAATTCGAACGCACGGTGGTACTAGACACGGACATATGCGCCGTGGAGCTGCAAACACTTGAAGGTCAAACATAGGTTATTGTCAGTAACACTCACCGTACCCATCACCAAACTGTAGATCCCAGAACCTACGCGGGGGCGATATAGAAAATACATACATTCAGGCACAGTTTCGTCCACCTACACACCCTAAATCTCAGTATACCACACTCGCTTGCTCAACTATCAAGCAGCGCAGCAGCCTTACGCGCGTTCGCGCGCACAGTCTCGACCTGGAGCTCCAAGTTCCTGATTTGCGCCCTCGCTTCACGCAGCTCCGCCGTCAGCCTCGCGTTCTCCTCCTTCAGCCCAGCGACCGCACCGTCCTATCAGATGCGCATAGACATCAACTCGTCAGCCTCGCCCTCAACAGCGATAAAGACAGACCACAAGACTTACGTCAGACGGAACGGTGTGCGAGCGCACAGGCTCAGACCTAACGGGCGTCGGTGTCGATTCTTCGCGGATGTGCACGATCGGCGCAGCGACAGCCTGCGGCGGGGGGGCGGCCGTCGTCTTCGTCGGGGTGGGAGCAGCGGCGGGAGTAGGCGGAATCGAGATGGGCGTCGCAGCGGCGGTGGTGATCGAGCCGTCATCAAGCGAGACGAGTTTCGGCGGGGCAGTCTTACCGGAGAAGAACTCGGCAGCGGAAAGCGCGGGCTCAGCGGAGGGGGCGGGCGGGTAGATGTCGGACTGGAAGGAGTCGGACTACAACGAGAGACATGTATTGAGCGAGGGTTAGAGAAAGAGGCGAAGGAAGAATGCGTACTTTTCGGGGAACGATGAACCCGATGGCCTCGATGGAGTTTGCGGCGACCTTGAGCGCGCGTGCGATCTCGCAGTCGGATACGCTGAGGCCGCGGCGAGGGAGGAAGCACATGCCGCGTTGCGGGTCGGAAGACTTGTACTCTGCAAGCGGGAAGAGGTTGTCGGCCTCATACTCGTAGTAGCGGATGTTTCCGTCTCTATATTTTACGTCAGTCACACCTCGAAGACCACTAAACACGGCGCGCGACTGACCCCTTGCCCGCTAATTACCAAATAATCAACAACGGTAGAGCGCAATGAGAGACACGAGACCCACCGAGGAAGAGAATGTTGTTGTCGGTCCAGAAGGGCATGAGCACGCCCGAGGTCTGGTCGATGGTGAGCGTCTTGATGTTGCTCAACCCTCCAGTTTCCCAAATCGCAGCCTGGCGATCGCTCATCTTGCTGAAACCAGTCGTAGCAACCCGATCCTTGTCGCCCATCCAGACAACACGCGCACCCTACAAGGCGTCAGCTCGTACCTCCTCTCGTATCATAAAGGACTGCTCAATCTGCAGCGCGCCAGGTTTTGACCTCGCCGAGACCTTCCGATCGCTTTCACATAACGACGAGACGAGGCGAGAGGTGAAGCGCATGTCTCGCTAAACATCACGCGCGCTCTGATTACGCACCACGATTTTGGAGTTTTCGACGTGGAATCACGACCATTGTGCATCAGATCATTGCATGGGTCTGTGCGGATAACGAGCGGATTGAGCAGTCATGGGAGGGTACGTACCTTGATTCCACCATGGCCCTCACCGACGCGCACAGGGTCGCCGCCCGCACGAGGATCGAATAGCCGAATCTTCCTGTCTCGGCTCGTGGTGGCGAGTATGGTGCCCCACGGGTTGAAGGCGAGGCTCTGAATGGCGTCGCCATGTCCGCCGAGGACGCTCTTGGGAGCCTCGGGGTTAGCGAGATCCCAAAGCTTGACGACGTGATCGCCAGTTGAGGTCGCGAGGACGTTGTTCGCAGTGGGATGGAAGAGAACGTGACCGACACGGCGGGGGGAGACGTCGATGCGCGCAACGGGGTCGAAGTCCTGGGGCTCCCAGCCGTCTTGGCCCCAGCCCTCGAACGCGCCCTGTTCGACCTTCCAGATCAGGGTTTTGCCGTCCTCGCCGGCGGAGGCGACGACAGAGTCGTTGAAAGGAGACCAGTCCGTGTCCAGCACAGGTGCGGTGTGGCTACGTGCGAGGGGGGCGAGGTCGGGAAGCTTGGACTGGAAGCCGGACGGGAGGGGGGCGAAGGGGGAGGGGAGGGGAAGGATGGCGAACGCGCCTCCACCGGAAGAGTTCCAGTTGAGAGACACGTAACGCTGCAGAGTGCGAGATGGGGTAGATGAGTAGGGACCGTCAGTTGCGACGAAGGGAGATGAGCAGAAAGGGGTACGCACGGTGGAGGCAGAGATGACATTCGTGTCCCAGGCGCTGTTGGTGACCTTGACATTGTCAAAGCCGTACTCCTTCTTGCCCTGCTGTCCAAAGACGTGGCTGCACACGACCGAAACACAGATGATGATCAGCATACGCATAGCACAAGGTCGATGAGATGGCGACGCACCGATACTTGGAAGCTCGCACGAATCGCGACATCGTATCCTGCTGAGAGTTGGTGCAGGCTGCGCTAGAAAGAGAGGAGACCCGCGCAGCGACTGAAAAGGGGAAAGAGTTTGGAGAAGAAGGAGGGAGGAAGAGAGCGTGATCAGGCTTGTAGCACATACCGCGCGCCGAATAAAGCATTCCAACCCTAACCCCATTCCCGTTGCAACCGCCTTTGCTACTTACTACGCTACAAGCTCGATGGACCGTCTATTAAGCCCAGCCCATCACCCCACTCGTCTACCTAGGAGAGACTACGTCTATGTTCATCTACTTCGCGAGATATTTATCACGGTTTGCAAGTACCTTGGTCGATGGGGCGGTTGGCAGGCGCCCTGCAATGGTTACGGCAGGATGATGTGTATAAAAGCAAACATCCTCATTCGAAAAAAGAACCAACAGCGTTGCGACACGGCATCTAGCCGCACTTCAAGGAGCTCACGAACCTGAGCCAAACATTGGGCGGGCGTAGAACGGCGGAACCACGAGACATAGTCCATCGACACGAGTGGACTCTGGCAGGACAGGACCATGACGAATATCGATCCGCAAGTGCCTAAAGCATCTCCAAGGTTGCAGCAAAATGCCAGCAGCGATCAATTGACCTGCGGTCGGAGTCGGTCCAACAACATATCCCTGTCTCCGAAAGTCTGCTCGTCCTTGTCTTACGTCCGGTTGGCGTATGATCAAGGCTGCTAACAACATCCAGATAATTGTCTGCTCGGACACTACGCGTCCGTACTAGGGCCGTTCAACGGGCTTGTGTGCGTGAGGCAGTACGTTCACAATCGCGGACTCGAACCTTCGCTTCTCTCCCGCGCTCTTCGCAAGGCTTGGTTCTGTACGACGAGCAGGAGAGCATAAAGCGTTTCCATCCTCTGTCAACGTAACAATGCGCCAGGCACGTCAGTAGCACATTCAACGAAATTTCATGCCATCCCCAAGACTAACTGTTCAAGAACGCACCGGCATGCTGACGCCCGCCTTCCGGCCCATCCTAACAATCTCACCAACGACATGCTCGATCTCCATCGGCCTGCCAGCCTCGATATCCACCAGCATGCTCGGGAGGTGTGTGCTGTCCGGCCGCGCGTGCAGCCGTGCGGTGTTCACAAGTGTCTTGTACGCGACATCCGGGTCGAGTCCCTTGACCGTGACCCTCTCCGCATCAGCATCCGAATCCGACTCGGAGGATGGCGAAGGGGGGAAGAGCGTCGTGCCGAGGTGATAGACTTCGTTGAGTGTCTCGTACAAGAAGGGGATCGTGTAACGTCCGAGCACAGGTGACGCATGCGGGATCGCAGCTGTCGCGCGCTCGCTCGAGGTCTGCCCCTCATCGCTAGCAGAAGCAAGACCGAATTCTGGTTCGGTATCAGGAGCAGAGCCCTCGTGCCCGAGTTCGAGGTGCGGAGGGCGGAAGAACTCGCGAAGTGAGAAACGGGAGAGAGCGGCTGACGCGCCGAGAACGCCGTTCCAGAGGTTCTTTGCGAACTTGACGCGCTGGATTTCGGGGACGATCGTCACTTCGGAACCGCCTGTGGAGAGGAGGGAGGCGAAGTCGTTGAGGATCTCAGACTCGGTCGGCGTGTTCTGGACTGGGGTGGGCGAGGGGCGGTATATCCCCATCGACACGCGGTCCTGTTGAGGAGATATGCACATATGTGAGCTTGGTTGGAACGGGAACTGAGACGACTCGAAGCAAGCAAGATACACACGAAATCGTTGTGTTCGACGACGTTCTTGTCTAGGAGGCCTGTGCCTATCCAATTCGCAGTACTGATGATACGCGGTTCGTCGTTAGGCTTGAGCTTCTTGAGTGCTTGGTACAGGTCCACCTCGATGTTCAAGCCATTCTGCATGAGAACGTATGTCGGCTGCGGATGCGTGTCTGCGTATGAATGCGATAAGAGTGGAGCAAGCAAAGTGGATGTGCGCTGGAGCTCTGGAATGGCCTTTGTCGTGAGAAAGACGTATGCATACGGCTTATCTAGCGCATGCTCTATGGAAGAAAACACTACAAGGGATTATCCAGGTGAGTACCAGGTATCGGTCTCTCGCAGGGAAGTGACGTGCGTCTGTCGGGTTGCCATCCGTCGATGTTGCCGTACTTTCGGCTTCTAAAGTTCATACCATGTGCTTGGAAAGACGCATAGGTAAGTAGCGGTACTTGGGACTCTATTCAGAATATCCACCCACCTTTGGTCACTTCGTAGTTGCTGCGCGCGATAACAGTGACGCGAGCGAGGCCGCTCCGTTTGAGAATGAGTGAATCTAGATGAACGTCAACAAGCTAGCCAATCAGTAAGCATCCTACATGCATATAGCTCCAACCGCTCCATATCCAATGAGTAAGACATCCTTCTGGCTCATGCTGGGCTGGTCGAGATGGTGAATATCCCTCAAAAATGAAGCGCCCGCGGGGGGTCCTATAATATTTCAGGCGGAGCTCGTCCGGAGTCGGCGTACGTCTTCAAGTTCCTGTAGTGCCCACTGTCAGATGCTGTACCCATGTCTTCTTCCTTGTCATCGCTTACTCGAACGCGTCTGCAGGTACATTATGACACCAGCAGAACCAATTAAAGTCCACCAACAATCCCTCATCCTCCTCCGTAACGGCGAACACATCGTAACTACCGCGGAAGCACTGCAACAGCACTCCGCGACGTTCAAGTTGGCTATGGCGCGTAGTTCGTGGCATACGAGGCCGCCATACATGGTGCGCCCGACCATCATCATGCTCACTCGCCTGAAGCGGAGGTCGCATCAACGCTCGCGACACATTCGTGGCGCGCTCTCAGGCTGAGTGACATTCCTGTTCGATGTGATTAAATTGAGGGTGCAGAGCACACCCTCCGGAAACCCAGATAATTTGTCATGTTGACCTGGTCGACGATGATCGGGGGTTATCGGAAAGAGGGTGTTGGAGTGTTTTTCCGCGGCCTTGCATCGACGTTGGTACTACGGTATGTGTAGAGTGTTTTTCCCCGCTCTTCCCCTTTTGGCGGTAAAGTGTCCCACTTCTGCTTGCGTCTAAAGGCTACCGGTGGCGTTTTCCGCGCGCCACCCGTCCTATTACTAAAGATTTACATAGATACAGTTTACTGGGACGAGGACGATGGACATCCTGAACAGACTTCAGGGGCCGTCTTCTGGCCCCATCAACCTCGGTCACGATGTTACGATCCTCCATCCCGGATACAACAAGATACTCTTCGCTCTGCCTGATATCCCGGCGAGGCTAAGGGGTGAACCATCGCCTCGTGCAGGACGCGTGCCGTATCATCTCTAACCACAGCTATGGCTTCCTTACAACCGACCGCGAAGGCGAACATGTCATACCCAACGATACGCTGCTACTCGAGCCACGGAAGTAATACTTCCTACCTACTTCCTCTCCGGGAATCACCAACTACGACGTCGGCGCCGACTTTGCCTCATGGAAATTCCCCGAGCAATGCCCGCTCATTGGTCCCCGGATATCGCTCCTCGGAATATCGACGAGGCTCTGACACGGCGACGGCAGAGTTCATCGGACCGGGTGAAGGCTCTGGATACGCGTTGTATTGTCACCGGATATGCTCCGTCAAAGTACGTTCGCTCCCCCCCTCGAACCTTGGTTGGTACCATAAATGCTTGCTTTACAGCGTGCGAGAACGTCTATATCGTCCCACGGGACCAGAGAGACTGGTTCAATCCGTAGAAGATGGAACAATACAAGTCTCAATTACTCGGTAGGTATCAACGACGTCGCAAATGGTGTCTTATCACGCAGCGAGGTACGTGACTGTCTCAATCGGCACAGTTTTGTCCTTTATCCTGTTGGCGAAGGTCGATATGTGGCATATGTCGTGGCTGATGAAGAGTTGGGACACGCTCAGCGGTTGGTACCATGCATGCGCGGGTAGCCGCACAGTTCATTCACGCGCGATGCACACCGACACCTACTGCCTCATTGGAAGCCATCCAGATCAACGCTCGGAAACACTTCTATAGCCAGGGTGACTTGGACGAATCACAAAGGAGATCGATACCGCCGCCGCCACCAAGGCTCGCTCAGGCTCACTACGACACATCGAGTAAGAGGCAATTGCCCATGCCTATGGACGAAGCTGTTGCAGCGATTGATAGCCACTGGAAGGAAACTTTCATCTGACGGTTCCCCAAATACAGCAACGTACGTCGCGCAATCACTCAGCATGCTACATGGGGCTGTAGCCCACTTGTGCGGATAGTGCCAGAAGTCGAGTACACACCTGACGTCCCCGGGACGGGCTGCCGTATCGACACGCCGCACATGAGACGCTTGAGGCAAGCCATACTTCGGGCAGAATCCGCACTGAGTCCAGTAAGCCTCCGGTCGAACACCCCTTGTGCATGACTGGAAGAGCTGGGATACGACTTCAGACGACGAGATGGTTGAGGAACTGGTTGAAGAGTCGCTGAGCATCCCGCCACCCACCATGCATAGCGAGAAAAGCTAGAGGATTGTGGCGAGGCTGAGTGGTCTCTTCGTTGGAGATTGCACTGTCGACGCAACAGAGCCCGCTACATCAGACTCAGTATCATCACGGACGGTAGCCTGTAAGGAGACGTTCTCAGAGGAAGTGATGTGTAGAGAGAGCAACGATTGGACAGCGGCTGGGTTATTGTGCAGAAATTCGGCTCGACGAGCGGCCACGGGATGGACTTGATGGCCTCGTATCGCACACAACCTCCGATAAGATCCTAATGACCATCATGCGTTACAATATGGAGAGAGAAGATAGGTCTTGTCACGATGGATTTCATTGCTGGAGAAATAATCTACGGAGGGACCAGACTTATTTATGAATGCACGGCATATGATTACGAGCACAGATGTATGAGTCGACGCTGTTCGCGCACGACGTGTACATTCATCGATACATAGCATGTGTATACATCAAGGGTATAGATACACTACATAGTCTTTTTCTCTAGAGGAACACGCCGGACGACTCTAGCATTTATACACACAACTTATACTAGCATCGAGCCCTCGACCATCTATGCTTGAGATCCCTCAACATATTCAGACCAGTTGGGTCACGGTTCCTTCGCTCGTCTGAGGAGGTGAGTCTGTGTCGCCAAGTGGGGCTTCATGCGTTACTTGGGTCGTGAATAGTCCATCTGAAGGAGTCGGTCCACTAGTATAATCTGCATTTGATCGGGCACCTGCTTGGAGGAGATCAAGGAGGAACCGAGAGATGAGAACTGTCGTGAGCCTTGAAGCACATTCAACGTAAGTGAGAAACCTATGAAAGTAGATGGGCACATACACGTCCCTGACTTTGGCCACGCTTCCTTCTACAGTAATTCTGTTACCACTAGATGACGCTTCCAAGACAAGAGTAGTGGTGGTCAGCAGGACGGGAACTCTACACCAAGCTTATCAATCGTCGTTGCCACTATGATGGTACTCAGGGTCCTCACATGAAGCACTGAATACCTGACAAGTCCATCTTCAACACATGAATATCATTGTCGAGCATGAACATAACTCACCATTGCGGAGAAGTATCTCAGGTAGTGACACACACTCTCCCACTACCATTGCACTGGCAGCTCTGCTGCACTTGTATGTCGTCTTCCATGTTATGATACAGACAATTGCTTCGGATGCAATCATGGCCCCTCGTGACACATAAATGACTGGCTCATGACATCTGAGGTAGGTACCTCTACGGCATAGAAGTGGGTGAATAGACTCACTACAAGCTATTTAGGCTTCATTCCTGTCACGTCACAAAAGCTGAACTCACCGTAGTCGCATGGTAGTGGGGTCGAGATTATCGGTGTAACCGCACCCCAGCAGAGGCTCATTAATGACAACCCATTCACGTGTGGCAGCATACTAGTGCGTGGGCCCAGACGTCAGCATTTCACAGAGCCTGGCATGCACTATGTCGATCTCTGTTCACTCACCAGGTTGGGAAGGATAGTCCCCAGTGCCAGGATAGAAACAATCGAGGTGAGTAGGACATTCCTACTAGTTAGGGCATATGTCCTGAGACTCGCGAACACTAAGACATTGTTTCTGAATCAGTGAAGTAAGACTTTAAAATGTGTTTTGAAGTGCTGACCCGACCATGGAATATAGCGAATAACATTGGCAGCAAATTCGTCAATGTGAACAATGTTTTCACATCTGTTCGGAGCATCAGCTATGCGGGTGCACTTTGTATACAACATGCAGTGTACTGACGTCTTTTTTGCCAGAAATATGAGTTGTACTGGAGAATTCAACAGAATCAGGTATACATACCTGATTGTCGACCGGAATCATTGTGGCTATATCAAGGACACCAACCACTAGCCATAGATATCGAGTAGCGATGTACAATACTTTTAGTAAAGTCACTCGTTTGTACCTCCATACGAGGGAAATATCCTTCTGGATGTTGATAATCCAGTCGTAGAACATCAGCCCTGCGAGGATAGCCATCTATAACTTCCATCATAATGTAGATTGGTGTCCAAACTCACCAGTACCGGCAATTATTATCAGTTTTTGCTGGAAACTGAGGGAGAAAGAGGTTGATTGACAGTGGGGCCATGATGATAGTGCGGAGAACTTGAAAATGCTCACGCATGCTCGACAGCAGTGATATATGCAGATGTGTCCGAGTCGGATGACATTGTGGGAGTGTGCTACTATGGCGGCAGGGGGGGTAACTTGGAATGTGTATGTGACTTAGCGACCAGAAGTGACCCCATATATAAGCATCTGGAAGTTGCCATGATTCACATCATGACCCAGATAGGTGCACTGGCAGACGAAAGGGACCACGTCACAGCGACGTGGATATGTGGGATCCTTAGCAACCCGTCAGATACGATGGCACACACAGGACGAGCTCTGATTTTTCCGGAGATTCGGTCACAGCGCTTCCTGCATGGCCTTGCCTTGGCCTATTCGCGGGTAGGCTATCATCGGATTCTGCCGTAGCTATCGAACTCAAAGTGACACTATCAAACTACAAACGACATATTTCCGATGGTTGTGAATACAACTCGAGGGCCGCAGTTGAGTGAGAGTGGAGATGTGGTCGTCGCATCTCCGAGTCACCACGTCGCATCGGAAGGTCGATATGTGGCACATGGAGTGGCTGATGTATCAAGCGACGCGGTCGGTGGACGGTTTGGAGAAGGTAAGAGGAGAGGTATAGGACGTAAGGTATAGGAACCGGACTGGTTTACGTACACGGAAGTTGTAGGGTGGGCATGTACTGTATGCCTACGACGGGCGAGACATGACTTTGGCCTCCGATGGCGACTGGGAGCGCTGTGAGCGTAGGGGTCGGACCGAGTATGGACGGGAGTGGGAGATGGCTAGCTGACTGGTGATTGGATGGCGGACTGTTGGACTGTGGCTAGAGCCCGGTGTTCAACCAGCCAGTGAGCGTACAGGGTCGTGATTGGAGGAAAGTTGCCGGTGGTCGGGGCTTGCCTCGGCTGGTGACGTATGAGCGTGGCGGAGATGAAGGAGGACTTAGGAGATGAGCGGCCACGGGCTGGACTCGGTCGGGCTCATCAGCGACGGTGGTCTGGACTGGGCTGCACGGCCGATGGTCTCTGTCCGATGCATATATACCGAGCTCTCTCTCTCTTTCCCTCTCTCCGAATGCCCCTCCGTCCTCGATGCTTGCGTGCATGACACCTCAGCCAGTGCCCACCGCGCCCTCTCTCAAGCGTCCTCGCGGCATCTGGAAGCAGCGCCAGGCACGCGCCCCTCCCTCTCCCTGGCCAAATCAGGCTATACTCTCCCACGATCGCATACCCAGCTTCCTCCGCCCATCCAACTCCTCGTCCTCTCGCCCGACCTCCCCCTCCAATTCCCATCTCCTCTGCTCTCCCTCCAGCTCACGCCCCTCCCTCGCCTCCTCGCTCCACGCTGACGATTCTGACGACGACGATCTAGACGCCCGCAGCATCTCCTCGCGCTCTTCCTCCAAGCGCCGCCGTCTTTCTCCCCACTTTGCCTCCGACTCGGATTTTACCTTGTCCCCCTCTTCCGGTTCTGCCCACCCTTCCTCTCCTCAGCGCTCATTAACCCCTCTATCCGACCTCCAACTCTATAATGCCCCTCCCCCCTTACTCCCTTGTATGACCACAATGCCCCCCGTCCCCATCTCTCGTCTTCCCTCCCACTCTTCTTCCCCCGCTGCCTCTCTCGCAAGCGTAAAACACATCCACTCCGCTGACTACGAGGATTGGGAGAACCTCAAGGAGCTTTTTGCCAGAGCCGCCGACCGCTATGATGGTACGTCTCCCCCTCTGCCTAGACCCATCCCGCTCCGATCCAGCTCCCTCTGCCGCCCGTCCCCTTCTGTCCCCTTCTCCCACCCACTCCTTCAATTCCTCAAACCCCACCACTTCCACTCTCAAATCCTTATTCAGCCTTATCTTGCCCCCCCCCCTCCCCCTGTACCTCGCGTGCTAACCCCACTATCGCAGCGGACGACATCCCAGAAGCCCTTCCTCTTCTCCGCGCAGTCATCCGTGAATGCCACCGCTTTCTCATAGACCACCCCGATCCTTCCGCCGTCTATGCCGACCCTCAATCTCACCGCTCCAGTCGTTCCCCTGATGCTATCACTCCCACAGAAGAACGCCTCGCTCGTGATTGGACAGATGCCGACTCCGCGGGCTCCCCTCACTGGCTCCCCCGCAGGCGCTCCACCATCCATGCTACTAGGTACCTTCTTGTCCAATCCCCTCCACGCCCTCTCACACTCATTCCTCTTCACAGCAGACAAGCGGAATTGCCGACGGCCTTTCACGCCATCTTTGGCATCACCCTCTTTCTCATGGGAAACCTCGTCTCCCAAGACCCGTCTATCGTCCTCCCCGGCGAACCTGATTCGCCGTCCACCTATTGGCTTGCCGCCCTCGATGTCTTCGAGACAGGTGAGAACCTTCCTTCCCGCATCGGCGGTGGTTCCCTCGACTCTCCCGAGGATTGGCGCATGGCCATCGTCTGGGGCCGCACCTTAGTCTGCCTCGCGGACGAGAAGGTGACATACAACATGAAGCAGGCCAAAGTCCAAGCCGAGGCATCCGCGGCCCAGTCCAACGAGTACTGCTACTTGCCCTCGGGTTCCCCCTTCTCCATGTCGGAACCCCATTGGCCCACATCTTCCCCCTTCCACGCCATCGCACAATTTCGGCCGCCGGTCACAAGAAGGATGAGCTTGTACTCTGCCAGCGCTCACGACATCATGGTGCTCGCCATGGACCAGTTCTCGCGCGGCATCTTCCACATGCCCCACCCGCACTACTCGCACTCGCACAACCCCAGTTTCATCCACACCCCCGGCACCTCCAGCTTGCCGTCCCAGACGTCTGGATACTTTTCCTCCCAGTATGCCCCGCCCGGCCACTACTCTTCGCCGTATGCGTACTCGCACTCGGGCGTCACCACCACGCCCGCGGGCGATTCGCTCGTCACGTTCTCGCGGCCAAAGGAGTTGTTCACAATCGCCTCGGAGGTCCTCGGTGTTGCGGAACGCCTCTCGTCCGGCACACAGCGGCAATACTGGGCGTCCTGGGCCGATTCGGTCTTCAACCAGATGAAGAACGAGGCAGACATGGACGCATGGCGCGGTCCCATCCTCTGCGCCCGAGGCCGTTGCTGGCTCGTCATGGGCTCCGCGCCCGTTGAGGAGATGGAAACCTTGCTCGAGGGAGGCAACCTCGAAGTGCTGCACTCGGCGGAAGCTGAAGAAGCGCGCGAGGGCCTCGCCATGGCCATCTCCTTCTTCGAGCGGGCGAAAGGTCAGGTCGGGGTGAGCGCAGACGCGGGTGCGGTGGTGGGAATGGAGGACGTTAGGCCATTGTTGGCGGAGGCGCTTTTGGTACTCGCGAACCTGACGGCGGATGAGAACAAGCGCGAGGAGCTGTACGCACGGGCGCAAGTGGAGGCGGGGGACGTTGATCTGGATCTGGGAAGTGCGAGGGCGAAGGATGGAGGAGATGCGGATGCGATGGATCTGTCGTGAACGCCAGAGATGGTGATTGGTTGGTTGGTTGAACATGGTGTTCACACTCACATTACGGAAACGCGCAATCTCCGAACGTCCCCCCACCGCTCGTCGTCCAATGAAGATGAAGATGAACGCGTTGCCTATCTGCCTCTGAAGACAACATGCGCACACGTGTGGCCGAAGACTGCTACGGATCGGACGACGGTTGAACATTCCATGTTTGACGTTCGACGTTGCGTTCTGATCCGTCGAGCGTGGTACCGTACCACCACAGGTCAATCGTCTACCGTCTTCGTCTAGCGTCCCCGGCAGTTGACAGCGCCCCGTCTACCAAACTGCCCCGTCCCACCCTCTCGCCGCATTTCCGACTTTCGGCGTATGGACTTCCTTCCGAATGTGCGCATCTCAGGCTTCCAGGCCCCCAGGCTGCCAAGGACGTCCATTGACCGTATCACTCACCGGTGCAGTCACAGTGTGGTCAGCAGGATGATCCATCGTACCATCTCACTGTATGGCTTCGCGAACACGCCGCGCGCAGCGCATGTCCGACCGCGTCTCAACTCGTTGTTGTACGGCTGCACCTCCCCGATCGTGCTCGTGCCTCTCTCCGCCTTCCGCCGCTCTTCCTACCCCCGAATCTTGGTCCCCCATCGACATCCATCCCACCACCTGCACGACGCTCATGCCCATACTCTGCTACGTATCTTTATTCCTTTCGCTCTTGGTCCTTCTCTCCTCTCTCTCTCTCTCGGTCATCCAGGTTTTTTTTTTTCGTGGTCGCATCTCGGGCTCATAGCGTACTCTCTCTCTCCCATCGCTCGTCTCCACTCTGCTAATCTCCGTGTCCGTCGCATGCATCCCCCACTCGCATACAGTACATCTCACATCTCACATTTCTACCCCTATATCCCCGCACACATCACTTCTCGATACTTACGTAGATAAGATGACAAGAAGAAGGAGCGAGGAGAAGCAATCGAAATGAACCGCGGCGAGACTCCCGTCGCGTGTCGGTACCCGTTTTCATCTGTGCCGTGTGTCCGTGTGTCCGTGTGTCCGTGTGTATGTGTGTGCGTGTGCCCCTCGAGACTCACGAGGGTGCCGGCTGAAGCTTAAGCTTTAAGGATCGTCTATGCAGTCTATCAGCAGGTCCGCCCCAGTTGTTTGCGTACGGGAGACGGTGTGGCGGTGATTTTACTAACATGGTCGCCCGAAGGCATCATGATGTCGACGTTCTTAGTGCATATGGATACAGTCTACAGATGCGAGTAGAAACATGAAAAGCGAGCTCAAATAAGGTGCTCTGAGCGTTCTTGTACATATGGTGGCACCCGCCGGGCTGGCAAGTGGAAAGCAATCGATTCAACTGTCGCTGTCTCACCCAGTGGCACTACGGTCCCGCGCAGCGCTGCAGATCCACTGTACATGCATATGTCGCGGACTTGGCAGTCCGAGCCTGTTCAAGCACGACGCGGCAGACTCGCCGGACGGGATCGACACTGGAACTCAGCTGAAACAAAATCTCGACACAACACGTCTGGCAGTGAGGCCCGGGCATACATCCTGGACCCGAGACTCGATCTCTCTTGCTACAGATGGGTACGTGCAGTCGTCGTATGGCAAGTGCGATGGATTGAAACTGCCTCGACCTGTTCGTGGGCATGATGCCAACCGGCGCCGCTGACTGAGCGGTTCGAAGGTCGAGTCCGATCTCGTTTTGAAGCCGTGTACGACATTGCGCGGCAACGTACAACGAGGAGTTCAAAGGAAGATAGAAGTACGTGTGACTAGCCCAGTCGGATGATGAAGGACCAGAGATGAATGTGGTGTGGTGTTCGCTCATCTATCAAACATGGATGAGCCCAGGAAGTTGAACTTCCCTTTGGCGCAATCCTGATTACTCCGACCACTGATCCGAGGCAATGTCTCATGTGCACCGCACCGTCAACTTTGCGAGAGGTGGTTAGCCTGAGACCAACTGCTGGTGCTTATAGCTAGGGGGACGTTGTCAACGTGCCAACTTGAAATGAGCTCGAACGCGCCCGACATGACCTCTGTTGCACCACGCTCTACTACCACGCATTCGACTACCTGGTATGAGGACAGATCATCTCCGTTTTGCTTCCATATGCACTGGATACCGGCCGCTTAGATGCAGAACGTCTGCTTGGATGTAGTAGACTTGAAGAATGTGAGTGGGTGAGTGGGCGCCATCATAGAACTTCAAGTTGTCCCCCGAGAACCGACTCATTTCCGGTCATATCCACCAACATCACATCACGCAAGCAAAGATACCCCACGGGTAAGATGCGATGAGACTTGCACACTTCCGCTCTCACTCAACTCCGATAGCTACCAGATCTGATACATGACAAGCATGCTCGCACACAGGCCAGCCAAGGCTACTCAGGCAGCCTGAGCGTTGCGGCCAAAATTCCCGGATACAATCAGAGCCAGTGAGCCGGTTGTCCCCCATTCTGCAACATACCTGACATAGTACTTGGTTGCCCAGCTTCCGAGAATAGGATCCAGATATCCACGTTGATATGACCTGAATGTCTCGGCACACGTCTGCCAGTGCGCCCATCTGGTTGCCATAACTCACATCGAACCCAGGTGCCTATATAGGGGGTCACTTCTGGTTATCAAGTCCCATACACATCCCAAATTCCCCTCCCGCGGCCATAGTAGCACACTCCCACAATGTCATCCGACACCGTACCTGCATATATCACTGCTCTCGAGAAAATGTGCGTATTTCAAGTTCTCCGTCGCATATTCCTGATTAGTGACACTGTCATGAACCAACCTATTTCTTCCTCAGCTTCCACGAACAACTAATCGCAGTTGCCGGGGCTGGTGAGTTTGGGCACCGATCTTTAAATGGTAGTTATCGATGGCTACCCTCACAGGGCTACTATTCTACGATTGGATTATCAACATCGAGAAGGATATCTCCCTGGTATGGAGATACGAACGAGTGACTTTACCAAAAACACTCTACATTGCCACTCGATATCTATGGCTAGTGTTTGTTGTCCTTGATATAGCGACAACAATCCCGATTGA
Organism: Fomes fomentarius; assembly: GCA_022606135.1. NCBI lineage: Eukaryota > Fungi > Basidiomycota > Agaricomycetes > Polyporales > Polyporaceae > Fomes > Fomes fomentarius. Next base: position 3,383,912 of record JABYQN010000003.1, on the reverse strand, counting down.
CATTCAGGTATGGTTCCCTGATTCTGATGAAATCTCTGTACAACTCATATCTCTGGCACAAAATTAGGCGTCAGTACACTGCATGCTGTATAAGAAGTGCAACCGCCCAGCTAATGCTCCGAACAGATGCAAAAACATTGTTCAGATTCAAAAGGTTTCCAGCATTATTCGCTATATTCCATGGGCGGGTCAGCACTTCAGAATACCTTTAGTACTGTTTCACTGATCCATGAGCGATGTCTTAGTGTTCGCGGGTCTCCGGACATATGCTCTGACTAGTAGGAATGTCCTACTGACCGCGATTGTTGTAACTCTGGCACTGGCGATTATTCTTCCCGGCCTGGTGAGCAATTTAAGATCAGTCAAAACATGCTGGGTTCTGCATGCTGATGTCTACAATGCACTAGTATACTGACACATATGAATGGGTAGTTGATATGAATGTGCCTCTGCCAGGGTGCTATTACAGATATACTATCAACAACACTACCTTGACGCCACGGTGAGTCCATTTCTTGTGCAACGCAGTGTGACAGCACTTGAGCCTAACTAGCTTGTAGTGAGTCCATTCACCCACCAGTTCGATGCTGTAGAGGTACCTACCAGGCTATGTCATGAGTCAGTCATCTATGCATCACGAGGGGCCACGATCGCATCAGAGGCAATTGTCTCCATCATAACATGGAAGAAGACATACAAGTACAGCAGAGCTGCCATCGTAGTCGGAAAGAAAGAGTCTCTACCTGAGATACTTCTCCGCAATGGTGAGTTGTATATTCATGCTCTGCAATGATGTTCAGGTGTTGAAGATGGACTTGTCAGGTATGCAGTGTTTCATGTGAGGACCCTGAGCACCATCATAGCGGCGATGACAATTGATAAGCTTGGTGCAGTGCTCCCAGCATGCTGACAGCTACTACTCTTGTCTTAAGTCTGCGATCCATTCATGGAGAACTAAATTTCGCAGCACAAACAGTGGGCAGAGCTCGGGACATGTATGTGCCCATCTAACTTCATAGTTTCAACACTTACCTATATTTCGCTCAAGGCTCACGACAGTCCTCATCTCTCGGTTCCTCCTCGATCTCCTTGAAGCAGGTGCCCGATCAAATGCGACTGAGACTAGTGATCCGACTCTTTCAAGTGGACTACTCACGACCCAAGTGACGCATGAAGCCTCCTTTGGCGACACGGAGACGGACTTGCCTCCTGAGACGAGCGAAGGAACCGTGCGTCGGTCTGAATACGTTGAAGGATCTCAAGCCTAGATGGTCGAAGCGGGGCCGAAGCACTACGAGACCATCTTTGTAAATGCTATCACCGAGTTCCTCTAGATTCCCTCAGGCTCCAAGTCTTGAACATCATCATGTTAGGTTTACCTCTCATGCTACTATACCATGAGTCCCAGTCATAGAGTAGCCAGTCATATTAATATCTATCTAGTCCTCCAGCCTACGCCGCTCATGCAACGGGCCGGTTGAAGCTCGATGATCAGTACTCAGCGCTCAGCACTCGCACGACCCGCCCGGTATGATGGCGATGTACCTTTCGTGCCCGCTCTATTTCTACTTGGACCATTGCAGGTGCAAATCTCTGGGCGCACGACGTAAGTACTACCTGACGGATGACCGTCTTCGGATCGTTAGCGACTGTGATATCGCAGCGAACTCAGGCCGACAAGGTTCGTGCTCCACCATTCCTGCCAGCAGCTCGGGCACGCCTTGAAAGCTTGATCTGCCTCCACTCTCCGCTCATAAGCAAGAGTCAGGGAAGGGACTAACACAGCCAACTTCGAAGGGGCGAGCGTCCCACCTAGGGAGCTCGACACCATTTCCATTCGGGTCCCATATAACCGTACATAACTTACTCCTCGCCAGCTCTAGCCAGCCTTCTCACTTGCGTTTCCCATGTCAACTCCCCTTCCTCACTCCCGCTCTCCGGCACATTCGAACTCGGCCCGGGCACCTTCCACCTCCCCAGCAGCAAGTTCGCCCTCAACACGAGCAGGTCCCTCAGCATCTGCAGCGAATCCCGCACCACGTTGAGCTTGCTCCCGCCCACCTCGTGCCATACGATGAACACCTCCTCGACCGGGATGTTTTGTGCCTTCGCGAGCAGGAGGAGCTCAACGTCGAAGATCCACGTCGCGATATGCTGGTAGGGAAAGATCCGCTGCGCGGCACGCCGCGAGAAGAGCTTGAAGCCACACTGCGTGTCCCGTATGTGTCCGACGCCGACTATGCGCAAGATGGTGTGCAAGCCGTACATGAGGACGTTACGGAGGAACGAGCGCTGGAGATTCATGCGTTAGTGAGGTCGTGTGCTCTCTTCCGAGTATGATGAGTCGTAGCGCACCTTCACGACTGCGTCCGTCCTGACCAGATGTGCGCGGCTGCCCACGACAACCCCCGCCGCGTCCTTAGGTGCTATCTCGTTCATTTCTTGCCACAGCTCTTCCAGATCCTCAAAACGGCTTGCCCCATCCGCATCGACCATCAAAAATCTCCGTCCCCTCCCATGAAGCATCCCATGCCTCACCGCTCCTCCCTTGCCGACATTCTTTTCCAACACAACCACTCTGATATTGCCCGCGCTCGCCTCATACGTCGCGCCGAGCTTCAGTACGAGGTCGGCGGTCCCGTCCGACGAGCCGTCATCGACGACGAGCACTTCGTACGTGCGCATGTCCTTGGTGCGCATCGCTTCTAGATGAGCTAGCATACTTGAGAACATCTCTGATAGGCGAGCGGTCTCGTTGTACGCGGGAATGACGACCGTGAGGTGGACTCGAGGCGAGTCATGTACACTGGGAAGTGGGAGCAACTCAGAAGGTTTCCGTGCGGAGCGATAGTATTTCTCGGATGGGCGAGGAACGATTGTTGTTGGTGACCACAGGACGAGGAGGGTGTATGCCTGAGTGTGAGGAGATCGCGTCAGCGTCGGTGGTGAGTAGTGTAGGGATAAGACAATGAACAATGGTTTCGGATTCATGTACCCTGGGCAATCTTCTCTCGCCACCAGGGTGGTACGAACTGCTTCAGATCCAAGAGCGCACATAGAAATATATACGAGCATTCTCCGGATCCAAGCACGGTGCAGATATCAGTGCGCGTCGCAGTAAACCAGTGAGGCCATGGGAGGGTTCGCACGAGGGACGAGAAACTCAACGAACAGAGGTGGGTGATCGCATCCATGACGGGATACCCACATCCGCGTCTACGATCCACGAACCTACTGCAAGTCTTACGTCAAGGCACAAAACAGTACTCTCGTTCCGCGACAGTCGAGACCTGTCCAGAAAAGTGATTGTAATGCGAGATTAGACGTAGTCATCTCCTATCCGTCCAGTGAAGCTCGTATAGGGGAGTGAAGTATCCTCAAGTCAACATGACCCATGCTCTTCACGCCATCTTGGAGCCGAGAACACCCTGACACACCAGAAGCTGAAACGCGGCTACCATGGCATATAGCTACCAGTTATATGCTCCAGTACTGTATGTGCAATCACTACGAACTTCACGGAGGCCGGAAGAAGGTGCACCTATACCGGGTGAGGCGCTGCGCCTACCCGGTAGGTCAAGATCAAAACGAAGAAAGGCAGGGAGAATGAGACCAGTTTGCAAGGTTCGGACGGATAGGCGACAAACCGGTAGTCAGATTTGGCGACCTCCCTTTGCCTAACGTCGCATACGCGAGCACAAGAACATATTGTCTTGAGCGCATATATGCAACAGCCTTGTCTCAAAGACTCTGTCTGTGACATATAATACGTCGCACGCGCTATCCGAGCACTAGAGAGCACGAATTCAGCGACGAAGGAGTTGACGTCCTTCAGACGAAACTAGCCAGGTGTGGGGTCACTCCTCTACCGCCATTCTGACGGACAGTTTCTGTTAATAAATGTACATACGCGATGCAATGCGGGAGAGAGAACGGGACACGCTCAGGAAAAGGCGACTGTGTCGCGACCGTACGTCTTCGTCAACCTCGCGGCGCACGCTCGCGCCCAAAAGCACAAGCAGCCCGCGGGTCATAGAACAAGGATGATCAAGGACTCATCACTGCGCGTCCCAGTTGTGGCCCGTCCCATATTGCACCGCGCCACACGTTCGTTCGGTAGAACTCAGACAAAGGGAGAGACACGTACGGTGCCAAGCGATGCGGCGAGGAGTGCCAGTCCGGTGTAAATTATTGTGGACGTATCCATGTCGACCATGAAATACGTGTTTGTTGCCATCGGGAGGTTTGAATATGCGGAGGCTTTTGGTGGCCTCAGAGTACAGCGTGTAAGATTGAATCAGAGCCCAAGTGTGCAATCCGGAGGTGATGAGTAGACGAAGGCGGTCAAGAGTCAAGTGAGAGAGCGAGCGTGGTGGCGAGGAGAGGCAGAGACCGAGGCAATTGGGAGAGAACTATAGATCATCGCGTTCACTTCCTGCACTGGGCGCCTTCTACACATGCCACGTCGGTCTGTGTCTTTATCGCAGGAGATAAGATAGACGCGCACCCGCATCCCTCGTGCTCACTGAGCGAGTGGGCACCATGAGCCAGGCACACAGTTTCGTCGTTCACAATGGATGCAAAAAGCTCGTGACTGACTGCGTACATTGCATCGGTATGAAGCATGAGTCGTCGACTCTGCACTGGTGTATAAGCGGACCGCGCTGCCATCGACAAAACATGTACAGATCGAAGCAGCTGGGTATTCAAGAAATTGGTGCATTGACGTAGTAGGTATGCAGATTCAAGGTATATAGAGTGCAGGACATCGTATAGCAATCAAGAAATGGTCACAGTGTATCGCTCTGTCGCACAGCTCCCATCAGGCATCCTGGGGTTCCCTCCTCAGGCTATCTCTTGAACCCTCTGCATGTCTGCCGAGTCTATCCCTTCATCCGGCTGAGGCTGCCGCTCCTCAAAGAGCAGTGATGGAAAAGCTGAGGCTTGATCTGGCACTTGACTCGTGAGTATGACGCCGGCGGGCGTCTGGTCCTCACCAGTGGTACCCGCATCCGATTCAGCCCCCAAATGAAGGAGATCGAGGAGGAAGCGAGATATGAGAATTGATGTGATCCTTTTGAGTACGGATGAGTCAGAATACAATGAGCTTCAACGAAAGTGGGCCCTCACGTATCCCTAACTTGGGCAATAGTGTTGACTGTAAGCCCGCTGGCATCACCCGTCAAACTCAGGGTAAGGGTGGCGCCAGTCAAAAGAGCAGGGACACTGCCGCCTACTCATCAGTCATCGTGAGCAAAGATGGTGATGCCTCGGAATGCTCACATGAAACACTGTATCCCTGCGATGTTTGTCTTCAGAATCACGAGTTGAGCTCACCCCGAGCATGAACCTCACTCACCATTTCGAAGAAGTACATCCGGTAGCGACTCCTTCCGTTCAATGATACTCACAAGTTGGCTGTACTTGTACGTCCTCATCCACGTTATCACGGTGACAATGGCTTCTGATGTAATCAGTGCTCCTCGCGACACATATACAACTAACGCACAAATCAGGTGCCTTGAGCGCATAAACACGGATGAACCAACTTACTGTGGACTTGTTAAAACTAGAACTAAATGAGAGTAGATGGTGCCGCATTGGCCGGACTCACCTTAGCTGTAAGGTATGAGTGTTGAATCCAGGGCCATAGTCAAACCCGCAGTTCAGTGGAGGGGGACCATTGCTGACCACCCATGGAACAGTATCGGAATACTGATTAGCGGAACCCATCAGCAAGGTATGGCACATGTACAGAGTGTGTAGCTGATTGTCACTCACAACGTACGGAAGGACGCATGCGAGCGCCAGACAAAAAACAATCGCAGTCAGTGAGAAGTTCCTACTGGTGAGGGCATACGTCCTGAAAGCCGCGAAGACTGAACGTCGGTGAGACATCAGCGATACAGCCCTCTCAACAAAGAGCGACTCAAGACTGACCGGCCCATGGAATGTACCGGATAATGGAGGAAAATCTCTGGTAACTAACGATGGCACTACACCTGTTCAGAGGAAGCGTGTTGTCAGAGGGGTACGGCTATTACTATAACAGACGGTCTACACTGACGTCTGAGAAGCAAGATAATCATTTACATAGGAGGATATGGGAGAAGAAAGAATCCGTACCTTGTCGTCAACAGGATTTACAGATACAATATCCAGAATGTAGAGTACAAGCCATAGATATCGGTTGAGGATGTAGAGTGTGGTCGGTATAGTGAACCGCTTGCTCCATACCAACGACACGTCTTTCTCGAGGTTGAGTATCCAATCGTAGAATAAAAGTGCTTGTATAATCATCAATAATTCTGGATCTAATGTGAATGACGCTGCGCACTCACTGACAGCGGCAGTCCCTATCCTGTTGAGTTGCAAGCTGAAGAAGGCATAGGTCAGCAATAAGTACTATACGGAGACGCGACATGGAACCTGCTTACATTCGGGAGGCAGCGAGGATAACATAATAAGAGATGTCTGACGACATGGGTGTCAATGGCGAGGATGTCAGGAGTACTGGGAACTAGGTTGCAAGGAAACTCGGACTTCACATATATGCTTTTTCGGAGGTGTCATGGCTCTCGTGTCTAGATATCATGATCGAGGGCTATACTACAAGCGCGTGGTCTACGAGAGCACAAAGGACACTGGCACACGTGTAGACGCACCCTTCTCCTGGTTGTGATCAGATTGCGCAGAGTCCTTTGTGGCCTCGGGTGTTTGAGCGGCAGTGGCTTGCGGCTCACGGTTCAAGTTGGAGACCGTTCGCCACATGGCTGTGGCGCTGTGATTGGGTAGAACCTTACAGGACAGACACCAACTGCAAAAACGTCTTGACACCGCAGGCAAAATCTATGAACTATATCAGACAGATGAAGGAGTGATGGTTTTCGGGATACAAAGGCTCTTCGGACGTGCTCGTGTCGAGTTCGGTGTGGAGGAGCATGTGAGAGGGATGCCACTTGTGCACGTGGCACAAACCATAGCACGAGCGCCTGCCGGATTCGCTCGCTGCATCTTATCGGGCGAGATAGGATAGACGCTGCTGACCTTAGGTCTTGGACTCGGACTCGGAGTCGCCTGGCCCTGGCCTAGCTACTAGCTACTTGCAACTTGCTGGCTCACTCTCTCCTTCCCCCTCATTCTCTCGCTCGCACTAAGACCTAGCTAGGAAGAAGAACCATGGCTACCAGGCTAGCGACACGTACAGCCCTTGCCCGCATGCGCCCGTCGCAGATTCTACTTGAATCTTCGCGGATGAGCCTAAGATGTATGGCGACATCGTCCGAAGCCTCGGTGCGTTCGCTGGACACCTTTCCTTTGCTGCTCACAGTTACTGATCGTCATATCATATCAAGTTGCGGAAAACAGGCCTTTACGACTTCCATGTCGCCAGCGGCGCGAAAATGGTGCCCTTCGCGGGCTTTTCCATGCCCCTCTCGTACGGCAACGTCGGCGCAGGTGCGCACACTTCTTCCAACCAATCCTTCTCAATCCTCAGAAGTACGTCTGGACCTCGCGTCTGACCGAGTTCCCTTCGTCCAGTTGCATCCCACCACCATGTCCGCAACTCTGTCGGTCTCTTCGACGTCGGACACATGGTCCAATCCAAGTATGTTCCTCTTCAATCCCTCTTACGATACCACGACCTCATCTTCGCCTTCACCCTTCCAAATCCCAGCTTCCGCGGACCAACAGCAACAGCCTTCCTCGAACATCTCACACCCTCCTCCCTCTCCACCCTCGCAACCTACACCTCCACCCTCTCCGTCTTGCTCAATCCGCAGGGCGGGATCATCGACGACCTGATCATCACCAAACACGCCCCGGATGCCTACTACGTCGTCACCAATGCCGGTCGCCGCGACCGCGACCTCGCCTGGTTCGCCTCGCAGCTTGCGGAGTGGAATCAGAGCGACCTAGCGAAGAAGCTCGGCCCGGTGGAGCATGAGGTGCTCGATGGATGGGGATTATTGGCCCTACAGGGTCCCGAGGCGGCCCAGTATCTGCAAGGGCTGACGTCGTTTGATCTGCGAGAGTTGAGGTTTGGAACGTGCGCGTTTGTGCCGATCGAGGGGTTCAACTTACATGTTGCGAGGGGCGGGTACACGGGTGAAGACGGCTTCGAGGTGCGTTCCATGTTCTATCGTCCACATCCCATCCTCCTCCATCCGCGTGCCGCGCATTCCAGTGATGCGTGCTTCGGCTCATCTGCTTGAACTGCAGATCTCCATTCCTCCGTCGGAGACAGTCGAAGTCGCCCAACTGCTCTCAAAACCGCCTGTGCAGCTGACGGGCTTGGGCGCGCGCGACAGTCTCCGTCTAGAAGCGGGCATGTGTCTGTACGGTCAGGATCTAGACGAGGACACGACACCGGTTGAGGCTGGCTTGACATGGCTCATCGGTGCGTCCTGGCTCCTCTTTCCTTCCCTCACCTCTTGCTTTCCCCGACCACGCTGACTAACGTCTTGTGATTCGTGTACGTGTAGGGAAGGACAGGAGGGAAACTGGTGACTTCATCGGCGCGGAAACTGTCAGGAAACACCTCAAGGAGGGTCCGCCCCGTAGACGAGTTGCGCTAATCGTTGAGGGCGCGCCCGCACGACGTAAGTGATCGTTGACATTGTGTACATTCTCTTATCTTGTGCATGTCGCTGACCGCTCCATGTTGCACGTATAGAGGGCGCGAAGATCGTCACCCCATCCGGAGAGGAGCACCTCGGTATGTCCTCTAGTGCTTCGGCGCGAACACCTGACCGACCTACTATGTTCACGCAGGGTCTGTGACGTCTGGAATTCCCTCGCCCTCGCTAGGCAAGAACATCGCGATGGGGTACATCAAAAACGGCTGGCACAAGAAGGGCACCGAGGTCGCCGTCGACGTCCGTAACAAGCTTCGCAAGGCCGTCCTCACGCCCATGCCGTTCGTGCCCACGCGGTATTACCGCGGCTGAGGGCTACGGGTTTGAGATACCATAGATTTAGACCCTCGCCGGGTGAACGACGAGGCAGCGGAGTGGGAGCTATATGAGGTGCGAGGTATTCAACATGCCGCTGCTGGCCTTAAGCGCCAGTATCATAAGCCAAACTCTGTTGATGGTGTTCACACTGTACGCTGGCGTCATTGCAGTGTCGGTCTCCCGACGCGATCTTGCGTCCCGTTGGTAAGAGCAATGTCTCAGATTGGACGTATCGCCCTCGGTTATGCCTGACCTTGTGAAACACTTCGGCTCGAGTCCTACTGGCCGTGTGCTCGGCCTCCCTGACTCGCAGTCCCCAGCTGGTGTTCGCTTACAGCCTTCTCCCTTGAGCCTCGGTCGTGACCGTCTGTTCCTTAGCACGTAGTACATCGCTCTGAGGGCGGCACTGAGTACAAGTCGGCCTTGGCCATGGTATAGGTACATCGGTTCTATGTCGTTAAGTTATTCGCTCCTCTGTGTTGGCCCTCCCTTCGCCTGACACAGGGACGTCAGGCCGCTTCTAAGTCTAATATTGAATCCAGAGGCGAAGCAGTACTAGGGCTATTCTCCAATCAGTGTAGATTCAGTTTGAGCACGACACTGTCTCAGCGACTTACAGTTGTCCCACCTCGTCTACGGTACAATCATTATGAAGCTCGAAGGCTGTGTGGTCTGACTCGCCCTCACCAGGTGCGTCAAGGTTTGACCCGAGTGACCCGATGACTCTGTCCATGCCTTGGATGGAACTCATAGATGACAGTCCATGCTGGTGCTGGCTATGCTGGTGTGCTTCTTGCAGGTCCAATAAGAAGCGAGAGACGAGTATCGAAGTGAGCCTAGAATTACCCGTGTATGCTGTTTCAGTCATTACAGAATATGCATGATGAATACTACATGCTTACGGTTCGCAGATCATACCAGCCAGGGCATTGACACTAGAGCCTTCTAGGGTTTCTACCTGCATACCTAGTTAACCATAACTAACTTGATGACTACCTTTTGTGACTCACAAGAGTAAAGAGTGATATGAAATAGAAGGTATTAAGGATCAGTTGTGATCTGCAACTCTCGTTCAGTAAAGTCTAACTGCATTCATAAGCAATACATACAGGAAGTACAAGTTGCCTGTTATGATGACATCAGTACAATGAAAGTACATAGGTAGTTTTTAGATCCTTACCATCTCTTAGCAGAATATATGTCAGTGATAAGGATTGCCCTTGATCTTTATATGATTGATAAGTTGCCCTCCATGTGATCACCAGAACCAGTACATCAGCAATGATTAGTGTAGCTCTTGAAATTATAGCCACTGAGTAGCTGTTAGGCACCATAACATGCTCATGTTGACAACACATACTTCTGTAATAGGTTGAGCCACCATCCCACCAAATTAGCAGAAGGGACTCACATTTGTTGAGCAACCATAGATACTGTCACAATGATATCACATATAACTGGATATGGTGTTGAAAAGACATGGAAAAAGGGTAGATAAATCTGGCAAAGATGTTATTGTATAGCTTCTCAAAGGGCAGAATCAATCATACCACAGCTGTGATACATGTTGTAGATGATAGGAGAAACACTAAGATTGATAGAGGCATTGCTTTGTCTCTTAGAGCATATACACGCAAGGCTGAGAATACTGGTATGATGGTGCAGTTAGTAACTCTGTAACTTTGTATCACATAACTTGAACACTTACAGGCCCAAGGGACATACTGCATAAAATCAATGATTTGCTGTATATAGACTTCAGCTACACAGCTGTGGTTTACGTCATTAGAATCTCCTTCTAGAGTTTCTCTTAAGCTCACATCTGAAATTTCTTTACTAATCAACTGAGTCTTCAATGTCAGAGTAAGTTGTGACTCACTTTATAGTCTGTTGAAAAGTCCCACCAGGGGAACCAGTATACTGAGACTACAAGTGTGAGGTACCGGTTGACAAAGAATAACATAGATGCCCCAGTGATCTTGGTTTGCCAGAATAGGTTGATTTCCCGATCTGAAGTGATTGTATACTCATACCAGACAAGCACTATTTTTTCAATCTAAGTATCACCACATGTCCTTTATGCCTCTTGACTCACCTGAGATGCAGGTCTGGATGGTGCCATATGATATACTGATCCAGTACTCAATATTTGATGTAAGCCAAAGGAGCATTCTTGGTACTTACTCGGTCCCTATAGCTGATATTTCATCTGCAACCCCGCTGTCGGACATCTTACTCCAGTGTGTGCTGTTGCCAGTGTGGAAGTGAGGTAGATAGAACTGGTACCGTTGTATTGTCTTTCAATAGGCAGTATTATATACTACATCTGAGTACACCGCGATAATAATGATATCAGCACTCTCTGCCAGATGTGATATCATCTAGTAGGCATCCGATATGCCGTGCATATGCCAACCAATTATCTCCATCGTGACTCAGAGCACCGCAGTGGCCAGACAACCTTCTGATACTTGATACTAACACAAGGAATCCAGATGATCGCTGGCATTGCATTGCATAAGTCTCCGACTGACCGCAGTGGAGCGATGCATCCGAAAATGACAGTAGCTTACGAGCACTTCTTTGAAGTCTGATTGGCCATAAATGTGGCCTTCAGACCTCATGCCATTAGATTACTCGAAAGTGATCGAAGACATACAGTGTACAACTTGAGACATACTTCAAGTCGACTCAAAAAGATCTTTGTTCGTGAAAGCAAACTGCTCGCATACCTCGATGGCAACAATCCCTCACTCAGAACTTGACAGTTCGTCTGTTCGTCATGATCACCTATTTTTGGAGCTGCTATACTTTCCTGTTCCGCAAGCCACAAAGTATCGTCCACCCGCACGAGCTCCAGGACACACGCCGCACGCGTCCTCGAATGTTGCAACAGGTCACAGCAATATGTGGTCTTCGAGTAGGGTATTAGTATAGTAGTAACGTAAGCTATATCTATATACTACAACTGAGCGGAGTGTTCTACCATAAAAATACAAAGTGCTATACTGTAGTGTTTCCAGGCCCCCGAGTCATATCATGTTGGATCTGGATGTACGTCGCTAAGCCCGAGGCGCATCCGCAAGGTTCACAACGACGCAGAAGACTCTGCGGTCTCTCCATCTTCAAGCGTGGCGATGGGCGTTGCGCTCGCCGCGATAGATGGATCCGGCACATGGTTGTCCTGAATCTCCAACGTCTTCCCATCCTCCGACGCACGAATCTTCACCGTATCGCCGTCCCTACAATCCATCATCAAAACATCAGCATCCATATCCATCCACCGAATCATCTCAAACACGGTCGGTCCGACGCACCTGATCGTCCCCTTGAGCAACTTCTGTGCCAGCGGGAACAGCACCTTCGTCCTGACGATCCGCGCAATAGCCCTCGCACCATAGATCTCCGAGTATCCCTCCTTCACCAGCCACTCCCTCGCACCCTCATCCGCATCCAGCGTGATTCGCCTGGGACGCAAGCGCTCGGCGACATCAGCGAGGCGGAGGTCTACCACCTGCAAGATGGACGCGCGCGACAGCTTGTTGAACACGAGCATCGAGTCGAGGCGGTTCAGGAGTTCCGGAGGGAAATACTCGGCTGTGCGTTCCAGTACTTCGTCACGGGCAGAAGCCGTGACGACGCCGTCAGAGTCCGACGCCGAGACGTGCGCGAGGATGTCGGAGCCGATATTGCTAGTGAGACAGATAATCGTGTTCTTGAAGTCGACTTTGCGGCCTGCGGAGAAGATGTATCACTCGACGGGGCGGACGGAAGAGAGGTGAGACGCACCTTGCGAGTCGGTAATGCTGCCCTCATCGAGGATCTGCAACAGGATCATCGCGACGTCCTTGTGCGCCTTCTCGAGCTCATCGAGCAGAATTACAGCTGAATGCGCGACTCGGTTGGCTATGATACTGCAGGGACAACACGAAGACATACCATATGGCTTCCGACGCACAGCCTCCGTAAGCTGGCCACCCTCTTCGAAGCCAACGTAGCCAGGGGCGGCTCCGATGAGGCGCGAGATCGTGTGCCGGTCGTGGAACTCAGACATATTGATATTGATCCTATCATGAAACCGAGTCCCCGCATGAGTGCATCCTCGCGGAAGATCAGACCCCAGATACGCACAATCCCCGCTGTTCGTCGTTGAACAGGAACGCCGCTAGGGCCTTGCACATCTCCGTCTGCGGATACGGACAGATTCATGATCATGGTCAGTACATTGCGACCAACTGCGACGACCACGACAACACTGACCTTGCCCACACCGGTAGGTCCGAGGAACAGGAATGACGCAACAGGGCGGTTCGGTGCCTGGAGGCCAGCACGAGAGATCCGAACTGCGTCGCTCACAGCCTCGACAACGTGGTCCTGGCCGACGACCCGCTTCTTCAACGTCTCCTCCATCTACAAGGGCAGACAGATGTGAGCGTTGCTCTTCTGCAGTCCGCAAGATTCAAAACTAAGACCCACATGCACCAACTTCTCCCTTTCGCCTTTCAACAAGCTCTGGACCGGGATCCCCGTCGCCTTCGCCACAACTCTTGCAATATCCGCACTCGTCACCCGATCATGCAACATACTCAACGGGCCCTCCTCCTCTCCCTCCCCCCTCTCTCCACCCTCCCGCTCTTTCGGCAACTGCTTCTCCAACTCCGGAATCGTGGCATACCGCAACCTCGACGCGCGCTCGTACTGCCCCTGCCTCTGCGCGATCTCCAGCTCCCGCTTCGCCCCCTCCAGCTTCTCCTTCACGTCTTTGATCTTCTCCAACCTCGCCCGCTCCGCCTGCCACACTTTGGTCAACTCCTCCGCCTCCTCGCGCTTCGCCTTGAGCGTGTTCTCGACCTGCTGCCGCCGTTCGACGGAGAAGACATCGGTCTCGTTCTTGAGCGACTCGCGCTCGATCTCGAGCGTCATGATCTCGCGGTCGAGCGCCTCGAGTTCGTCAGGCTTGCTCTCTTGTGCGAGACGCAGCGCGGAGGCGGCTTCGTCCACGAGGTCAATGGCCTTGTCAGGCAAGAATCGGTCCGAGATGAATCGTGAGCTGTACACCGCAGCTGTTGGAGTATGCGTCAGTTGACATTTGATGCATTAGAACAGTAAACCTGACTTGCCGGTGACGAGCGCGCTATCAGAGATCCCGACTCCATGATGCACTTCATACCGCGGCTTCAGGCCTCTCAAGATCGAGATCGTCGCCTCCACGGTCGGCTCGTCGATCTGCACCGGCTGGAACCTTCGCTCCAGAGCGGCGTCTTTGCCAATCGTCTTTCGGTATTCGTCGGGCGTAGTTGCCCCGACGAGCTGGAGTCCTCGGGCAAGTGCCGGCTTGATCATCTGTCCGGCGTCGATGCTGCCTTCCGCCTTGCCGAGGTTGAACAGTGTATCTAAGAAAATGCAGGCGCAAATTTTAGCATAATCAGACGCGAAATCACCAGAGGAGCAACCCACGGAGCTCGTCGATAAAGCATATAACGTTCCTAGCCTACAGACGTCCGATCAGCACGCGGCGTCAGGACTGCGACACAGAGGACCTACCTCGTCTTCGATGTCCTTGATCAGTGCCTTGAACTTCTCCTCGAACTGTCCACGAATACCCGAACCAGCCATGATAGCTGCGAGGTCTAACGACAGGACGCGCTTGTTGTGCAGTGACTATAATCATGTACTATAAGCATTATGCATAGCATCCCATGCGTACGCGGGCGCACTCAAACTCACCTCAGGGACTTCCTTGGCGATGATCCGTTGAGCGAGCCCTTCGAGGATAGCAGTCTTACCAACACCAGGCGGGCCGATGAGCTATGAAAGTCCAACCTCCGTTAAAACCGGATGGGGAGATTTGTACGATGACGTACGACTGGGTTTGACTTGGTCCGACGAGACAAGACTGTGGCAAGGTCAGATAATTGCCTGATCTCGGGCAGTGCAATTGACGGAAGACTTACTCTGGATGGTCCGTCGTATCTCTGTACAAAGGAATGAATGTTAGTAGATTCGCGAGCGTGATAGGAGGCGATAAATCGAGATAGTTGACCTTCATCACGGCCAATGGTGGGGTCGAGCTTGCCGTTCTTGGCAAGTTCCGTTAGATCGATGCTCTATCGTCGAATGCAGCGTTAGTAAAGAGCTATCGCAGAAAAGAGGGAGTTGGGAAAATAGCGAAAGATTGATCCTAAATGGTTACATCGACATAATGATTTTCTGGCTATCTGCTACAGCGCGCCCAAGTCCTTACAGGCTGCGCTTATCATCACGCGCATTCAGCTCTACTCCGCCATTTCGTGACTCAGGCCTTGCGTCACGAAGGGAAGTACGCGGAGAAGCTGCAACGTCGCGCCCAAGAGTGAGCGCATACACACCCCGCGTGACGTTTGTATGTCTGACCCTACCTCAGGCAAGGCAAGAGCGTGGCCGATCTGCACGTTTAAATTTTGATGCGGCGACACCGAACGTTGTACACTCGCTGTCGCAGCAATGTCCGGTGACAAGCCCAACGCTACAGCCATCACGGCGGGCAGTCCCCCGTCTTCTTCCCAAAAAGAGTGATAGGGAAGTGCGACCTTTCTCTTCCGCACATGATCAAAATTCGTCGAATACACAACCCATAGAAAACGCAGGAGCTGGCCACCGTGCATGAACACGGCGTTGCACCTTCGAGTACTCGGTACGAGCTCAAGCACCCCTGTACCGACTCGGGCTTCACGACGCTCTGCTCAGCATCCCAACAGATCTGTAACGCCCTGAGCGTCGGAACAATGGGTTCGGTGCCCCTATGTTAAGCTGAGAGTCGTGAATGTGAGTACAGCGCTATACGCTCAAGCGCGCTCTGCATGTCGAGCGACCTTGCCTGCTAGGAGGTAGCAGCGTTCTAGTCTCAGGACAGAATCCGTGAAGGCACGCGAGAGATACACTGCGGACGCAGTTTGCTGCCCTTCACGGCACGGCCAGTGTTCCGCAAAGACCCGAACGGTAGGTCTTAGTTGCCCTGGATTACTATCACAGAACAGCACAACGTAAATGCAGCGATGCCAGACAGAGGGAGTTGGCAGGAGGGTATGACTCACTCTAGAGTGCGTGCACCGCGCGATTAGGTAACCTCCCCCCCCTCACAATCATAGTATTGCTCAACTTTCCGCACGACTCCTCGACTCTACACCGTCGAATACGAAGAGGCCAGCTAGCCCGGTACAGTTATACGGATCTTCATGCGCGAGCGCGCGGGAAGTCGAGGAGTGTGCGCGTACAAGAGATAGAGGTGGAAAAGGTAAAGAAGAGTATACACAAGATAAAATAGAGCGAATAGAGAAAAAAACGGATGGACTCACGTATTCCTTGAGGGCATCGCCCTTCTGCCTCTGCTGGCCCATCATTGAGAAGCCCGGGAAGCCGCCCGCGCCTCCACCGCCCGAGGGGCCCTGCGCATATGAACGGGAGAGCAGGAGAGGGTGATTGGATCTAGTGCATGTGCATGGCGAAAGACGGGAAAGCGGGGCACGGCGAGGAAGATGGGCAAGAGACGGTCGGGAGATCATGCGCTTGGAGACAGAAGTGAGATGGGTGGGCGAGAGCAATCGAGAAAACATCCACAGTTGTGTGTAGAGTGTGCTGAAGAGGGTGCTGAAGAGCGGCGATGAGAATGAGGAAGTTGAAGTAGGACTCGGACTCGAGCAGACAAAGTCGGAGGCGCCCACGCGGTTGTCTTCCGGCGCTTGCCAGAACTAACTAGAATTTGAACGACTGCCCTCGACTTTCTCCCACCTCAGACTGGTATTCGTCTTCGAGCGAATGTCTCTATTTGCTCAGGCCTAGGGGAAGCTCCAATACCGCTGCATATTCATCATCTATGGAGTTGACACACCGTGACCTGGTTCAACGTCAACTCCCCGTCGAATGGATCATTTATGCCGTCTCTTACTTTGACGGCTTCGAGGTCAGCGGTCAGCTCGCCGGATCATATAATGATCATACGTCTTTCCCCTGTCCTTCTACCCGCGATGGCATTCTAACCTGTAACCGACTCGCTCCCTCCCAAGGTTTCAGCTTTCAGCTGTCAGCTGTCGTTGTGTTCGACTCAGGAAAGCTGCGTATCGTCCTACTGCAAACTCTTGACCAAGTGAGAACGCTACTGTGTTTCACGTGGTCCCGCCGCCGAGCACCTGCTGTGATTTCGCTCCCGATAGCTGCCAGGAGTCTCACGTCTTCCCCATTGGTAGTAGCTCTACACACGACATCCGAGTATTCCTCGACATGCCTTCTAGCCCGCAGGATTGGCACTGCGTTGCGCGACTACTACAACAAGACCTGAAGGCGTTCCGCGATATTCATGTTCGGATCGGCACGCTCTTCGTCATTTGGCAGGCCAGATCGACTCCGCCGGCCTCCCTTGGCGTGCCCTAGATCAGCCCCGAAGCGATGGAAGCTCGAAGGGAACTGGACTCGGAGGCAATCCGGTTTCCACTCTGTTCAAGGCTGGCCGTGACGCAACCCTGCGCGCCAACAATGCCAGGCGGCCCGCAGTGGTCGTGCTGCTGCTGTCCATCCCATCGAGAGTCTCAGTCCCTATCAGAACCACTGGACGATCAAGGCCCGTGTTACGAACAAGTCGGATATCCGAACAAGGCGCAACGAAGCTCTTCAATATTACTCTGATGGATGACAGCTGCGAGATTAGGACCATCGGTTTCAAAGCCGTTGTAGACGACTTCTACAATCGTCTACAGGAGGGAAAAGTCTATTCGATATCGAGAGCGATAGTCGGTCTGGCTAAGAAGAAGTTCTCGAATGTCAACAATGACTCGGAATCTCGAGCGCAATACCGAGATCGAAGAGGTATTGCTACTTGCGGTAAGATCTTCCCAAGCCCGTACGTCTGACACCGGCCACAGACGTGATTGGTGTCGTCAAGGAGGGCTGAATTGCCACCACGAGCACAGTGGTATATACCTGTGCTACAGCCGTACAGCCGTATTCATGTCATGGCTCTCATACTAGTCTAGATCAATTCGCAACCTCAATGAGATCAAGGCGCTGGTCCTCGGAATGTCTGACTTTCTCCGCTCGGGCGACGATCATGCACTTCAAGACCGACAATATTGCATGCCACGCTTGTCCCAGAGCTGGATGCAGCAGGAGTTTTCTCCAGATGGGCGACGGCTGGAGATGCGAGAAATGCGACCAGTCGTACGAGAAGCGTCAGTACAGGTTCGTCGTAAGCCACCCGTGAGATGCTTGTGCCACTGACAGGATATACTACAGGTTCATCGTGCGACCGCAGGACCAGACACGCGTACGTTACGCAACACCCTTCCTCTGAACTACCGCGAAGAGGCGAAGTACATCGCAAACCTCCTTGCTCACACCGACTGTGCGCGATAGGGTGGCTGTGGGCTGTGGGCTGTGGGCTGTGGCAAACCTCTTCGACGCCTCATCATATCAAGCTCAAGGCTTCTTTGTTGTCGGTGTCATCAATAGCCGCCATTCTGCTTCTTTTCCTCATGGGACGATGATTATCTCGAGACACCGAGCTGGGACTATCCGGACAGACTCTGGTACTGCAACGGAATATGAGAGTTGGAGCGTTGCATACACTCTGAGGGATAGCGCCTTGGGGAGCTCCGGTGAGCACCGCCTGCCGTCCTCGTTTCGCACCTGGTATGCACCTTCTGGCCGTTGCAATGTCCCGCTGCCTCGATGATGTGCTTCGACTCCTATCTTTACTCAGTCGTGACCTAACATTTTCTTGGTAGTTCTCCAGCCTCGTCGTATGCTCTAAGTCACCATCGACTTCATGACACGTCAATTGAGCCCTCCGCTTCCCTAAGGGACACCCGCCGTGTATTACGTTACGTCGTGATTCGCATGGTTCACTCCGGATCTTCATTCGGGTCAGACAATCATTCTCCTCACTCGAGAACAAGGTCACACTGCCGCCTCAATCAGAGTTTCAGCTACAAGCCGTGCTGGAGAAGCATCGGCATATGCTACAAGCACGATGAGCGATCCAATTCTCACTCCGATGGACGTTTGTGGCTGTACAGATTGATACTTGCGATTCTCGCGCTATATCCGCCATGTTCAGCGTATGGCCGTACGATTCGTGCCGTTGCATCGTTTTCACATAGCAGGGATGCTGCGAGGATAAAGTTCACGACAATGTCAATGTGCGTCATCAGATGAGCCGGCTGATCTGTCACACAGCCATACGTGCTCAGCGAGCTTCTGTCGCTCCCGTTATGATTGTCCCTTTACGAGATGCTTTCATTTTATATATATCAAGTACTCTCGTCCATCTGTGTTCCCACTTCAAGGCAGAATCTTGTATCATTGCTCTCTCAGGCTGACGCTTCATATGATGTCCACTACGATGGTGACTATTTCAAGACCAGATAGTTCAATATGTAACGCAGACATGCCATCTGATCAGCCATGTGTTGTGACACTGTCTTGTATATCATCGCCACATCAACATCAGCTTCTTCTGTCTTGAATGTCGCCCCGTAACCCTTCTCACATCTAGAATAGCCGGTCACAGGTATACAACTCAGAGCCTCGGAGATCCACGCACACATCCCCTGCTCTGCCTCCTGGGAGAAGGTGCTAGGTATCTCTCGCTATGCCAACCGGTCCTACATCTGTCGGTAAGAGCATGATCATGTGAGGTTGCGCACTGTCGTCATGGTCGAGAGTATAAAGCTCACATCGTTACTGCAAGTATGTCTCTCCTTGCTTCGTAACCTCACTCGACCCTCACACAACACTGTCTCTTCATTATCATGGCCGATCAATCTACGATTGATAGTTGGAAGTACGATCGTGCTGCTACATCTCCCCACATCATGGATTAACCTTCATTCTACTCACAGCTATACCTATGGGCTGATGTCAACTGGCGGAGTCGGTAGGTGACTAAATTCTGAATGGGACTGCAGTGACCGAAAATGCACAATCAGCTTTGCTCATTTATGAGCATATCATCACATTCCATCATGAAATCAACCTATTCTGGAGGGGAAAGTTCAACGCGGCCTCAATCCTGTTCATCGCAAATCGCTACCTTGTCTTGATATCCAATACTGGTGCGCTACCATGGCTCCCATGGATAGATTCGTCAAGCTCCGAGGTGAGTACGTCATCTTGACATCTAGCACACTGTATTAACATCACAAGTAGAGGTGAGTCGCTTAGTCTACCCCGGCCGTCGTAGACTGCTCCTTTTCACACATCAAGCGTAGCTGCAGAGTTCAGTTCTATCTATTGGGAACTATTGGAGCGCTTCAGTGCATACCATGGGCCGGTAGGTTACACTAATTCTCTGATGAACCTATTGCCTTACCCTTCAATGCAGCATTGTCAGCACTACGTGCATATGTCCTGAGTCAACAAAATTGGACTGCCGCACTCAGTGTCTTTGTTTTATCGGCAGGCCCTCTGGTGTATTCTTTGGTGCTTACAGAAAGCTTGTGCTACTGATACATGCTGATTTCATTGCCTTCTCAGGTTGGATTGGCTACATCCAAAGTTTACTCCATCTCTTCTGAATGCTCTGGTACACTTAATCTCACAGTCCAGGCAAACGAACTGTGAGTTTATGGTCCCAGTCATTAAATAGCACCATACTGAGAATTGCCTAGATGTAAGAAACAGCTGAACCGACATCAGTGAAGCTTCACTTAAAACCTCTTAATTTGAATCAGGGATGATCATTGCAAAAGCTGCTGTGGTTATTGCAGATATTCTTGTCATTTTCATCACATGGCATTCAACATACAGAACTATTAAGTTTGGAGGACCAAAGAGTCCTTTGGCAGAAGTACTCTTCAAGAATGGTGAGTGCGTTATCACCATTGTACCTTATAGTTGTTTCTCACACATCAATCTAGGTGTCTTGTGTTTCATGTATGCTTTGATTATCTTCTTACATATAGATTGATCACAACAACTCCTACTCCACAGTGTTCTACTACTACTTCATTCAGGCAGTCTCATCTTGATCCTTGTGCCAATTTCAGTGAGTAACAACATAACTTGTAAAATGGATCTCCAATTAAACTTTATGCAGTCAGTAGACTCCATGGGGATGCTAAATCTGGTCGGCGGTTTGGGTTCTGTTTTCATAGACTTGTAGATATTAAACATCATGTTGTCTATCATATCTACTCACGTTCATGATGTCTTACAGGTTCACTCCAATCCTCATATCCCGGTTTCTGATCGATCTGCAAACAGCCAACAGACGCAGCCAACACATCAACATACTGTCCGATATTGAGATCTCAAACATAGAAGGATTTATCGGGTCTCTTGGTACTTCTCTGCCTGGTAACATCCCAGCTCATGCAGAGCAAGATGATTGTCGTCACAATGGCATGGTGCAGGATGATCATACTTGGGACACAGACAGTCATGCATGATAGTTGATCCCTTTTGGTGTTTCAGAGATATTGGAGCCTCAGCTTTCTCATTCTACTACTTTGGCTACTTGATGATGTATCTATGCTATTGTCCATCGACTTGTAGCAACGGTCATACGCTGGCGGCGGTGACTCCTACCAGTGCCTGACAACTTATGTAGATAGCCATTCCTTAATAGGCGTCTACATGCAGTACTTAGCGTATTTAGCGTACTAGATTAGCCCAATCAACCCGTCCCAGGTCCGAGTCCGTCGACGTCGGCGGGCGTCGCTCATGCCGCAGCACCAGCCCAGCCTGCGCGCCAACAAACCCGGGCGGTCCCCAATGGTCGTGCTTCTGCTGTCTATCCCATGAGAGTCTCAGCCTCTATCAGAATCACTGGACGATCAAGGCCCGTGTTAAGAACAAGTTGGATATCGGAACATGGCGCAACGACTCGCATGGCGAAGGAAAGCTTGAGATATCACCCTGATGGATGACAGCGGCGAGATTATAGTCACCGGTTTTAACGCCGCTATAGACGACTTCCACAATCGTCTCGAGAGGGAAAATCGTCTCGAGAGAAAAACGAACTTGAAGGTCGGTCTGGCCAAGAAGAAGTTTTCGAGTATCAGTCATGAATACAAGATGACGCTCGAGCGCGATACCGAGATCGAAGGTATCCTTGATTAGGAGTTAAGTCGGGTCATTTGATGACATAATTTGCAGTGCCATGACTTGGCGGATGTACCTGCAGTCAACTTCAACATCGTCTCCATCGAGAACTTGCAAGTTACTCCCAAGGGTGCTACTTACGGTAAGGATTTTTCCATGCCCGTCACTATGTCTGACACCGGCCACAGACGTGATTGGTGTCGTCAAGGAGGGCTGAATTGCTATCTATTACCCTAAAGGCCACGAGCACAGTGGTATGTACCTGTGCTACAGCTGTATTTATGTCGTGGCTCTCATACCAGTCCAGATCAATTCGCGATCTCAATGAGATCAAGGCGCTGGACCTCGGATTGTCTGACAAGGTGGAGACTTTCTCCGCTCGGGCGACGATCATGTACTTCAAGACCGACAATATCGCATACCCCGCTTATCCCGGCGCCGGGTGCAGCAGGAAGATTCTCCAGATGGGCGACAGCTGGAGATGCGAGAAATGCGACCAGTCGTACGAGTAGTCTCATTACAGGTTCGTCGTCAGCCACTCCGTGAGATGCTTGTGCCACTGACAGGATATACTACAGGTTCATCGTGCTAATGGCTGTGTTGGACTACTCTGATCAGGCCTGGTTTCAAGGTTTCAACGACATTGGTGAAATCGTATTCAGAATGGCTGCCGATGAGCTTCTGATCTCCTTGAGATCAGGGTGAGCTTCTCACGTTCCCGACTCACCGCTGAGCATGTGCTGACCGATGTCCATAGGATCGCGATGGCACCCAATTCAATTAAGTAGTCGAGCGTGTGGTCGGAACCACATACAATCCTGCCTGCAGGGCGCGTGAGGACACTACTCACAACGTAGGTGTGCATACTTCTTCGTCAAGGGAACGGGTCTGATACTGTGCCTCGACCACAGGACCAGACACGTGTACGTTACTGCGAAGAGGCGAAGTGCATCGCAAACCTCCTTGCTCACACCGACTGTGCACGATACGGTGGCTGTGGGCCGTGGCACACTTCTTCGACCCCTCATCATATCAAGCTCAAGGCTTCTTTGTTGTCGGTATCATCAATAGCCGCCATCCTGGTAATTCTGCTTCTTTTCCTCATGGGACGATAATTATCTCGAGACACCGAGCTGGGACTATCCCAACAGACTCTGGTACTGCAACGGAATATGAGAGTTGGAGCGTATACTCTGAAGGATAGCGCCTTGGGGAGCTCCGGTGAGCACCGTCTGCCGTCCTCGTTTCGCACCTAGCATGCACCCTCTGTCCCGTCGCCTCGGTTCCGTGCTTCGACTTCTATCATTACTCAGTCGTAACCTGACATTTTCTTGGTAGTACTCCCACCTTGTCGTATGCTGTAAGTCACCATCGACTTAATGACACCTCAATTGAGCCCTCCGCTCCCCGAAGGGACACCCGCCCGTGTATTTTGCATCGGTTACTTCGGACTTCACTCCGGTCGGACAATCATTCTCCTCACTCGAGAACAAGGTCACACTGCGGCCCTAAATCAGAGTTTCAGCTACAAGCTGTGCTGGGGAAGCATCAGCATATGTTACAGGCACGATGAGCGATCCAATTCTCACTCAGATGGACATTTGTGGCTGTTAAGGTCGATACTTCTTGCAATTGCTCAGCAGGTACGTTGATCTTGAATTCTCGCGCTATATTCGGCATGTCCAGCGTACGGCTGTACGATTCGTGCCGTTGCATCGTTATCACAGCTATAGCAGTAAACTTCACGACAATATGAGTCATCAGATGAGCGGGCTGATGTGTCACACAGCCATGCATGCTCAGCGAGCTTCTGTCGCTCCCGTTATAATGATTGTCGCCTTACAAGATGGCTTCGTTTGATATATATCGAGTGCTCCCTCAGGCTAACGCTTCGTATTATGTCCACTATGCTAGGTGCTATTTCAAGACCAGTTAGTTCGATATGAAACGCAGACGTGCTATCTGATCAGCCATGTGTTGTGACACTGTCTTGTATATCATCGCCACATCAAGCTTCTTCTGGCTTCAATGTCGCCTCGTAACCCTTCTCACATCTAAAACAGCCGGTCACAGGTATACAACTCAGACCCGGAGATCCACGCACACGTTTCCTGCTCTGCCTTCAGGGAGAAGGTGCTAGGTATCTCTCACTATGCCAACCGGTCCTACATCTGCCGGCAAGAGCATGATCAAGTCAGGTTGCTGTCGTCACGGTCGAGAGTATAAAGCTCACATCGTTACTGCAAGTTCTCTCCTTGATTCTTAACCGCACTCGACTCTCACACAACACTGTCTCTTGATTGTCATGGCCGATGAATCTACGTATGATATGTGGAAGTACGATCATGCACCTCTACTGCATCCCCGCACTTCATTGATTGACGTTGATTAACCATAAACTCCTAGATATACCTATGGATTAACGTCAACTGGCGGAGTCGGTAGGTGAATAATCTCTGAAGGGGACTGCAATGACCGAAATTGCACAATTAGCTTTGCTCATCTATGAGCATATCGTCACATTTGATAATGAAATCAACCTATTTTGGAGGGGGAAGCTCAACGCAGCCTCAATCTTGTTCATAGCAAATCGCTATCTTGCCTTGTTAACCAATGTTGGTGAGCTACCATGGATCCCATGGATAGATCCGTCAAGCTCCGAGGCGAGTAAATTATCTTGACATTCACCGCACTGTATTAACATCACAAGTAGAGGTGAGTCGCTTAGTATACCCCGGCCGTCGTAGACTGCTCCTTTTCACACATCAAGCGTAGCTGCGTAACTCAGTTCTATCTATTGGGAACTATTGGAGCACTTCAGTACATACCATGGGCCGGTAGGTTATACTACTTCTCTGTTGAACCTATTGCCTGACCCTTCATTGCAGCATTTTCAGCACTACGTGCATATGTCCTGAGTCAACAAAGCTGGACTGCCGCACTCAGTGTCTTTGTGCTATCAGCAGGCCCTCTGGTGTACTTTTTGGTGCCTACAGCAAGCTTGTGCTACTAATACATGCTGATTTCATTGCCTTCTCAGGTTGGATTGGCTACAACCACAGTTTACTCCATCTCTTCTGAATGCTCTGGTACACTCAATCTCACAGTCCAGGCAAACGAACTGTGAGTTTATGGCCCCAGTCCACAGATAGTACCATACTGAGAATTGCCCAGATGTAAGAAACAGTTGAACTAGCATCAGTGGATCGTCACTCTAAACCTCTTAATCTGAATCAAGTGATGATCATTGCAAGAGCTGCTGTGGTTATTGCAGATATTCTTGTCATTTTCATCACATGGCATTCAACATACAAGACTATCAAGTTTGGAGGACCAAAGAGTCCTTTGGCAGAAGTACTCTTCAAGAATGGTGAGTGAGCTATCACCATTGTACCTTATAGTTGTTTCTCACACATCAATCTAGGTGTCTTGTGTTTCATGTATGCTTTGATTATCTTCTTACATATAGATTGATCACAACTCCTACTCCACAGTGTTCTACTACTACTTCATTCAGGCAGTCTAATCTTGATCCTTGTGCCAATTTCAGTGAGTAACAACATAACTTGTTAGATGGATCTCCAATTAAACTTTATGCAGTCAGTAGACTCCATGGAGATGCTGGATTTGGTCAGCGCTTTGGGTTCTGTTTTCATAGACTTGTACATATCAAACCATTATCTTGTCTATCATATTTACTCACAATCATTTCTGACAGATCCACTCCAATCCTCGTATCCCGATTTCTAATTGATCTGCAAATAGCCAACAGACGCAGCCAACACATCAATATACTATCCGATATTGAGATCTCAAACATAGAAGGATTTATCGGGTCTCTTGGTACTTCTCTGCCTGGTAACATCCCAGCTCACGCAGAGCAAGATGATTTTCGTCAAAACGGCATGGTGCAGGATGATCACACTTGGGAAACAGACAGTCATGAATGATAGTTTGTCCCTTTCGTTAATTCAGTTCCAGAGACTGGGGTTCAGCTTTTTCGTTCTACTATTTTCATTTGATGGTCCATCGATTCTATTCTCCATCAAATTCTCAAGTCTGCAGTCTTGTGCTATTTATTTTTCCGTGCATTGAATGTATACTGCGTTATGATCCCGCCTGAGCAGGATCAAGCCCTGACACAAGGAGCGCAAGATGCTATATTGAAGGAGGAATACTACGGTGCTCAGCTGGTACCACTCTTTACCACATTCCCAGAGGTGCCAGTCTCACACCATCGTCAATGCGCTGAAACATGATTCACATCGTCACATTTCCACACTTCATGTTCAACGCTCGCTTGCAGCTAATCTAAGACCTTCTCTCCTACTGGTAGCTAGTTCCAAAGCGTACACGTAAGTTACGGAGTAGTCAATGCATATACATGTGACCCTGCACATGACTCTCAGACAACACAATCATCGTTTCATGTAGGCTCACATGTTGAAGAGTTGCGAATCCATGCAGTAGCGAGTCCCCTTCAAATCAGCTCGTCTTGAGGACTGTGCGATCTGAACCTGCTTGCTGTATATACTACTTTGGACACCTTCTCTGTTGCTTTTCTTCAAAACACGGTGCTATAGCAGTGCATGGTTTCTTCACCTCAGCAGCCGATATTTCTCGCCTGACCCAATGGCAGGACACGCCAAACTTGAAGCCGCTTCACCCCTACGTACACTGCCGCGCGCGACTTCTTCGCCCCTCAATCAAGTCATCTTCTCCTTGTTCTCCTTGTTCCGTTTTTTATTCTTCAGTGACTGCATCATTGCTAAGCACTGCATGGCACCTCCACCAGTCCTAGTATCGTACACGCATCCAATGATTTGCTGGTCCATACTCTTCGTGCCGCCGGCAGGCAATTGCGGTCTGGCCGCTGTCATTCCCATGGATATTATAACCGCGGTGTCGTGATACGCACCTCGCCGGAGATACAAAGGGCGAACGGGGTGGTAGAGTGACTCACATCTCGTAACTGACAGTTTGGACTGTGGTGCGACACGACCCGTATCAAAATCAGCTTCCTGAAACTCATTCAGAAGTAGGTTGACACAGATGTCATAACTTGGGGCATCGGGAAGTGCGATGCTATTTCAAGCTATCAGCAGTACCGCACATCAGGGGAGTATATGAGTCCATAGGAGATACCGCACACCTTGACCATGCCTCGGAGCTTATAGCCAGCCTCCTTTCTGACATTAGCAAGACATCTGCGCCGCCATGTCTAATACAACCCTTAGTGATGTGTCCTCATACTTTGCTGGGTAAGTTTCACAACTTTCCGTACACTGATACCTCGACTGAATGAGTATCATAGTTTAGTGTATACATATGCTGACACCGGCCTCGCAGGTAACCAAGAAAACGACGCTCCTCTACGGGCCATTGCTGAATGAAGTTGTCCCCTCTAGCTATGTTATGGTATGATTATATCATCACTCTCGACAGGGAGATCTACTTGTTCTGGAACAAGAAGATCACCGGTGCAACTATTCTGTTTTTTGTCAACCGGTACTGCACCTTGTTCTACATGACGTACGCCTTCCCTTGGTGGTCTTACTCAATGGATTACGAAGTGAGTTTCTCGTTTTGGGGGTACATTCCTTTAATTTTAATCCGCATCTCATACAGATGTAGGCATGGTGGTCAATCGCTCATGTCACCTGATCATCAAACATGTTCCAATAGATGTGTGGTTGAGAATTACATATCCTCTATTTCCGAATACTTACAGTATATTCCTTGGGGAGGTTAGTGAGCGAAAGAGTTGCCTGGTTGCATTACTGAACTGCTTGCAGTCTTCTCAGCCCTGAGGGTGTATGCTTTGAGCAGAAGAAACCTGACAATCGCGCTCGTTGTTCTTGTGCTGTCACTTGTTACTAGCATAACTGCCGTAGTGAGCATGTTTACTGTGCGAGAGTCCCTTCATTCTTTCCTCACGGTTTCGATAGATCTACATACCGTTTTGGAGCTTTTCCTCAGGCCCTGACTATGGCTGTGATTTCACTTATTCGCTCTCATTGGAAGCACAGAAAATGTAAGTGTGTTCAGTGCGTCTCAGAGACTATCGTACAGGTTACCTACCTGTAGGCTGATGATGTCAAAATCGGCAGCAGTACGTTCTATCTCGGAAGACTAGCATCCGATTGACCAGTGATACATCCAGTGGCTGTAACTTCCCGAGCATCGTTGATTGTCGCGGATGTTCTGGTCTTGATCATCACATGGAGGTCGACTCACAAAAATTCCCGTACCCAGGGATTCGCGGGTGTTCTGCTCAGAGATGGCAAGTCACAGGAAATATCCGGTGTCACCATAGCTGATGCGACTGATGTTCAGGTCTTCTCTACTTCTTGTATGGGAAACAAATGGATTTCTTACCCGCAATCTTTAACCCATACTCTCTCAGTGCTCAACTTCTTCTCAATGTCTTCTACTTCATCACGTTATTCGTAGTTGTATGTAGAATCGCCTCTCCCTGCTAGTGAGCATGCACTGATCTCAATTCTCTCTCGCAAACCCCTCAGGGCACTTCCTTCATCTCAGTGGGTATCACTAGTCTTGCAGAAATATTCGTCGATCCGTAAGCCGGCTGGTGCATCTATTTGAAAATGACCCATGGTGCTAGCGAAATCACTTGCATCTGCATAGGCTCACATCAATCCTGGTCTCCCGATTCCTCATGAACCTGCAAGAGACAGATATACATACACAGCATAGACACGGCATCTCCTCTATGAGCAGTATTCACATGTCTAGAGTGATAGGTTCCATTGGAGTGGAGCTCAATGCTCCCGGACCGGTCGAAGACATTCAATCTGAAGATAGGGTACAAACTGACTCCGTCGGGGAATCGGTATCTGTCTGATGGCTGACGACATGGGTCATAGAGGACTCTGGGTAGTGGAGTAGTAGAACGGCGTCGGGATACATGCAATGTACTTTCTGCGTATTTTTCTCTGGCAATGACTTCCGATATGCGTTGCAGCTGGAATCACAGCCTGCACCTTCTGTTACTGCCATGGAGGTCATTGCCATAGACCAATTCCGAATGAACGGTCCAGCTGGCCCATTGGCGCGCGCATTGATCACAGCGCCAATCGAACCGGAGCGATCCGCCACATACCCGGGCGCTTGTTCTCCGTTCAAGTGTCACGGCTTGCAAGACTTGTGCTTGTATCGTATACTCCCTAGTGCATGGTGGAGTCGTCCTCTCATTGTCTACACTATCCCTTCTCAAGCCTTCCACACACGTACTATGTGCGCCGTACATGGCCTGAGATGCCCGGAAGTCCATCAAGGTGACCGCGATCAGTCGAGGTTTGCATCATGACAACACTGCATTGGACTGATGGCTTTTAGACATCCCCGAGGCTCTCTCTTTTCCTATTCGCCAGAACGGCCCCGCAATTGATGGCACATTGGCACTTGAAACGATATATTGAAACGTCCACAAGAGGCATAAGTAATAAGTAGCAGATCTAGAGCCAAGCACATTCCAAATTTTCATTTGTCTCCGCACTGCTTCCCACCTCCGTCGCCGACGGCACCATGACATACCCGCTGCCACTTATGATGGAGAGATGTCCATCGCGCGCGTGTGAAGTTGTTTCTCTTTTTCTCCCCTTTCCCCCTTCTTCCCCTTCATCTTCCAAGCCTCCCCGAGGCTCGAGCGGGCTCTCGCTGTTCTTTTTCTCTCTCCCTTTTTTTGATTGACGGACCTTCCTTTCCTGTCCGTCTTGAAGACAGTTCGCTGGCAGGTCAGCGTTTCGTTTGATACGACCTTATGAATGGACAGGGCGTACTAGATCGGCGAGCATCAGACGATCTTCGCGTTTTCCAGCTGGATGAACGCGGCCGATACATCTCCCACGTTCGAAGTCCGGGGATGATCTATGATGCAGGTCAGCAGCATTCGCGTGATTGAATATCGATACAGACAATTCTGACCTCTCCCCATAGACACCTACTTACCTCGACGAGGAGCGTACGCGTATGTAGAGCGTCGACAGGATGGACCTGCGGTCCCAGTACCAGGTCAAGCCGCACAGCCCGAGGGGGTCTTCGATGTCTCGGAGTCGGTTGCTGCCAGTCCTGACACCGGCGGCTTCAGTCTCGTAATTGCCGCAGCCGCAGGCGGGAGCGCAATCCTCATCCTCGCTACCATCTTCATCGGATACTGGATAATCAAGAGGCGGGAGCGTCTCCGTCGAATAGGTCGGTAGTCTCCGTTCTATCTATGCACACATTGCACTATGCCGTGCGAACACTACTGACTGGCCCGTTGCAGACCGGTCTCCGCCTTCGCCACTCCCAGACGCGCCGCGCAAGGCGCGACGCCGGAGCATCGCGCTCTCGTTCAGCACGTCCTCCAGCTCATCTGGCACCATTTCCGAGCTACCCCTCACCTCCCACATCATGGAGAAAATCCCGCTCACCCCCGGCTTCGAACCCCAATTGCTCTCGTCCAACGCATTCGCGGTCTCTCCTCTTGGCACCACCTTCCCCGTCCCCGTCCACCTTCCACCGGAGCATTCAGAGAGGAGGGCGACGTGGGCCGAGCCCGGATACCTGAAGGATCCCATCCTATACACACTGGAACCCAACCGATTCCGGGACTCGATGTCGGACACCGCGACGCTCGCCACACCAGCCCCGTTCGCCCACGCGAAACTCGAGCCCAATCGATACCGCGACTCCATGGCAGAGTCGGTGGCGACGGCGACGGCGACGGCGATCGCGACACCGCCGCCTGCGCACGCGAAGCTCGGGCTCGTGCGGATCCTGTCTGGGAACCTGAAGCGCCCTCCGCCGATCGACGTCGAGCAGGCGCGGACGGTACGCGTCGAGCAGACGCTCGACTCTGGGATCCGGTTCGTGAACGACCGTGGCAGTCGTGTCTTTGTACCTCCGCCTTACACTCCGAGATGACCCGTCATGACTTTCTTTCGACCCTGGACAGATCATTTATTTTGTTGTATTGTACTTAACTTATTGTTTTCCCCTCTGGAGGGATTTTGTAGCCTACAGCTGGGTTCCATTCATCCGTCGCCCAGCGTGTCCGAAGAAATCCGACAATCAAGACTCAGGACACGATGCGGGCTAAACAGAGCACTGAGCACGTCAGCGTTGGACCCGAGGACGACAACTAGGAGCCACGCACGTTGATAGGACTTCCCCTCTCCGCCGCTACCGCCTGTGCCATTACATGGATACCCATACCCAAGGAGCACATCTGCCTCGTCGACAGGCCACTCCCAAAATCCCTCCTCGCCACCACTGCGCGCCTTCCAACTCCACGCGATGTCGGCGTAATGTGGCGCGTCCGGGACGGTATACCAATGCCGACGCATCCGGGCGCCCGTATACAGGTACGGGCGGAGGACGACGACACGCTTCTTGACGTCATGCCGGATGTGCTTAGAGAGCGAGGTGAGCATGGACTTTGTCTGAGTTTGAAGATAGACGGCATGGTAGGCGGAAGACTGCTCGGCATTAGTGCATGCTGCGGCTGGCGTGAAAGACAGACAGCGTTGGGAAGGAAGACATACCGGAGCCGAAGACGTCCACTGAGGGGAGATCTTGGCTTGCTCGTTATGGAACTGAAGCACGAGCCGCTCTAGCGTCGCAGGGAAGCAGCATGCAGGATCCGCGGTGCACATGCGCCTCGCCGCGTCCGACTCTTCCACCGCATTAGCGCCGCGCACGACCAGCTCGGCCACGCCGTTCCGGACGACGTCTCCGTTCTGGAACACCGCACAGCTCAGCGCGGAGAGCCGCAGATGCGCGAGAGCGGGCGCGAGCGTCGACACCTGGCGCACAAAGTCGTAGCCGAACGCGACGTTCTGCACGATGTGCAAGTTGCGGAGCGTCGGGATCGCCGGGTCCCGCTGTGTTGCCCTTCTTCCATCTCCTCCTCCTCCTAGTAGTAGTACCGCGTCTGCCTGCGCGTCTGCGATGGCGATGGACGACAGAGCGAGACGGTCCTTCGCCGCTTCGTACGAGCCCGGCTTCTGCGTCGGGTCCTCGGCGAGTCCAACGGCGCGGAAGAACGAGCTGTGCACGGTGAGCTCTTCGAGGAGTGGGAAGGACAGTACGTGTGCGCTGGGCGTGGCGTGGTCGTCGAAGAGTATGAGCGCAAGCGTGCGCAGGGAGTGTCCGACCCTAGTGAGGATACTGTACGCGTGCTCGACGTCACGCGCAGTGCCGGTGACCATCTTTGCGTTTGCGTTTGCGCTGTCCATGTCCACAGGGGGTCTGACTCTGAGTTCGAGTTCGGTGATAGTGGACCCTCGTTACCCTCGGACTGGGCCTTGGCTTGCGATTCTGGGTCGGCGTCGTCATAGTCATAGTAAACGTGTGCGAGCCAGGCACTCGGGCGGTCAGTCATGTACAAGTGGTACACGCAGCACTCCTCCTGCTCCTGCTCCTGCTCCTCCTCCATCGCTGCTGCTGCTGCTGCTACTGCTCGTGCGTCGAGAAAGGCCGAGAACGCGACGATCTGCGGCCAGCTCTCGAGCACGACGGTCTGGAGGGCATGGCGGCGTGCGTGCGCACGAACGCGTTTCGACACGGCAGAGAGGCTCGCGCCGGTGTACCCGCCGTCCGTGCACGCATACGCGAAGATGTGGGAGAGCAGTTCGGAGGGGAGGTCGTCCATCATTCTCTTCGCTGCGACTGGCTTAGTGCGGTGGGATAAAAAAAATGGTCGACGATGGAAGGGAGGACTGTGGCGTTGGGAGAAGGGCTCAACGGTTGAATGGGGGGGGGGGGGGGGGGGGGGGGTTGTGGTGGGACCGCTCGCGATGTGGCATCTATTAATCTCCCATGTCAAGATATATCTTGCCTGGCCAGGGCCTGGGTGAGCTCACGTTCATGAATCAAGCAGCGTGCTTGACAGACAGGCCCGAAGCGTCTCGCCCCCCACGGCCAACCCCCAGCAGGACGTTGGCACTCGAGACCGCACAAGCGCTCAACTTACGACAGATGGGCAAGTAGACGAGAAAAGCACGAGTTGGATTCGCTTGACATGCTTGAAGGCACTTGATGGAGATGCACCTTCTGACTAGATCATCATCTGACATTGAAAAATCGCTGAGTGTTCACATACACTGAATGACCTACATGACATAAATCCGAGTCGGGCACACTTTCGGCCTTGTTGAACTGCACAATGATGGATGAGTCATTCCGGTGGGGTGTAACGTACGCACAGCAAGAGCAGGTATACAAGCGCAGATGAAAAAACCTTCCGATTTTCAGACAAATGGGGTAAGGAACGCGTCCACGTCGCCGAGCTTCTCAAAGTCCGCCTCCCGGAGCGCACTAAACAGCCGCGCGCCTCTGTCCTCCGCTATCCTCCGCCAGCCCCGCACCCGTTCGTAATTCAGTTCGTAGTCCGGGTCGCCATCCCCGCACTTCTTTGCGATCGAGACCGAACCCACCGTCCTCTTTGTCACAGAACTGTCACTGTCCGATGGAGAACTGCGTTGCTCCGCACACCACCAATTAAACTGCTCGCCGCTGAAGACGTCGTACGCGCTCGTGCTCGAGTTTTTCGGTGGCTGTGTGCCGATACTAAGCGCGAGCAGGCGAAGGGACGGGATGGAGCGAGCGAGCGCGGAGAATAGCCGGGCCGCCAGCTGGGTATCGATCGGGCCTGCACTCGGAATTGGCGAATGTGCGAGTGGGTCTTGCGGCGGACGCTGGATGTATACGGCCAGGGCAAGGAGCGTCGCAGGGCCGGGATGCGAGATGTTGTCCTACAAGCTCCTGTCGTCAGTTTTTCCGTGACGGCGGGTGCAGTTAGATCCAAAGGGCTTACGAGCCAGTTTTCGAGGTCATGCGAGCCCGGATCTCCATCTGACACAACAAGCTCGAGGTACCGCAGCCGGGGCATGGCGGGGGCGTACGTCGTCCAAAGGGGGTGGTTGAAATTCGCTTGCATCCCTATCGAGAGCCTCTGTGGTGATGCCGCAGAGAGAACGTCGAAGACCGGCGCCGGGTCCCAATCGGACTGCCGATCGAGCACCACGTCGATCTCGAGTGCGCGCACGGGCCGCGGTGTGCGAAGGAGTCGGAGGGAGCGGAGGTCTCCCCGAATATGGTCAAATGACGTCCACCATGTCCCCTGAGCCGGCTCGCCGTCGTCGAACTCGACCTTGGAGAGCTGTAGACTCTGCAGGGAGGGTGCGAGCGTGGGCAGGGCCGTGCGGAGAGGGGGGGATCGAACGCTGTTGAGCACGAGTGTGCGCAGGTTGGGCATAGGGGGAGGACCATCGTTCGGACCGCGTCTTCCTGGTACATCGTCCACTCCTCTGCGACGAGGAGTCGTTGGAGCGTCGGCGCGCAGTGCAGTTGCAGGAGCATGGCTTGAGTGTCATTGCCGAATGAGGTGAGCGCGAGGGAGGTGAGACTGGTGAGCTTGGTGATCGCATGGAAGAGGTCGGGTTCGATGGTCAGGAGTAAGTCGGCACAAGGGAGGGATAGAGACGCGAGGTTGAAGGCTCGGGTGAGAAGTCGTGCGAGCGGGCTGAGGCTGGCGTAGAATGTGCGGGGCTCTGTAGTGATACCCGAGAGGACTGTGAGGTTGCGGAGGTGGGGGATACGTGCCTGTGAGTCCTCGAGCATGAAGATACAGAACTTGGCAAGGCGAGCAGCCGAAGAGAACTGGACGTCATGAATGGCATGTCGGACGGCCAAGGGGCGCAGAAAGTGACAAGTTGTGCCATATGCGAGCACATCGCATGTGCAGAGGTAAGGGATGACTTCAGCGAGGACATCGTGGTTCAGAAGGGGGGCATTGTCGTGGATGCGGTCGCGGAGCAGCGGGGGTTAGGGAACGTATACGCACTTGACATAGAGTAGCCCGAATATATGGTGCCCAGGAGAAGAGCGGCAGGGATATTTGGCTGGATCGCGAATGGATCGGAAGCGGTGCACTGCGGTTCCAGTTCAATAGGAACGGCTGAGCTGCTTCAGAACATCTGTCTCTGGAGTATTGAGGCTGAGACGGATACACCCTTGAGTTGACATCCGACATAATTGCGGCATGGACGGAGAGCGCGAGAAAGAGAAGATCTCGCAGAGGGCCACATCCGGAGATTCGACATGAACCGCTGCGATCGAGGGAGGCTCAGGGGGAGACGTCTCTGACAACGACTGACCCGAGAGCCTAAAAAGTTCTTGACATTGCAATCTTCGCGCAGGTCGCAGTGTTAGATCCGCCATACCAACACGTTCGCCTCCGGGCCGGCCGCTGATTGCATTTTGGACTTGAAGGAGCGAAGAGGACAGTAAAGGAAAGAGAGAGGGCCCTCAGGGATGGTCGTAGCGGGAAAGAACGATCTCCGGTCGCTGCTTGCACCTCCCTGCCAGCGCTAACTCCGGTAATGCATCGGGCCGAGTGCTAGTGCGTGCATGGCCGGCGCCACTTCAGACTCACACCTTGGAATTGGTCTACAGAAGTGGATGTGATTGCAACTTCTGCGTTCAAGATACCCTGACCACAATTCTGTACAATAAATCCCAGCCCATACCCTCAGCCATCAGACTGATACGTTTTCCTCGGCGGAGTCTGCTTGCACCCCGTCTTCAGATTGAATGTCCTCGACTGGTCCGGAAGCATTCAGCTCCACCCCAATAGCACCTACCACTCTAGACATGTGAATACTGCTCATAGAGGATAGGCCGTGTCTGTGTTGTGTATGCAGACCTGTCTCTTGTAGGTCCATGAGGAATCGGGAGACCAGGATCGTTGTGAGCCTATGTGCATACAAGTGATCTGGCTAGTATCATGGAACGTTGCAGATTAGTTGAAACAGACGGCTTACGGATTGGTGAAGATTCCTGCAAGACTGTTCACACCCAGTGCATTGAAGGCATCGCCCTGTGGGTTTTCCGGCGGGTGGGAGATGAGGTCAGTGCATGCTCACTACTAGCAGGAACAGGTGGCTCTACGTACAATTATAAACAACGCGATGAAGTAGAAGATATTCAGAAGAAGTTGAGCACTGAGAGAGTATGGTTCAGAATCAGAGGGTAAAGAGAGCCATTCGTTTCCCATACAAGAAGTAAAGAAGACCTGAACACCAGTCGCATCAGCTACGTTGACACCGGATATTTTTCGTGACTTGCCATCTCTGAGCAGAACACCCGCAAATCCCTGCGTACGGATATCTTTGTGCGTCGACCTCCATGTGATGATCAGGACCAGAACGTCCGCGACAATCAGCGACGCTCGGGAAGCTACAACCACTGGCGATGGTGGTCAATCGGATGCTGGCCTTCCGAGAATGTACCTACTGCTGTAAGTTTTGACTCCGTCAGCCTATAGGTGATTTGTACAACAGTCGCACTGAACATACATTTCCTGTGCTTCCAATGAGAGCGAATAAGTGTACTCGCAGCCCCAGTCAGGATCCCGGGAAAAGATCCAAAACGGTATGTAGATCTGTCAAATAACGTGAGGAAAGGATGAGTGGGTTTACACAGTAAGCTATCATGCTCACCACGGCGGTTATGCTAGTAACAAGTGACAGTAAAAGAACCACGAGCGCCATTGTCAGATTTCCTCCGCTCAACGCATACATCCTCAGGGCTGAGAAGGCTGCAAGCAGATCAGTGATTCGTTTAAGCAACTTTTTGATCGCACTAACCTCCCCAAGGGATATACTGCAAGTAATCGGCGATAGCGGATAGGTAATACTCAACCACGCATCTAGACAATATATGATTATCAGGCGACATGAGCGATTGATCACCATGCCTACATCTGTACATGTATGAGATGCGGAATGAATCAGAAGCAATGTACCTATCAAACGAGATACTCACTTCGTATTTCATCGAGAAAGGCAGCCAGGGGAACGCGTACATCATGTAGAACAAGGTGAAGTAGCGGTTGACGAAAAACAGAATAGTTGCACCAGTGATCTTCTTGTTCCAGAACAAGTAGATCTCTTTGTCGAGAGTGATAGTATACTCATACCAGAATATAGCTAGAGACGACGTCTTTACTCAGTGATATGCAATAGATGAGAATCGTCTTCTTGGTTACCTGAGAGGGCGGTGGCGGCATATGTCTCCACTAAGCTATGACACTCCTTCAGTCGATGTATCGAGATGTGCGGGAGCTGAGCTGTGGAACTCACTCGGCAAAGTATAAGGACAAATAACTGATGCTTGTATTGGACATTGCGGCGTAGATATCTTTGGAAAGTCAGGAAGAAGGTCGGCTATGAGTGCCAGGGGAAGGTCAAGGCCCGTGTGGCATCTCCTTTGCACTCAAATACTGACCTCCCTGCCAGGGTGATGCTTGGTACTCCTGGTAGCTTGAAATAGCATTGCACGTTGCGATGCACCATGTTATGGCATCTGTGTCAGACTACATTTTGGACGCTGATATTGATACAGTTCGCACCGCACAACGGCGAAAACGCACTCTAACTGTTAGTCAAGATTTCAATCACTCTACCACCTTCTTTCAGCCTTCGTATCTCCTGCGAGGCGCTTCGACTCGGGGGTGAGATCATCCGCAGTGTACGCTCATCTTTCAATGACTACGGCCGAGACCACAACTGACTGCCGGATAGACCAGCAGATCGTTGAACGGGTGTATGATACCGGTACTGGCGGCGATTCCGTACAGTACTTAGCAGCAACATGGTGAGCAGACGTTCCCCAAACGAAGGTGGAAAAGAAGCACAGGAGTCGCGCGCGGCAGTGTATGTGAAGGTGAAGCGGCCTTGGCGTATCTTGTCATTTGAGTGGGTCAGTCCGGCGAGAGTTGTCGACAGCCAAGGTCACAGGTATAGAGATCATGCACTGCTAGAGCGCTGTCTCTCTGGCGACAGAACAGAAGAAGTATCCATGGCGGTATATATAGTAAAGCAGACCGCATAGCCCTGGAGATGAACAAACCTGAAGGGAACTGCTGGAGCTCCGTCTGTTCAACACAGCCTGCATGAGTCGTGTTGTCTGAGAGTCATGCACAGGGTATCAAGTCAATGCATTGACTGTCGTTGCAAGTATGCTCGTGTCGTTTGAGAGCCGGGCTGTGACGTTGGAGGTCAACATGGAGTGGTGAGATGACAAGCTGTAGGTGAATTTTCAACATTAGACGGTAAACCGTGAAGAATTGAACCACCATCCTCTGGAAATGCGCCATACTAGTAGCTCTCTTTCACCGGCTTGCTGGGCCCCGTAGTTGGTGAGCATCGAGCTAATATTCGACCTACTATGCATCAGGTCGGTTCACGCTTGAGTTGAACATCATGAAGTCGGTGAGCGGTGATCCATCGACGGGTGTACATAGTATACACAACACACACCTGAAAGTGATCATATCGTGCAAGCCACAACCGTAAGAGTTGAGCATAAGTGCGCAGTGGCTGCCGTTGATGCTCAAATTGGCCGTCAAAGGCAGCATATCGATCAAATAGGCCCGGAGGCGGGCCGGGTGAACGCTGCAGCCTGTGCGCACTATGCAGTGCGTCCTCTGCTCTTCGTACTTGGGCATTACTTCTCGTTATGCTACTCCTCTTTATATTTTCTACTCGAGAAACGGTGTGTCAGGCCTCTTGATTGCTCTGATCCAATTACATTGTCTCTCACAATCTCGCCTGGCCGTCCTTTGGTCTCGTCTCCTGCGTCCGTCTTTCAGGCCTGTCATACCATAGGACCAACTGACCGGGTGATGTGCTCGGTGGGCATCGAAATGGGAAGCCTGGCTGAAAGGCGTTGTTGACTTCTCGAAAATGAGATGTAACAGTAGAGACAGGCGGTGAGTCTATATATCTCAGTTTGTTTGGCCTCCACTTCCAGGACTGTGGTGAATCGGCGCCAGCATGGAGGCCCCAGTCTGCAACTTAGCCACAATAGCACGTCCAGAGAAGCCAGAACCAACGAGACTAACAGGTACACGCGTGTGGTGCGGGTGTGAAAGTGCGGGACTTTGGGAAGCGATTGCAGGGGGTGTCGCCACGTAGGGTTCGGAACAAGCGTTTGAAGGCATTAAGTACTAGCCTCACTGGGATTGGAGACTCTCGCTTCGACACTGGTTGTATCGCCCGTCTAGCCCCTATCCGAAGCCTCTGGGGAGCAACTCCCTCCTGGTCGCTGGCCAGACGGTCCGTCGTTGGCTGTCGCCCGCCGCTCCATTCCCTTGGGTAGTCCCAGCTCGCATATAGTTGAAGGCCCACTGGTTGCATGCGAACGGTTCGTCGCGCTAAAGACTCTGGCACGCGTTGCCGCGGCATGCTGTATTCGCAGCAGAGTCCTAACCATTCCGGTGAGCCTCTCGGTCGCGAGATCTCGCTGCTGCGTGATGTGAACGCTCATAGGATGTGAATGATGATTGTCCTCAGATGGCCATGGGCAATTGACCCGGAGGCCAAAGCGACACAGTGGCTCCGAATCAGGCACATGCCAAAAGCCGTGCAGCCACCGACCACACACCACACCGACTGCACCTACAATGCGGCAAGTCTAGAGACCACCTAAGCAAAGCAAAACAATGCCTCCGCAGCTCATAACATCATACACGCGACAAGGGAGCGACGCTTTGACAAAGAGGTACGCCAATAAGAGTACGCATGGGAGGGGAATAAAAGTGACTTCTGTTTCCACTGTCTCGCACAATCCGCTCAACTCCCAGAAAGACTTCTCTGCTAAGATGGACCCCGCGCTGTTCAGTGTAGAGGCACCGGAAGGTGTCAAAGCGGTAACTCTCGTACAACTCACCTGCCAGTACGACCTCCTCTCCCAGCCGCCTCTCCCCGTCTCATTCGAGTTCATCGATGATCTTCAATTCCGCCTCGAGGTCCTCACAGGCCAATGCATCTACTTCATGATCGGTCGCGAAAAGGACGCCGACGAGCAGTGGCAGCTGCGCATACAAGCGGCGATTCGGTGAGTATACTACTATTCGCGCCCGACGCCACGTTCATACTTCCTGACCCGAGGTCCAATGCTGATCGTGTTCGCTCCGTACCAGTTGCATTGCAGGCGTGATGGTCCCCTCCGACTTTGGTGGAGTTCTGTGTGACACGCGTCATTTCTCGCGCGGCGTGCTCCACCTATTCAGAGCAGCTACGTTTGAGACGTTGCTACCCGCCTCTGGCCGCGCAGAATACGACAGGCTGTCTCCACCAGTCCGTGCACGAGTCCACGCCGTCCTCGCGTACACCTACTTCCTGCGGTACATGTCCCCCATGGCACACCGCGCGCAATGGGAGTTCAACCCCCCCGCCGGCCATAGTGCGAGTCGGTTCACCCGGCAAGCACTGCGCGATCTCGTCACCGCCGCGGGATATGCGCGTGACTCGTACACGAACGGGCTCATCTTCCCCGTTGCTGGACTGGTTGCATATGCCCTCATAACAGTCGCATTCTACCTCAAGATCGAACTCTCGAATCAGGAGTTCAGGCAATTCCACGGTCTGATCGCCCTAAGGTCCAACAAGCTCTTGCGAGATGTCATGTTACGATTGCACATGCCGCCCCCTCGATCGGGAGTAATTGTACCACCGCCGGATACGGTCACGATCAATGCAGCGACAGCAGAGTGCTTGAAGCAGATGTTACGCCATGTAGGGTGGCTGCCGGGGAATGATTAGGAGCGATTCCGGAGGTACATTACCACCTATCGATCGAGTCTCGATACCTATGTAGTCCATATTACCATGCATCGTGACTATTCTACTGCCACCGTCGCTGGCACATTGTGCGTGTAGTATGAATGGGTTACTTTTTTCCCGATGTTCATGTCGTCCCGCATTTGATTGACAGACGAGGAGCATGTCCTGTTCCAGTGACAGCCTCGTGACGGGGATTTCACAAACGGGTCAGACAACCCGAGGCTTCACATTCGTCCGCTTGAGCGCCCTCGACCTTGCAGAGCTATCAACTCTAGTCGTGGTGTTGGTATTCGCAATGTCTAGCAATCAGAGTCCCGAGGAAGATATGAAATATCGTGAACCCGTTCGGATAGAGTCAATCACTCGATATCACGCAGCGTTGCTAGGCAGTGGCCTCGTTTGGATGTAGAATATCTGGCCCTTTCGATGTGAGCTTGGAAATGGGATGTCGACGGGTTTCTCACCTCTTGCCACTCGGACCAGACACCCGTGTTCGGAAGAATGACTGTCTGCCCGCTACCTCGCCGCTCGCCTCATTGCGATAAAAGAGGATCTTTTGAGAGCGTTCTGCTCGACTTTGGCGTGGTACGGAAGCCATGTTAACCAAGGTCTACTGTATTTATCTGCAATACATGTCACAGCGTCAACTGTCTCGACGAAACGTTACTCGGTGAAATCGAATTTATTCACAACTTTCGTCTTGCACTTCACCTTGCTCGCATAATGAGAGGACTTCAGACGCATGAACTTCCCAAGCGCCTTCCCGGCCAACGATACGCTGCTCCCAGTGCGCCTTGATGCCCATGTAGAACTCGACGTCCATGTCCTGCATGGCGAAGCAATCCGCGGCGTCCCCCGGAGGCGGCTTCGTGACGATGATCCTCTTCCGTGTATCTCGCGCCATTATGTCCTTGAGCTGACGGATCACAGGTGATGTGAGCAGCTAAAGGTCAGAAGTGTGAGTAGATGCCACATATTGAGGTACGAAGGAGATGGCAAGGAGCGATGTCAACGTACATTCAGCGTGCCGCTCACGTCGCGCATCTCCTGCTGCGACGCTATCTGGATGATGACGCGCTGGAGGGTAGGCGGGAACCCGCATTGGGAAGGCGTGCCGTCCTTCTGCTGGATCATCTGCTCTAACCCGCGCACGACGTCCCCAGCACTGGCAGCGCTCGGCACCAAGCGTGAGAGGCGAAGGTGGGTGAGGTTGGGGGCGGTATGGGCGATGGCGCGTGTGATCGACTTCACGGCCGATAAGTCCTGGACAAAGTGGAGACGGCGGAGCCGAGGGCATAGCGGTACTTGTGGATATCCGTTGAGGTCGAGTAGCGAGCCATAGAGGGAAAGTTCCTCGAGCGCGACGAAGGGCATGCGAAGCGCCTGCTCGCTGTAACGGTCGAAGAAGAGGAAGGTGCAGATGCGGACAGTGGGCGCGACGTACTCAAGAATGCGAAGGATGGGGTTGGCCGAGTATTCGCGCGAAGGGTCGATAACGTGGAATTCCTCCGTGATGCGTTCTCTCAGCCACTCTGTTCTCGCTTGGCCAGGGCGGTATTCCATCCAGACGCGCCTGCGGTCCGTCAGGTATAGGTTGCGCACGCGGCGCTCATCCGCGCTCAGTTGGGCCAAGTGCGCTGCGAAGGCGGCGATCTGGTGAGAGCCGTAGAGCGCGACGGACTGGAGGGCGTATGGGCGGGAGATAGAGCGAATCCGTCGTGAGACGAGGGCGAGCGCGCGCCCGGTTTGGCCGTCATCCGTGCATGCGTCTGCGAAGATGTAGGAGAGGAGTTCAGCAGGACACTGGTTCATTGCTGACAGTGATACCACGAATTTGAATAGCAGTGAGCGCTGTTGGGAGGGGAGGTGGAAGACACTGTTGAATAACAACGTCGACCGCCTCTAGGAGCTCTCTCACACTCCCCGCATCCTCCCACGCCAAACAACGTGCAGTTTCACACCTCCTAATTCTCCTATCACTAAAGAAGCAAGAAGTCGACTACGAGCATCAAGTTGCGAGATTATATGAAGAGAAGTCGCTACAATCAAGAAGACGTACCCTACGTATACATATATATCCTGCAGTCTTTGCCAGTGTACTGATGTATCATCCGATGGGTTGATCTCCCAGATGCCTTCAAGGTCGGAGACGCACTCCTCCCAAGCCTTCTTCAGGCTCATACAGTACTCTAATTTAGCCTTCTCAAGCCCGATGTAACTGCCAGTAGGTCTCCACAAATAGGGCTTCAGCATGACTACCCTCCGCTGTGGATCTCGCATCGTAATATCACCCTTCAGCCGAAAAGCCACAGGTGACGTAACCAGCTATGAAACGGATAAGTTTGTATATCGTGTTGCCTCTCGATATGATGGGAGGAATACCCACACGCATGTTAGCGTCGTGGAGCTCCTGCTGCAACATCCGAACGATGATGCGCTTGAGGGTCCTCGGAAAGCCCCCTTCCGCCTCTGCCGTCGCCGTGTATGGATTTGCTAGAGTCCGCTATCAAGCGCGAGATGCGGAGGTGCGTCAGAGACCGCGCGATACGGGGAAAGGACTGCCGAAGAGATAAAGTACCGAACGACATGAAGGCGACGGAGCTTGGGACAGTCTGGCAACTGATCCATCAACAATGAGCCGTACAACGTGAGCTCGTGCAGCATGGGCAGCGACGCCGCCAGCGTTGGCACGTCATGTAGATCAAGAAGAGGATAGAGAGAATACGAAGTGTAGGGGAGACATGGTGGTGTATTCGTCGGCAAGGTAGTAGGAGTCCGCATTGCTCCAATTCATCCTGCCCAGGGGTGTGTTCCATCAAGACACGCGGTCTGTCTGCGATGTACATATATCGCACGACGCAGTAGTGTTCAGGTGAGAGAGTATCGAGATATGCTGCGAAGGATGAGAGCTGGTGGGGGCTGGCATAGATGGCGATCGATCATTGCGGGGCACACCTGAGATGGAATGGATGTGCTTGGATACCAGGGAAAGGGCACAGCCGGTGTGACCATTGTCTGTGCATGTCGAATATGTTGCAGAGGATCTCAGTGAGTAAGCGATCCATGAGATGCACAGTGACACTCGGAGGTCGTGGCTCCACGTGGTGGCAGTGTTGTGGGTCGTTTGCGGCAAGTTGCGCCGGTCTTCACTGTCACCACCACAACTGACATCGTCCTGGGACTAGGTATATGACCCTAATGAAGCAGCTCAGGCATAATGCATAAAGCTTTGGCACAGTGGATGCTCCTGTAGCTGGAGGCGCCGGCCGGGCTGTACGCCGACCATTGTGCTTTGTTCAAAAGGCCTTGTGTGGTCGGCTCTACCGCGACAAGCTTTGGCCGGTCAACATCCCCGAGATATATACTACGTTCAGTCCTGGAAGACACAGCTTACCAGTCCTTCCTCCACCAATGTTGCCCCACCAGTCTGCGTCGAACATATACTACTATGCCACCCCTTTACGTCCTACCGCCCAACCCTTCGTCCCCGGGCACCCTCGTGTGGACCTCATCCAGCAGCATCTCAATCTCGTTAAGTACTGCTGTGCTGCACTAGAACCTGAAAAAGAGGACGAAGGAATCGTGTCGTTCCTCGAAGGTTGCAAGCGGTGCATCGAACAGTACCCGACGCTGAATGATCTCCGTGGCCTCATCGAAAGCAAGCCCATGCGGGAATATCGGCTTCTGGATTTCAATCCTCAGCTAGATCTGGCCATTCGGTCAGTACTCTGTCGATTCTCGCTTCTCGGTACTCACCGCGAACTTGAACTACAACGTACGCCGCCACACTTTGCAGGTACATGTGTGGCTGGGAAACCAATGGCCAACCAGACTACTTCGCCGCGCTCGGTGTTTTGAGCGATATCACCACTCCAGGAAGATGGACGAAACAGCGCTTTCGGGGCAGCATAACCCTTTCTCCCTCGAAAGACACGGCTGGACGAGCGTTCGCCCTCGCTTCATGGGCATACCACAACCTTTCACTCCAACCCGACGACGCGTACTACCAGAGG
Organism: Fomes fomentarius; assembly: GCA_022606135.1. Taxonomy (NCBI): domain Eukaryota; kingdom Fungi; phylum Basidiomycota; class Agaricomycetes; order Polyporales; family Polyporaceae; genus Fomes; species Fomes fomentarius. The sequence goes on along the minus strand of JABYQN010000003.1, from coordinate 3,339,233 downwards.
TTCAGGCTCCCCAATATGCCGCGTACAGGATACAATGGTCCCCCGCAGCGCGCATGGCAATTGCACCTGTACGCAGTCGCTCATGCCGCAGATGCTGCTAGGGTCAAGATGGTCTCGCCCGCGGTGTTGGCAGTAGGGTACTACTTCCGGAGGCACGCGAACATTCTGAGGTGTCCAGGCATGTTCGGTGCTGGGATGTCGATGACACGCGGGGGACCATGAGGGACTTCCCTATCCTCCGTCGTGGGATGTGCCGCGCTTTCACCTTCTCCGCCATCGTCATCGTCACCATCATCGGGTTGCCCGAGCTCAAACAGCTCGAGCATCTTGGTCTTGTCAGCCGTCACCTTAGGAGCCTTTCCAGACGAGCCCGGTTTGCAGATCGGCTTGTGCCTGGCCCAATCCTGAAGAACTTCAACATGATTCCATTGAACCAACCAGGAGGACAGGTTAGGAGAGGTTACCTTGGTCTGACATTCCTTGCTGCAGTAGCTCGGCTTGAGGTCGGCAGGGCACCTGCCTGCACACGCTCTGAGCGCAGCCCGCTGCTCGCCACGGATCCCACAGCCTTCTGCGGCACAAGCGTACTGGTTCGGCCTTGCATCCGCCTTTCGCTGTCTCTTGCGCTCCTCCGCGTGTATCTCGTCCACACGCTGCGAAATCGCGCGCCACAGCGGCCTGAACCTCTTCGCACGGTTCATCCTGTCGACGTCCACACCCAGCACCTCGCCGAGGTCGCGCAGCTTGAAGCCTATGAGGAGAACAGCAGGCGAGACCAAACCGTGCTTCACGCTCTCGTTTGCATGGTGTGCCGCGAGTGCTAGGCTGGATAAGGGCGGCTGGCCGATGCCCAAGCGTAAGGTCTCCGGGCGAGAGAAACGACGTTCGTCGGCCTGTATATCTGTTCGTTCGGCTGGAGAGGCTAGAAACTTCTCATAGTGAGAGCGAGCTGCGAGAGAGTGCGCTTGGGCCATGAGAGAACGGGAAGCGGTGTTGCCTACGTAGCGGCTTGGGTCGCAGGAGGGATCGGTGAAGGCGTCGGTGACGTAGAGAGTACCTTCGACGCTCTTCTTGCGCGTACCGCACCCGCTGAGGTAACTGCAAGGAATGGATTTAGTGATTCAACTTTCAAGTTGCAGGCCCGACTGCCACGCCCCCGCGCCGGAGGCGACGTGCGCTGAACAACGACACTCACCGGACTGCCAATTCCAATATCGCGGCTGCATCTCCGTAGTTCGCGCGCTCCATGAGGTTGGGGGCTTGCCATTTCGTGAGGTAGTCGGAGGCCTCTTGCAGCTCTTTCTGAAAGTCGTGGTCGACATGATAGCTCGATAGACAAGATGCCTTGATGCTCTGATACTCCGCCATGTTCTCATAAAAGGTAATGTCTTGATTGATCTTGTGCAAATCGACGCGAGTACGGATTTGGCTCATGACTGCTGTGTTGTTTAGGTTTGCACGGAAGCAAAGGTAAATCGAGACAGCTGAACGGAAGAGATTCACCAGCTTAGCGCTCAGCGCTCAGCAGGTGATCCAAGAGCGCCCATGGTCATTGGCATAAGATTGGACCGGACGCCGAGACCCATCGGTGACTAGTAGGTCACACCTACTGACTGTAAGTTACGAGTAGTCAAGGGCTCGGAAGAAGACACGTTCAGATATAAGTGAGGAGAGGACTACAAACAGGATCCATCCATTGAAGCTACCTGAGCTGCCAGGGTGATGCCATGCAAAACAATCGCGATGGTTCAAGTTGGTAGGATCTGATACTTATGTACATCCATGGGCCCAAGACAAGGCGTCCGTCGTTCAAGCATCATTCCGCAGGTGAGGGTCTCAAGTCGCGCTATCTGCTACCTCCTCAATTCCAGAAGCCACGGAAAGCGGAGGGTCTTCCTCTAGCTCTGGGTCTCCATGCTCAAAGAGCGCAAGTGCTGCTTCCTTATCGGTGACCTTCGGGATTTTCTCCATCAAACCCGGCTTGCATACAAACCTATGCCTCGCCCAATCCTGCGATAACAGTATCGATGAACACATAGCCTCTCTGAGGCACGATGATCGCACATACCTTTTTCTGGCACTCTCGACTGCAGTAGCCGGGCTTGAGGTCTACGGGACATCTGCCTGCGCAATATCTCAATGCTCCTTTCTGCTGGACACGGACACCGCACCCTTCCACAGCGCACACAAAGTCGTCGGATTTTCGCTCTACTTTCTTCAGCAATTCCCGTTCTTCCGCGTATATTTCTTCCACGCGCTGAGTAACCACGCGCCACAATGGACGGAACCTCTTCGCGCGTTCAGGCATCTGGGACACATCGACGCCGATTGACTCCCCGACCTCTCGCAGGGTAAGGCCAACGATGAGAGCGGCATGAGAGATGAGCCCAAGCTTCACGCTCTCGTTCGCGTGGCGTGCGGCCAATTCGAGGTAAGTGAGAGGTGGGAGTCCGATGCCGAGGCGTCTGGTCTCCGGGCGACAGAAGAGGACTTCGTCTCCCTCGATGTCGACGCGGTCTTCTGCGGTAGCTATGTACTTCGTATACTCCGCGTATGCTGCGCAGGACTGCGCCCGAGCCATGAGAGTGGGAGACGCGGTGTGGATGACGGAGCGCTCGGGCTCACGGTCTGGGTCTGTGAATGCGTCGAGAGTGCAGAGCGCGCCCTCAGAGCTGTGTTTACGCATCGCACATCCGCTCAGGAACCTACAGTATTTAGCATGATATGTACGTCAGCACAAATCTCACTTGTAGCATATGCAATGAAGAGCAATTCTGTACATACCTGACTGCGAGTTCGATGATGGCCTCGGGGTCATGCTTGTCGGCCCGATCGAGAATATGCTTCGTCAGAACCTGAGTGAGATAGGTCGAGCACTCCTTCAGCTCCTTCGCAATGTCGTGCTCAGTGCGATAATCGGAGAGGCAAGCCGACTTGACGGATAGATACTTGTCCATATGTTGGTAGAAGGGCATGTCAGGCGGTAGTGTAACGTTGTCTGTGGGTCCAGGTGGCATGATTCGTGGAAAAGATGCTGAGCACGAATTGGACGGGTAGGGTAACGATATGATGAAGGTTGTGTGGATCCCTTGCAAGGACACGATTCATCTCAGCCGTCGATGAGATAGAGATCAATCTCAGGATCCAAGCGCCGGCACCCAGGTCTTCTGATGTTATGCGCGCTAGCGATGCATGGGTATGTAGTTCGTAGACAAGGACCATGTCGCCTGCCTTGTCGAGGAGAAGGGTGACCTAAAGAAGCAAGGAGGTGATAGCGGCCAAGAAGGAGAGTTTCGGTGCCGAAAGCAATAGTGAGCAGCGAGCTGCACAGTTGGTATGAACTTGCCTGCCACGATACTGTACCGGTTTCTGTAGTTCCACTCTGTACTCTGTGAGATCAAATCAGCGCTGGGAAACAACGAAAGATGTAGTCTGATTTACCATGTATATCCCGCCGCCCCGCATTCGATGAACGATTCCTCCGAGTTCTGGGCTAAATATCTTCACCACGTCCGCCAGTTGTGTATGACATCGTGATCATCGGATCGAAAAGCTAGAGCCATAGTGGTGAGCTAGAGAAAATTGGGGAAATAAAGCAACCGAAGTCTGGAACGATGGTGGTCATGGATGGAATAGGGTGTGACACGACGCGTTTGGTGTGACGGTACGCGTAGAATCCATCACGCCACCGTGGTCCGCCTCTTCGTTTGTCCAGGTTCATGCGCTACATTGAATCTGTGGATGCCACAGGTGCAAGAGGATGCTTGGTGCACATACAACCAAGATGTATTCCGCCGTTACCTATGATTCATTGTGACACGACACGTTCTACGCGTGATAGATTGAACCAGAAGCTATAACGGAGTAGAGAGTATCATCTTCATGAGAAAAATGAGTGGGGCTGTCCGTAAATTCCGTAGCGAGAAACGTCTAGATCTTACCAATCGTCGATGAGTCACCTAAGATGGATTCGGACGCGCACCGCCTCGCTCCCTGGTGATGTTTTGCGACTCTTCACTAACGGACTTCATCAGCTCAAATTCCATAGTGTTCGATGTCATCCGGAATACACCGCAGCTCGCCTGGGCCACAGGTATGTCGAGAGTGCGAGCGGGACCCCGGTTCCAACGAAGCTCGTTTCGCGTCGACAATTCGTTCTCAGGCTGCGGTCGGTGTGGAGTTGCTCCCCTAATAGAAGAAGTCGCAGTAGACTGCTGCTGATAAATATCGCCTGGGTCTTCGGAATCGCCTAGAGCAAAGAGTTCGAGCGCCTTCTATGCGCGATCCGAGGAGACTGGCACATACAGCCATGTTTGCAGATCGGCTTGTGTCTGGACCAGTCCTAGTCGCATGTATCGTTTGAGTACTCCAAGCCGACGTACGTTGGTCGTGGGGTAATGAGAATACTCACCTCGACCTGAACGTCCTTACTGCAGTAACGCGGCTTGAGATCAGGAGGGCAATTCCCGTTGCAAGACTTCAGGCCAGCCCTCTGCTCCGCACGTACACCACACCCTTCCAGCGCACACAGATAAGCCTCCGGCCTTCTCCCAAATTTCTTCTGGCTCGCCCGTTCCGCCGCATACAGCTCTTCCACCCTCTGTTCGACCACGATCCACAGAGCGCGGAACCGTCTCGCACCGCGCAGTTGAGTGACGTCGACCCCAAGCGTCGCCGCGAGCTCTCGCATCTTGAAGCCGACGACGAGCGAGGCGTGAGATACGAGTCCGAGCTTGATGCTCTCGTTCGCATGGTGGGCAGCGGGCTCGAGGCTGAACAGGGGCGGTTGTGCACAGCCCAGTCGGACTGTCTCGGGGCGTTGAATAAGACGTTCTTCCAAATGTATCAAACCACGCTCCTCAGGTACCGCGATACATTTCTAGTAATTGGCTCTTGCGGCGAGGGAGTGTGCTTGGGCTCTGAGCGCGTTTGAGGCGATGTTCCCGACGTATCGCTCTGGAGAGCAGGTAGGCTCGGTATATGCATCTAGTATGTTCAGTGCCGCTTCCAAGCTTCGGCCTTTGAGCTCGCATCCACTCATCAAGCTGATAAAACATGAAGGTCAATTCGTGAGTCCCTGTTCTGCACGTGTGGTTTCGTACCGTACCGCGATCTCGATGATCGCTTCTGGGTCACGATTGCGCTGACGCTCGACTAGTTCCTCCGCTTTGTACCTGGTAATGAATCGCGAGCACTCCTCCAACCGAGCGGACACGTCGTACTCAACCCAGTAGAAGTGGAGACATCCGGACTTGACACTGTAGTACTTGTCCATGTTCTCGTAGAAGGGTGTCTTTTCTTCGTCAATCTGATAGACGTGGATGTTCGCCCGTAGCTGTTCCATGGCTGGTAGATTAGGTGCAAGAGTGTTGGCGAGGATACGAGGTCAACAAATATGTAAACAAAGGGAGAGAAGATGAAGTTGCGCAAGTCCCTTCAAAAGCGCCCATTGGAGTGAATTAGGATTTAAGGAAACTGTTACGGAGAGCATGAATACACAAGACGTCTCTACAAGATGTTGATAGGAAATCCAAGACATAAATGAGAGCACTATACGTTTAAGATGTCAGGCCACCGCAGATATTTATGAGGATCTCTCCTGACTTCTCCGCCAACTCAGGCGCAACTCGCGGTATCACGCCCCTCTACTTTGGCAGATGAAAGAGACCGCATTTTGTGCACAGTACACCCTGCGATGACGGTGATTAGGCTGGCAACGAAATAACGAAGCTTACTGAGACTTACGCCTCGATGTGGAGCAGAGGGTGCCGACCCGTCGAACGGCCGTCCAATCACTAGCGTGCGGTCAGTAAGGGGCGTGTAATGTCACCAAGTGTAAGTAGACTCACAAGACTCGTTAAACTTGCGGGAATATTGCGATATCTGCCACATCGCCCTGTATGACCTCAGGAATTCTGGGCCAAACGTCTTCGACCGCACGCGGATAATGTCGCCTTTGTAATACCTCCCGGGATGCGGGAAGTCGATGAAGATCTCTGCACCGTTCCACTCTGACCAGACGAGCCAATCTGGAAGATTGGCATTGGGATACTTGGTCTCGTATTTCTTCACGTCAATCCAGGCAGGGTCGCTATCATCGTCCATGATTGGTAGACTTGAGAGACCCCGTGTGCAAGCATGCCGATGAACGAACCAATGCTGTTGTTTAGGAGTGAGTATCACTGATGCAGGTATAGATGCCGAAGGCGTACCCTCTCTTGACACTCGAGGCTGCAGTAGTGTGGTTTGGTCTCGTCCGGACATCGCCCGCCGCATCTTCGTAGAGCTCTCTTATTGATCGCTTGTATCCCACAGCCATCAGCAGCGCACCGATACTGGTTGGGTGCTTTCGAAATCTTCTTGAGACGTTCCTTCTCCTTATCTGACTGCCAGATCATGAAGTCGTCGTACGTCCGCCACAAAGCGTTGAGCTTATCAAAGCCATCCATAGTGCGCACGTCAACCCCGAATCGCTTGTTCAAGGTCATCAGCCAAGTCGTGATCCGAATTACGATCGGAGGGATGGGCCCCTCCCAGCAGAGGATGTTAGCGTAGTAAGCGGCGTTGGTCATCCAGTACCGTACGATAACGGCATGGAGAGACCCGTCCCTGTCCATAGTGAGGTGGGCCTGGAAGTTCAGCCAGGCTAGTACCGCGAGGGCATATTTGCGCAGCTGGAAGGTGACGCCGTGTCAAACCGCCTGACTTGCCTCTGCGTTCCTCCTGTGCTCGTCGAGTCCGGTGAGTGATTGCAATTCTTTGAGCATGTTGAAACTTGGGTCATCCTTAGCCTGGCATGAGACAATGCTCCTATTACGGCAGATGATGGTTAGCATCGGGGTGCGCGCCTCGCCATCCAAGCTCGACCGCGATTTACCTCACTGCAAGTTCGACCATCATCGGACCATCGCGTAACTCTCCAGCGCGTTTGAGGCGCTCGTAGGGATAGTCTTGGATCATCTGCGCAGACTCTCTGTAGACTTTCCTGTAGTTGGGTGGTTTGTGGTAATCGTAGTACAGTTCTTGTTTGAGGATCACCAGATCGTCGAAGCTCTCGTAGACCGCAGGTAAGACGGGTGATCGATTGAAGACGACCTCGTGGATGCGGGGCATCTGTTCGGCCTGAGCAGCGCGATCCGCGTGAGCTTTGCCATTGATGTACCCTTCTACCGTCGGTATAGGCATCGGTGTCGCGGTGAGTGGTTGAGTATTCAACCGAGTCGGTGAAAGGTATTGCTGTCGGCGTTTGCCGATTGATAGACGCCAGAGCCTCCAACGCGATCGGAGTGACACTAACACTCGCTACCTTGGACGACGAGCACGATGGCAAAGTCGACGGGATGGGACCCTGTCCTACTCACATCGCAGGTCAGCAATACGCGTTTAATGGTGGCGTGAGGCTTACGATGTCTCTAGATCGTCACGATGCAGACTCTGCACTACTTGACGCTTTCTCTTCTCATACCCCCACTTCTCGTCATGTCCGCGGAACCGGGATCGCTGGAGTACGAAGGCGGCGCAGCTAATGTTGGTATGCCTCGCGATGTGAGCCCCAGCGGTATAGCTTGACTGGATTTGATGCAGGGATGATCATGGACTGGCGGGAGATGGCGGGACACCCAACAACACGCGCACTACCAGGCGAAGGGCCGTGGAAGTCGTTCAACTCCGTATGGAGTGGGGGAAAGCAAGTCGGCCTTGGACCTACCCAACAAAGCGACTTCCGGAGCGTCGATGTTGTGCGATGTTGGATAATCGCTATATGCTGGATGGCGGCCTCGGCAGCAGAGTACGTCCCATCTTCGTCATCCTGCGCTCGATCCCACTCACACGCGTACCACAGCGTGTATTACCTATATGCGCTTGTCCGTCGACCAAGACTCATCCTTGACTTCGCGCTAACCCTGCTCTTCAACCACCTGGTCCTGACCACGTACTACTCCGCAGCGATCCCGACCTCACTTTTCTTCTGGGCAGTCATGTGCATCAGCACCGCAGGCACGGTCATCTTCGCAGAGCAACTCTGTGTCAAGCGGGAGATGAACGAGGGTCTCGTGGTCGCATCCACGCAAGACGCGAATGACAGCATGGAAATGGGCAGTCTGCTTCGAGAAGATTAGGATATCCCTCATTACAGTGCGTCTCATCACATCTTTCTCAAGTCTGTCAGTAGAACACCCGCATATACTCTCTCGCTAGCCGGGTAGGACAGGCATAATGACGCTGGACGCTTCCATCTCGTCGGAAGCCGTTCCGCCGCGATGTCCAAGCGCCAACTGTCGCCCATGTGTCTCCGTGCTCCGACAGCATCCCTCTATCTGAATTGTCAGGCAGGTGGTTCGGATCAACGTCACTGCGCGGTCTTGTCAGCTTCGGATGTAGGCGCATACAACCATCGAAATGATCCGGCGGCCTCATTGGCAAGGTGTTTCCGTGCATGCAAGCGATCGAGACCCCTACTTAGCGTTCATTCACGCAGCGGGAGAGTTGACTCATGCATTGGCGTCCCTGGACCTCTCTCCTTGTGCGCCTGTATACCTTGCCATGTTCAGTTTCACTGACAGATATCTCACCAGGACTAGTATATCGTAATATCTAATCAATCGCAGTGCATCCCGGAGGAATCATGACATTTCCGAAGTGTGCTCAATTCCCAGCAACCCGGTTCCCCAAGTCCAGCCCTTCGTCAACAGCGACCGTAACCCTCCCCCCACTTAAACTGCGTCGTCCATCTCGGTAGTTGTTCCTGCCTTACGGAATGGTCTAGCCCATCCACGCAATCTACACCCATATACGTAGCCATTTCCAATCGAATGGATCGTCTTTGGTGCGTTTCATCCAATAATGATTTATCCGCTTGCTACTTGCTATATAGGTCGTGTCTTATGTACTCATCGCAGTCCGCGTGGTGAGTGGCACACGCCCATTGGACGAATCAATACTGATCATGATAGTTCGATTCGCAGATCCGTGGTATGGGCGTCGCGCCGTCTAGAACAAGTGTGGTCTAAGCCAACGTTAATGCATATTCAGCGAACGAGCTAGATCCTTATCGTAATCAACATTGTTCTTTGTTCCGTTCATTGTCTGATCTTCCCCTAGAACCTGTTCTTGTGTCCTTGATGGGTTCGCGAAGCGACCGCTCAGTTATATGGGCTGCGGCGACCCGAGTGTTTGTGACTTTCCTAATCAAGAATGCTTCCTATTCGCTGACGAGCATGTTTTTGTGTTCGCGATTCTGATATTCGGGACTGGAAGACACCACGGTTCATCTGTACTAGAAGTCCTGTGGGAGCTCTTGCGTCCTGTATAACGGCGATCTCCTATCCGACCACTACTATGGTCTCCTTGAACTCGATTCTATCGTGCTCAACAGACCCTCGTTCCTCTATCATGGGTTCAAGGGCACCTTGGCCAGGTTTCTTGCGTTCTATGTTGCATTTCCATACGACTTGGGCGTTCGCTATGCCGCTCTCGAGGAGCGGAGATCCTATTGACGTGGGTTGCGGTGTGGTTGATTCGAATCGCTATGGGCGTATCTGGCATCAATCATTACCCTAAAAGACAGGAGAGCAAAGCACGAGGCTGGTGAGTCTGCTTCAGTCAAGGGCGGCGTACACCACCCTGAAATCCTGGTCCGCGCCGTGTAGACCCCATTGTGAGCGTTGTGTGCGTGTCCGAGCCTCCGAGGACCGAGGCTTTGCTGATGATGCGTATACAGGCACCTGGCCACGCGCGTTCCTCGAATAAATGCACCCGGAACCCGCACGTTCCTATGACATAAGGTGTGGTCTCCTAAAGGCCGAGAAATACAAGGACCATCGTCGGATGTGGCCTTGGGGAGGTAAGTCACCGTAAGTGGCGAAGCATCTGTTTCTCTTACGTACAACGGATCGAGCATCCTGAGCAACAGGTGTACTGACACACGGACGTCCCGCAAGGTTACTCCACGATATTGACATCGAAGTACGTTTACAATGTTGTCCGCAGGTGCCAGGACAAGTTACGAACTCGATGCGGATCCGGCCTGAGACTATGATTCCCGCAAGCATGCGTGCGACACACGTCTACGGCGCATGGGTGAGGGCTACGCACAGATGAAGTAACATGGATGATGGAGGCTGTTCGGACTTTCCGAAGGCGAGGAAACTACCTCCGCTCGGCACCAACTGGTGCCGTCTTCTAGAGCGACGTCCAGTGTTAATTTCTGTGGAGAAGGAAGAGTAAAGAGGGCTTCGAATAGGTTGACGGGAGGTCGTATTCCCTTCCTCGTTTCGATGCTGGCAAGCTGATAGAGAGCGCGCGGCGGATGGAGTACGCGAGTCATATACATTTCCTGTTCGCAGCTGGCCACATGCCTCTCCCAGCCGAGGGAGGAGGGAGTGAGAGCATTTGATGCTCCAAGCGCCATTCCCCGCCCATTCGTAGCGCGGTCCGAGGATCCGTAGCTCGCACAGTCAGGCTGGGCGCACACCGCCGCCGCACGGACCCTACCGTGCGTCCTTGCCTATTGTATCGATACGCCCATCTGACATGCATTCCAAAGCCGTCGCGCACTCGAGCACAACCACCAACTGTTCAGCGGAGAGCGGAGGGGAGGAGCAGCTCTGACTGCTGAGTAGCGTAAGACACGTCGGGAGAGGTTGATCGCGAGCGACTAACTCGACTAATATAGCCGTGACACGAGGCAAGCGTTGGGTTCCGCCTGTACTCAAAGTGGCATGCGCCATCCGCGACATTGGGCAACCGCCGTGATGGAGGGCGCAGGAATGGTGTCTTTGGCTGCCCAAGCTTGCTGGATCTGCACTTCTAGGAAAGTAATCTATACGTACGTATCCTGCTGTAGCCGTTTCACCCACACGTCTTCCACTCCGCTTGATCACCCAGCCACCGGTGACTGGCACGCTGCAGTCCTCGAAGCGCTCAGTACGAATTCGCCACCTCAGGGTCAGGTTATCCGTGTGCAAAAAACCTGCCAATCTCAAGATTCCGCTTCCGCTTGGGCATTACTCCTTCCGAAGTTAACAAGAGCGCGTAAGACCCATCCGACTGGACACGCGGCCACGAACGGACTTACATATAAACCCTCACCGTACGACTGCTCGCCCGCCTCCGCTCCTCCACTCCCACCCTCCCTCCCGACGCGATGCAAGCCATTAAGAGTTTGCTCTCGCCCCTCTCGGGCAACAGCAATCCCATTCAAGACACACTGGTCAGGATCTATCTTGCTCCGAGACGTCTACCCCATTGTGTTCTGAAACAACGGGATTTATGCAGAAACTTGTCGTCATTGGCGGGACGGTGGAGACGGCACGGAGGGCGTCAGTATCGGCGTGGAACGGGTTCATTGACTGTGAGTTCTCGTTGTCAGCGCGCCGCGTCTTCCGCCGCATTTGTTGAATGTGGCATCCCAACAGCGTTCTTCCTGACCGCACACTTCAGTCAAGAAGACTACCCATATGATTGGTGGGTGGTAGTCTTAAAATCCGCCGCCCTTGGAAGTCTTCTTTGCCACTGACGAACTGCGCACGCAGGCTGATGCACTGGTTGTCGAAGGTGGGTGGACTGCCTTTCCCAAGACGCGGTCCGCCGGTGAAACTCATACGGTTATAGCAACCTGCTTGGGGCCGTAGTCGCGAGTTCGATATCACAACCCGTTCTGTTTCCCGTCATGGGCTGACACAGAAGACGACGGGAGACCTGGAAGACGAGAATGAGAACGAGGACGAGGACGAGGCGTCGGAGTTCGCGCAGGGAGGCGGGCGGAGACGTAAAGGTGAGCGCGATTTGTATTGCTGCCGACTTCGATCCCTGCCGAGCACTGACTTCGGGATTCTGCGCACCCAGTCGCGATCGTGCCCAGTATGGGTGAGTGTTCGCCACTCTCGTTAGTGTATTCGGATGACATCACGATGAACTGAACCTCGTGTCGGACATGGGTCTCAGATACTACACACACCATCTATTACCGAGGCCACTGGCTCCGGGTAAGTATCCAATCTGTCACGGCATTCTGATATGTGGAGATGCAGTTCTGATATCTCATCAAACAAGATAACACGCACGAAGCGTTTCCAGGATTACGGCTCGTGCGCTGAGCTCAAAATAAGGTATGTCCCCGAATCGAGCGCCCGTCGGAGTGGCACCCTGATATGGCTTGTCAGTGTCGTCGCCCGGAACAATGACATTCTGAAGAAGCTTGTGCTCGAAGCGAAGCGTGAGTACGAGAAGGATGCGGAGCACCGCGTGCACATCTTCATGGCAGACACGTACGTCACGCGTATGCTATCCTTCTTCGAGCCGTCCGGTTACTCATGTTGTGACACCCTTCAGTACCTACGGCTGCTGGCGATGGAATGGGGCGCGTCAGAAGCGACCTATGAGTTCCATTGTTCTCGAACCTGGTGTCAAGGATATGATCGTGGCCGACTGCAAGGACTTCCTTGCATCTGAGGATTGGTACGTGATCATCTGGGGTCGCTAAATATGCATGCGGCCTGACAGTTACCTCCAGGTATGCCGAGAGAGGTCAGTTGAGCGCAGTGGCAACTGTCACGGTACTGACTCCATGACAGGTATTCCGTTCAGGCGCGGCTATCTATTGCACGGGGTCCCCGGCAGGTACGGGATAGCACTAGCTCCGGAAGTTCTAGCGCACTGAACCGCCATGTACAGTGGGAAAACATCACTCATTCACAGCCTTGCGGGGGAACTGGGACTTGACATTTATGTCGTCTCCCTCTCCTCAAAGGGGTAAGTAAGCCGCATACTCCGCTGAGAACCGCGCCAGTCTGACGGGTGTTATTTGGCAGCATGAGCGATAACACGCTGACGACGTTGATGGGTAATGTACCATCGAGGTTCGTATTTGGAATGTGGCCAAGATGGGCGCCCGGGTCTGCGTGTACTGAAATCCCGCCTCAACAGATGTATTCTCCTTCTAGAAGATCTAGACGCTGCGTTCACGCGGGGCATATCCCGCGATGAAACGTCCACTGGGATTCCGACCTCGAGTTCATCGAGCAGCTCGTCGGGAAAGAGCAAAGATGAGAACAATGATGGGTCGACGCTGAGCTTGAGCGGCCTTCTCAACAGTCTCGATGGCGTTGCTGCGGCCGAGGGTCGGTGAGTCACCGATCTCCATCCACCCATCCATTTACCAGTGGTCGCCCATCTATCCTATGACGATAATGTTGACGTGTGGCCCCTTGCATCGTGCGATAGCCTTCTGTTCGCCACCACAAACCATATCGAGCGCCTCGATCCTGCTCTCAGCCGCCCAGGGCGGATGGACGTCTGGGTGAACTTCAAGCACGCCACAAAGTGGCAGGCCGAAGGCATCTTCAAGTGCTTTTTCCCAGTCAAGCCGAGCTCGGCCTCAAGCTCGCAGACAGGGGCGAACGGGTCCGCTGACGCTGCTAAGCACCCTGGGGATGCGACTTCGGCAGCGAATCTCCCTGGTTCGAAGCGCAAACGGGCTGCGCACTCCATCCCTGCCCTCTCGGAGGAAGAGATCTCAGAGCTTGCTAAGCGTTTCGCAGATGCCATTCCTGAAAATGAGCTGAGCGTGAGTGACAGCGGTGCTTGTCCGGGGAACCCTATCAGACTTCATGTTGCGCTCCTTTTGCGATTTAGGTTGCCTCGTTGCAGGGATACTTGCTGAGAAACAAAACCCGTCCGCGTGAGTGCGTTGACGAGGTTGCAGCATGGTAGGTCGCGCTTTGTGTGACTGGGTTGGCATCGGGCATCAATATTAACTCTATCGTCACAGGGTCATCTCCGAACGCGAGATGCGCGAGAAGCTCAAGAAGGAGAAGGAAGAGGTGCCTGAATAAACTTTCCGGCCGTGCGTGCGCCCGTCGCTGACTTGGTTTATGCTCTAGCGCGAGGCGAAGGAGAAAAAGGAGGCAGAGGAGAAGGCGCGCAAGGAGGTATGTTACGTCCCACTTACGCACTTCGGTGATTTTCGGGCTGACTGCGCATATCCGTGTGCAGAAAGAAGAAGAAGAAGCGAAAGAGGTACCTTACCACTCAGGAAAATTCAAAGTAGCACGTTTTGCTGACCCACCTCGCCATCCGCAGAAGGAGGAGAAGGCCGTCAAAGAGGTATGACCGCCAGTCTGGAGTGATACTCTACCCGAAGTTTCAGTACGCTCACGCAGAGTGCACTGCAGAAGGCCGAGAAGGAGCTCAAGAAGGAAGTGCGCGTCAAGACGAAACGTCCGTTGCAGCGCGAGGCAAAGGCTATCGCCACCAGTGCGGACAACACGCACGGCGAGCCCTCGACAGCGTCAGACTCCACGACGACATCCGAGTCGGAGAACACCAGCGGCGCTGACGCGGATACAGAGGAGAGTATCACGTCTGAAGAGGAGCCCGAGAAGAGCCCCGCAGTGGACGCGGAGAAGTGGGTCGCTGTCAAGGCGCAGCAACAGCAGCCAGCACCGCAGCCGGAGGACGCTCCGGCTGAGGCACCCGCGGACGCGCAGGCCTAGAGTGCCACACGGGCCCTCTACCACCAAACCTACTTCACCATCCTCCTTGCCGCTCCGCGCGGATACTTCCTCCGCGACGTGGTCCGGACCCGCTCCCTCTCTGTGTCTGTGGTATACTGCTGTGGTTGTCTCGCTGGCCGAAGTCGAGTGCTCGGTCGCTCCGTGTTGTCTCTTGCTCCTGATGTACAGTCGAACCCTCCCTGGTCTCGCATAGATGCTCCTCTCCCCTGCTATAGCTCGTACCGTATTTTGTGAATGCCTTAGCCTACGACTCGTATGTTTCTCATGATCATGATGTGTATTGGCCGCGTACGTGCATTGTTTGCTACCCCGTCCTGAAAATTTCTGATCCTCGTGCTCCAGCGTGTACTTAGTCGCAGAACCCGCCTCGGGCTTCCGATACACGAGTTGTTGCCCCTGTCGATTGTGATGCTCCTGTGATAGTATTGTTCGTAATTAGGCCTTGGGGCCTGGTGTTGTGTTTGAGTAGAAGCCGTTTGTACGTACAATTAGTCGTCGCGAATTGCCTGACCTACTAGCGGCAGGTGATCGCGAAAAGAATCACACCTTGCGCGGAACGACCATCGAAGACACCGAGGATCAAGTGGGCAAAGCTCACCAGTGACCACTGCAATCAAGCTGAGGATGGGGTGTCATGCGTTCATGGCTGAGTAAGAATATGTATTGTACTTGTACGGTGATCGTGTGTGCTAAGTAGTAAGCCCGAAAAACAGGGGAAGAACATACGATGGCAAAGCAATTCTATGTAGTACCTATAGCGAGAGCGCGTGCAACATGTGTATCATCATCATCATCATACGCATCCATGCGTGCATGTACACCACAACAAACCGCCTCCTGCTTTCTGCATCCTAAACCAACGGCGACGACAACTCACGTCGATTTGAGCGTGACCTCCGAAAGGGTCTTGAATGCGTCCCGGTACGCATCGAGCAGCGCCTTGACGCGCGTGCGCTCCGCGACCAGCGCCTCGTCCTCGTTGAGGAGCTCGCCGAACAGCTCGGGTTTGTACAGCGACGCGACGAGGCGGTTCTGCACGAGCTGCGAGGTGTTGTTCACGAGGAGGTGCATGATCGCCTTGGGCACGAGGTCCTGGATCGTCTGCCGGACGATGTTGAAGTACGACTGGATGAGGGACCGGATCAGGTTCGTCTCCATCTCCTCGCGCATCGTCAGGTGCGCGCTCCCGTCGGATGCCTGTCGTGCGCCGTACGTGTTCAGTGTCGTCACATTCCAAGAGAGGAATGGAACTCACCGCCTCGATATGCCTCCCGAGGCTCTTCATATCATACGCCGCATTGCTGTTGTCAAGCGTCCGCTTGCCCGCCATCAAGCCCGTCTCAAGCACGGGGTCCGCACCCATCACATCCCGTCCTGTCGGCGCAAAGCCGCTCCCATTAACGACCCCCGCGCGCTCCGTCGTCGTGCCAGAGAGCGGGCCCGGGCCGTTCTGCCCAAAAAAGTAGTTCAAGAACGTCTCCTTCGCCGTGCCGTTCTGCGGCGAGGTCCCCGAGCCGCCAACGATAGAGGCTCCAGAGACGTTGCGCGATGACGCCTGGTCGCGGTGTGTCTTGGGTGAGTGGTGCCGGTGCGAGCCAGTACCTGAGGGGACGGTGATGGGTGGGGCAGAGGCTGCGCCTTGTCGTGAGCGTTCGGGAAGGGTCGAAGTGCGTCCTGAGATGCCGTTCGTGGTGGGCTCGTCGATGGATTCGTCGTCTTCCGTTGGCGTGGTGGCGCCGTTGACAGACTCGATGGAGGCGTGGTGTTCGAGGGATCTCTGCAACTGTGTTCAGCGATCTGTTGTATCGATCGCAGTAAACAGACTTACTCGGGGCGAGGGCTTAGGGGGTGACGTCATGGAGTATGCGGCGGCGGCGGACCCTTGAATGAACGCTGGGTGGTTGGTGTTGATGTACGCGGTCTGAATGTCAATGAGGCTCTGAGTGTAGTCCGTGGTCGGGCCAAGACGTTCGCGGAGTAGCTCAGACACGACCTCGACTAGTTGTGCGTGTAACCTGGGGAACCTTTGCAACTCCTGTGTCGTTGATGAGTATGGCAATATAAACTGCACCACGGCGAGAACCTACCGCACTCGTGCAATTGTGGCAGATCTTGACGAGCTCCTCGTACACAAGCTCCACGCAGCGCAAACTCGGCGCTTCTAGTAGCTTGATCTGTGGCTTGACAAGCAAGTCGAACGCAATCTCCGGGACAAACAAGCTCGGCCTTGGCCCGGTTGAGTTCCGGATAGCCGTCCGTATATCGTGGTTGTCCAGATTATGCGTAGCATCAATCGACGAAAGAGCTGTTCCGAACACGTCGTTGAAGATATAGTATATGCGTGCGCCGCCAGAGAGTTCCTTTGTCGAGATATCCACGCTTGTGCCCTCGATCGACGCAACGAAGTCCCTCGCGAACTGCGTCATGAGAGCCAGAACGAGCCCACCTTGCTGGTTCTTGTCGCCGTAGATCGCCGCGTCCCCGAACGAGTTCAGCTCTTGCTGCGCTTGGCCCATGAGCGTGTTCAACCGCGCCTTCATGTCCGGGAGCTTGTCGCGGATATGGTTCATGAGCACCTGGTTGAGCGTCTTCGCGAGGTACTTTGTCCCGTTCTTGTGCGCGATGTTCCTGTACGCCGCGTGGTTCCGGAAGAACTCGGCCTCGGAGTCGAGTGCGTCGGTCAGAGCCTTGTCGTTATTGATATCGGCCTGGGAGCGGTTCACGACGCCAATGAAGCCAAGCTTGAGCGGATACACGCGCCCGGTGAGGATGTCGAGTGCGTTTGTGCCTGCGTCCATGAGGTCGAGCTTTGTGAGGACGCCAATTGTGCGCCGGCCTTGTGGGTCAACGGACCGCGCGAGCTTGAGAGCTTCCGAGTTTGCGAGATCAACGTTCGCAGCGGAGACGGCGAGGATCACGCTGGACAAGGGTCAGGGACGGATGGAAAGTCTGCGCTAGTGTGTACATACCAATTCGGTTTTGAGATGTAGTCGAGTACCAAACTTCGGATTTGTCGCTCGATGTCGCTTGGCTGGTCGCCCACGGGTAGCTAGGGGGTACAAGTCGGCACTCCATGCATATCTCCTGCTGCGCGACTACGCACCTTTGTCAATCCTGGCAAGTCTACCAACGTCAAGTCTAGCACATTCGGCGAGTATATCCGCAAGTGAATGGGAAGCTTGCTGATACCCTTGTTCTGCCCAGCGACACGGAACGTCTCCTGCTCAATCTCGCGGCGGATGTCGTTGAAGTCCGTATACCGCTTGTCGATGTGGAGGAACTGGCCCCATTCTTGCAAGTCGGGGGTAGATTCCGATGCGGGTGTGTGGATTAGCTGGAGGACGAGTGGTCGACGGGTGACGATGCCTTGACCGCGCGGTAAGAAGTCGCGACCGACAATCCTGAGAGGCGGTTAGTACATCTACGGCATGGAAGACAGGGACAGACGCACGTCTCAAGGACACTGGACTTTCCGGCAGACTGGCTCCCGACCTACCACGCCTCTTCAAAAATTATCCCTGCCTCTCGTTAGACTGATGCACGTACCACAGCCAGCTGGGGCATGTCCAGCTCTCCGCCTACAAGCACGTGAGTTTCATTCTGGAAGGAAGAAGGGGGCGGTAGGACTGACCAAGATTAGCGAAGGTATCTTGAAGCTTGTTAACGAGCTTGATTAGGTCGGCGTCCATGGTGGCCAGCGCGGGTGGCGGGTCGTGAGGGGTCGTGGGGGATGGTCGTGGAGGAGGTTGGAGACGAAAGCGCGAACAGTGAGCAGCTCTTTACCGGCCGGCGCCAAAAACGCGTCGCCACGGCCCACACGCGACGCGGCGAGCGCCTCACTCTTCCTTCCTTCCCCGCGGCATTGCCGAGGCATATACCCACCTCCGGCACACTCAAGCTTCTCTCTGTCCACCTCCTTGCCGGACGGACACGTACGACGAGCTTGGCCATGCCACCGTCCAACTACGAGCCACTATCCCAGGCTGGCGATGACTTTCACTTGAATGGAGACTCTTCCGGAGCTGCCGCTTATCCTCTCAAGCCTGAGACGTACTATGGAGATGGACCTTTCGACCCTCCGAGCTCTGATGATGAGTCTGAGGAACTGCTGGAGAAGAACGCGCAGCGGAATGGTCGGGCAGTGGAGGAGGCCGGAGATCTCGTCGTTGGTGGTACTCGCAAGGTAAGTTGCAATGTACATCTTTCATTCATGCAGCCTAATGTCCGGTAAGAAACGACCTGCGTCATTGAAAGTGCTCGTTATTGCCCTTGGTACACTCGTTTCTGTTGCTATCGTAATCGGCATTTTCGCCGCACAAACCTACACTGGCACCGCATTCCGTATACAAGGCGTGCAGCACCTTACTCTAGACCACGTATTCAACGGTACATTCTCTGCCGAAAGGCAAGACATTCATTGGGTTCCAGAAGGTGGGACTGCAAATATGCTGCCTCTCTCCATATTGTATTCATCGTGTCTCCAGCTGGAGACGGAGTATTTGCGGTCCGCATTGGATCCTCCATTTCCCTCGTGGATCTGAAGACTAATACTACAACACAACTCGTCTCGTATGCCGACATCAAAGATGTAAGTGAGAATTGCGCTGACTGTCGCATCGCCATTTTGACACGGTCAACGCAGGAGAACGGGGAGCTACTCAACTGGCGAAACTGGAAGCTATCCTCCGACATGAAGTACATGCTCGTACAGGCAGATTATAAGAAGGTAACCTAGCCTTGGTTTCAATTGCACAACATGTAACTCCTTGCTCTACAGCAATGGCGTCACTCGAGTTTCGCAAACTTCTATGTTCACGAGTTCGAGACTAAACAGACTCGCCCTCTGCTTCCCCGCACGAATCCTCCCGTGACATCTTATGCTACCTGGTCGCCTACCGGTCAGTCCATTGCGTTTGTCGCCGAGAACGACCTCTACGTCGTCCCATCTCCCTTGTATGTCATCTTGTTGATGTCATGGGTATCATCCGTATTCACTCTTGCCCTCTCAGCGATGAGCCCGTGCGCGTCACAACTTCAGGCAACGCATCGCTCTTTCATGGAGTCCCAGATTGGGTGTACGAAGAAGAGGTCTTCTCCGCCGACTACGCGCTCTGGTGGTCTCCCGACTCGTCCAAAGTCGCCTACCTCCGCTTCGACGAGACAGCAGTGGACGAATTTTCCTTCCCCATCTACAACCCGACAGAGGACTCGTATGCAGTCGTGCCATACCCCGACAGCGTGACGATGAAGTATCCTAAGCCAGGGTACAATAACCCTTTGGTGTCAGTGCACGTCTTCCAGTTGGACGGGTACCTCAGTAGCATGCACCAAGCTGGGAGCTCAGCGAATCTGAACACGACGCAGGTCGCGCAGCAGTCGACCGTCGAGCTGAGTTGGGATGGGAGGCAGACGGCGGATAACAGTATTATTGCTGAGATTGCGTGGGTTAGCCCGAGTGCACTGCTAATCAAGGAGGTGACGCGCGCTGCGGAAGATGGGAGTATCGTCTACTTCGATCTGGGCAAACAGCCTGCGAATATTGGCAAGATTGTCCGTAAACTTGGCAAGAAGGGAGAACAGGGTGATGAAGGCTGGATTGAGGCCGTAGGTCCCTGTCTGTACACTAAAGGGGTCGGTTGAATGCTAAGACGTTCACTAGGTTCAAGCCATCTATCCCTTCACCCTGATAACTCTCCTGATGGGATCCCTGCGTATCTCGATATTGTCCCGACGAAGGACGGTTACAACCATATTGCGCTCTTCAGCCCCGCAGACTCGAACACGCCCCATTTCCTTACCTCCGGCGAGTGGGAAGTCACGAGCGGGATCCTTGCAGTCGACACCAACCGTAGCCTTGTGTACGTTCCTGTCCGTGAGGTCCGTCTGACTGATACTGACACGCCTCACCGTAACAGGTACTTCCAAGCCGCGAATCCCTCCTCGACACAGCGCCATGTATACTCTGTTCCTCTCCCGAAGCTCAAGTCTACGGAGCGCGTTGAACCGACTGCGCTCACAGACACCTCTAGCCCTGGGTACTATGAGGCGAGCTTTTCGCCCCAGGGCGCGTTCTACCTGCTCAGCTACCGCGGTCCGCATGTGCCGTGGCAGCGGGTCATCCATGTCGGCGATGAGGACTTTGACTACGTCTTGAGCGAGAACCCGCAGCTGAACGAGACGCTCGCGCAATTCGACCTTCCGATCGTCACTCACTCGACAATCGAGAGTGATGGTTATGGTACGTGTAGTCTATTGTTTCGCTTTCTGCGTGAACGAGCCCACAGAGCGCATATGCTGACTCGCTCATCCGGTTATCTCGTACAGAGCTCAATGTCCTCGAGATGCGTCCCCCGCACATGGACGACTCCGGTCGAACCAAGTACCCCGTGCTCTTCCGTGTTTACGGCGGGCCGGGCTCGCAGATGGTCGACGTCAAGTTCGGTCATGACTGGCACGACTACGTCGTCTCCGAGCTCCAATACATCGTGGTCGTCGTCGACGGACGCGGCACGGGCTACAAGGGGCGCGCGCTCCGCAACCCCGTGAAGAATAACCTAGGCCGGTGGGAGACAAGGGACCAGGTGAATGCGGCTAAGATATGGGCGGCGAAGGAGTATGTGGATCCGAAGCGGATCGGCATATGGGGATGGAGTTATGGGGCTTCATGAGCTCGAAGGTGGTGGAGGCGGATGCGGGCGTGCATTCGTTGGCCATGGCGGTCGCAGTGAGTTTCGTCTGCGTCTTTTCTTATTAGTCTTACTTTCTGACATTCTCTGCCTTCCTGCAGCCGGTGACGAGCTGGAGGTTGTATGGTAAGTCTGCCCTTTCGCAACATCTTACACGCTATTGCTCACGCACTCTTGTCCGCAGACTCGATCTACACCGAGCGGTACATGGATCTGCCGGCGGCGAACCCTGACGGGTACGTGACGGCGTCGATCTCGAATGTGACGGGCTTCCACCACGCGGACTTCCTGCTTGCGCACGGGAGCGGGGACGACAACGTGCACTATGCGAACTCGGCGCACCTGCTAGATATGTTCACGCGCGAGCAGGTGCGCAACTTCCGGTTCAGGATGTTCACGGATAGGTGCGCTTGCTCCTCTTAGACTCTATGTTCGTTGGGGCCATACTGACGGTGACGGGGTGGTATGCTCGTTGGTGTTGACAGTGATCATAGCATTTACCGGAGAGGCGCGAACCGGGAGCTGTATGAGTTCCTGACGGAGTTCCTGGTCGAGAAGTGGGGCAAGGGCGGGAAGCGACGGGCGTGGTGATCTCATCGTTAGTCTGTGAGCTGGAGGCGGATTGCGGTTGGATGCTTGGTCTTAATATTATGATAATCTCTGGTATCTTCACATATGACTGATTTCCCTGTCTGTGACCGATCTTCTTCAGAATCCTCCCCGGACAACCCACCTCCTAGCCTCCTACACCTGCGAGCGCCCCAAACTCTAGACACGCGGAAATGTCTTCGACCGCTGCACGCACTATTTACGCCCCACGAGCTCAGATGGGACAACTCTCTCGACGAGTCGCAATCATTCCCACTCATTTCTACTCCTTGACGCATACACCTTGCACGACGCCTCCGGCCGGCCGCGTCACCCCGTTGGCAAGTTATCAAGTACTTATCTTGACTCCGAGCTCGCTTGACCATCCAGCTTTGCTTCCACCCGTAGGCATACCATGCAAGTATGCGAACTATTACAGCCTTTGAGATGGGAAAGGCGTACCACGGCGGTGTTTGCCGTCTGATGTTGGCGCTGAGCGCCTGTGATTATCTTGAATGGAAAAGCGCCACCCTCCAATCTCATCCTCTCGCCATCACCATCTATACAATTCCACTGAGTGCATTGCGTGCCGCTTCTCACGATCCCCAAATGCCTCCCTCTTCATCTGACATGACTCGCCTCCAAGTCGGAGCGATCTACCTCCTCTTGTTCATCCGCGACCGCGACATCGCCAAAGGCTTCCATTGGGCGCTATATCACCACCGCAGCGCTCACGGCGGATACAAGTTCAACGTGAAGCAGATGGGTTCGGGTTGGATCTGTGACAGTGCGCCGAACAATGGGATCATGAACTCGTTCCTCCTCGACGGCGCACTACGCATCGGGTTCTGTGACCCAGCGCGGGCAGACGACATTAGCTGGATCGACCAAGTTGCGCTCACGGTTCCTCCCGCGCCGTTCGACATCTTCACCTGTCGGACGTGGACGTTGCATTGCGTTTGCGGCCTCATCGAGCAGGGCTACGTCAAGTGCAGCGACCTCAGCGCGCTCGAGCAAGAAGCCAAGGATTGGGCCGCATCCCATCATGAGAGTGCCCACGATGGCATACTACCTCGCCCCGTTGATGACCCCCGACTTTGTGCACTCTGACAGTAACATTCATGTATGTTTGCTCTGTTGTAGCTCTTGACGTCCTCTCCGAGCTCCCTGCTGTCATATGGTGCATCATTGATTACTCCTAGTCAATTATTACAGCATGTATCAAATCAAACATAGCCTCTCCTGCAACGAGATGTCGAATATCTGCGCCTTGCGCAGCAGAACCCCGAAATCAAATCGTATGTGTGGCGCGCGACATGGAGTGATCACAGCACCCTATGTATACGAACTCGCTTACACGGCGTACAAGCCATACGTCCTTAGCATGATATAGCAAGCTCTGAGTGGAGTGAGTGTGGTCATTGGGTGGACATGCGCGTCGCCTCGCAACCTCCTCCGAGACAGAGGGAACATAGAGTATGGAACACTCGGAGACGTTCCGAGATTCACGGGATTGCTTTAGGACATATATGGTGATGTCATTGTGGCTCCCACCACGTATATACACTTCGCCTTTTGTGCTCGCCCATCTCACGCATCCTCAACCACTTCTTCCATGATGTCCACGGCTACGGAAAACTCTCGCGCCCCAGGACAGCCCTTTCTCGAGAGAGTGCAACATGAAGCACAGGAGACTGCGTCGCACATATGGCAGGCATTCGCCTCCTTCGCGTGGCTCTGGCCAATTCGTGGTATCCTCTTCTCAATAACACGCACGTATCCCTTTCTACATAATGTCGCGGGCACATGCTCACATGTGGCCAACAGACCCAAACATCATTCTTTCCGTTCGCTCCGCCCTCCTCAAGTCCCTCCTCACGTCCGTAATCATCTTCGCCATCCTCGCCTTCTTCACCTACGTCCCTCAAATGGCCCTCCTCGCAATAGTCACTGGGCCTCTCGCACCACTCATCGCCCTCGTTGTCGTCGGCGCCGAGTCAATCCTCCTCATCTCCCTGTTCTCCCGTGCTCTCTTCCTCGAGCCCGCGCTCGCGCACGTCTTCGATGCGACCCTCCTCGCGCATGGCCAGACGCAACTCGTCCTCAAGGGCAAGTCTCGCATCGAGAGTTCGGCCGCGCGGAGTCTCGGGAGCTCGCTCGTGAAGCCGCTCCAGGCGTTTTCGAAGGACGGCATCGTGCGCTATCTGGTCACTCTGCCGCTGAATATGATACCAGTGGTGGGGACGGTGCTGTTTCTGCTGTACAATGGGCATAATAGTGGACCTGGGTGGCACTCGAGATATTTCCAGTTGAAAGGGTTGTCGAAGGCCCAGCGCGCAGCTTTCATCGAGAGTCGGCGAGCAGAATACACAGCGTGGGATTTGAAACTTTGTCCAAATGGAGGCGACACGACTAATATTGTTCCATGTACAGATTCGGGATGGTGACGCTGCTGTTCAGTTTCATCCCGCTCGTCGGGCTGTTGTTCAGCTTCACGAACACCGTCGGCGCTGCACTGTGGGCTGCACAGCTCGAAGTACAAGCAAATATCATTGAAAGTCAGCATGAGGGTATGTCACAGGGGAGGAAGAAAGCAGAGTGATGAATTACCTCTGCCGTGGTTTGTCTCTGTAGGATAGCAGGCGACGTTCTTACAAGATAGATATCAATCTATAGTATGCAGATGAATAAATAAGGATCTGGATACACGAAATACACAAAAGCTGCCCATTTCTAGCAAGAGAATGCAAATCATGAACGACCAAGGGGAGTCATGCGCCATGCCAGTAGACACGATGGTAGGAATAAATACAGAGCACCAATCAAAAACAAGACCGGGGAACTTCAAGAAGGAATAGTGTCAGCGCTGATCAAAAGTCCGAGTCAAAACCGCATCTATGTATGAAGATCTCGCGTGTGTACACATACGGCATGGTTGCTCATGGGAACTCCCTGTTCTCCGAGCAACTGTGCATGACTGGTGTACGAGGAACCTCGAGGATCTCCCCGCTGTCCTCCCATGCAGTGTCAGCACAAGCAAGACCATCATGTTCCAAGTTCTGTTGTTCCGCTCGTCCTCCGATGTTGATAACAGAACTGCTCGACCCAGTGATTCCAGTGTGAGCAGTCTCCTCGTCTTCAAGATGGCCTTTGGAGTGGATGGCATATGTCCCAATGTCATCTGACCTATTTCCGTGTGTGTCCTCTGATCCAGTACCGGTGGTGTCTGAGTTGTCTTCAGCCTCAGGTGTGGCGAAATGGATGTCAGAGCCAATTGACCCAATAACTCGGTCTACAAAGCTTGGTGTGCTGCTGTTGCTTCCGAGATTGAGGACATTGTCAGAGTCTACCCTGACTGTTCGCTGGTATGCTTCTTGGAGGTCGAGGAGGAAGTGTGAGACAAGGATACTTGTGATTCTATACAAGTGATATATCAGCCCACAGATTGGCTAGCAAGGCAGTAAGCCTGAATGTGAACGCACGGAGTGGTGAAGATGGTGATGAAACTTGTTGAGCCTCCGTTTGTAAAGATCTGCATAAACAGCAACATGAGTGAGAAAGGACATCTGATGTTTTCTTGGAGTCTGGGCTTACGTTTGCCAAAGAGAATGATAGGTGACAAACATTGAGACACAGCAGCACACTTTAAATGTTCAGCACAGACTGTAATTATCAGCCTGAGCCTGATGCTAACTCACATGAAGTATATAGTCCCTATTATTCCTATATCATGAAAAATGCACATGTGAAGAGGATAGTGGCAAGTGCTCACCATTTTGCACCAGAATTGTGCCCAGCAACTGTCTCTTGTCTTTGTGGATATCAATACGTAGGCCTTGGGTCATTGGACTTCTCCAGGTGATTGGAATAAGAATAGCATCAGAAACAATGAGTGATATTCTGGACAGAAGTATCACTGATACCAATCATCCATAAGCTATCTTGGTTGGCTTTATCCATTCCAAAGTGTGAGACTCCTACATCTTAAACACATATTAGCATATGCTGAGGCAAGTAAGCTATATGCAGACAAACTTGATAAAGGTTTCAGACGACATGTCAAGATATGAAACACATCCAAGGTTGCCAAATGATTCCCCATGGTTGAACACAAACATTGGTGCCTTTGTGACAGTTAGTGAAGAGCATAGATGGTACTAAATGCATTCATTGTACCAAATTGGTCCCAACTGGTACAAGACCAAGGATGAGGACAAGGATTGATAGGGTTCTGTTTCTGCTCAGCACAAATGCACGCAGTGCAGAGAACACTAGAGCACTCTGGTGTGAATATCGGATACACAATCAGTATGCAAGGCAGAAAGAACAACTCACCAGCTGGTGAAATATCGGTAAGACGACCTAATATGACCTCTGCTCTTTCCAGGTATGTGCAGCTATAGTGCTCGTCAGTAATCTGCTCTGCAGGAGTTATCACTAGAAATCCATCTCACCTCTGAGTCAACATGTTTGGCGAGGGGCAGCAGAGTGTCAGATATTTGCAGTGGACTAGCCATAGTGCTTGATAGCTTGCCTGCTCCGAGAAGGGCGCCAATAGAATTAAACGAAAAACAGTGTAGAACAGGAATATGTATCTGTTTGCAAGAAACAAAATCCTGGCACCAGTGATTCTGCCTCTCCAGAAACAGTCTACTTCACGGCCAAAGGTGAGAAGAGTGTCGTATATGAACAACCCTAATGGCATCATAGCAATCAGTGTAAGTCACCAGGAGTGAATTTCTGAGTGAAACTGACCAGTTGCTGCTACAACACAGTAAGTGTCAAGGTGCCTACATCCATTTACAAGCAGTCAGGCTGTAGCAAATGGAATGAACTGGGGAATTATACTTACATACTGGCATAGAGGGCCATAAATGCGGCAACATCTGTATCTGAGGAGTCAGAGGACATGTTGCAGGGGTATGTGTGGGGAGTGATCCTGCAGCATGTGTTGCTCATATAGTCTATTGTAGAGATTGGAGTGCACTAGATCAGACAACTGACAGATCATGTAGTGTTCGCTTGGACTCAAACTTCACTACAGTGTACTGCCGCTGAACATGCAATTCCAGAGCACCATGTGATATGTATTAAGATAGAAGCAATGTCGAAGTACAACTGTAATGACACATTCTTCACATAACAGCCGCAAGGAGATGACCTCGACTGAGTCTTCCTCCACGGATATTTGCTGCACTTCTCCGGTACCTATGGTATCCCAATCTCAGGTGAAGGTACTCGAGAAGTACCAGGTCACCTAATGGGACAGCTCAGCGTATCATCTCACCCTCAACACTCAACAAGATTCAGCACCATAGGGCAATTGATGACAAACATGCAGAGACTGTGTGTACTGAGGTGCTCGACTAACGGCAGAGATTCCGGGGATGGCGACACACTAGGATACACCTTATTGATGAATGACCATCCTGTCTCATCTCATGTATCTCCAAGTCGGAACCTTCTTCGCAGACACTGCACTCCTCTATCTCGTGAGGAAAGATGGAAAACAGATCTTTGAACTCGCCAGCAAAGGGTCAATACCATATTTCCAAAGTCGAGTGCAACAAAACTTCTGCGGGTTGAGTAGTCATGAATTTCAGCAAGCATCTATCAGCTTTGGACATCCATAGATACTGATCTGACATGATTGTGATCGAAGAGTCGGATGACAACAACAGAGCACTTTGCAAGGGACAAGCCGGACAGTGCTATGAACCACACTACTGAGTTTCGACCATCGGATTCCGCTCGAGGGATATGCCGGAGAAAAAGATGATCGTTGAGCACTCACAGCGACTACTCTTTGCCACACAACGATCACTGATGCATCTATCTTGGAGGCACTCGAGAACACGTCCCGAATCCAAGTCAAGTTCCGAACAGAGGCATGTTCATCCACAGATATTGTCTTCTATCTTGATGCGCCGAAGGGACAACGAGAGCTTGACCACAGATGCGGATCATGGCAGAGCGGGCCCTGACAATGACCTCTCAGTCGAGCTCGCTGCTCGTGTGGACAGGCTGCAGATGATTTCAGGATCTCAAGGTGTGGTCTGAACGACGTCCCTGTAAACACGATCTGGTCGCAGTATCCTTTTACGTGTACTTCCATAAATCTGTTGGATACTTACCGATATCAGCGCAGGGTGACGCGCCTTGATATCGATACGACGCAGCACCTCGAGCCCCTGCCTCAACCGCAGCGGAGGGACTCGGTCATGAGGTCCTCACTCACACATCTGCACACATCTTTCGATTCACACCACTACACGCATACCGCATTAGTCCATGCTATTGGTACTCGGGTCGCCTGCACTTCGCGTTCGTTTGGCTTGCGTCACTTCGCGCTGACAATCTCATGCCCATGGATCTTCGCGCCCATGCGAGTCGTGCCCTCTCGACCTTGGAAACCGCCGCCTGCTGATGACGTCAGTCTCATCCATGAAGACCACGCACGGTGTACGTCCGCGTCGGTGCCCGAACACGACATGTGTGTCATCTCTCCTATGGATCTCTTGCAATCGTGCTTGAGGCCACCAGGGTCAGGACGTTCGTGTTGTTGTTGTTTCCTGCTCGTCCACAAAGGGTTGTAGCTTGCAGTAGTTTGGTCCTGAACCGCACGGAGGGCTGAGAGCTCTGGTTTGAGGTGTGAAAGCCTGATGACCTGCAGCGGAAACAGCAATCGAGACTGAACTGAACACGCACCCCAGAAGTTCCGACGGTACTTGAATGAGATCGCATGAGCTCTGAATGAGTATGAACTCCGAGTCGAGCCTGATGCACGTAGAACTTGAAGGATGTACAGCTCTTGCGCCCCTACGTGAGTCGGTGAGGCGGCGGACGGCGGGAGCTGGCAAGATTTATACATAACCTACAGATAGATGGAGCTCAGATATCTCAGTAAGAATGTATTGAGGTAAGTACAGTGAGTGGCGATTGGTGGAAGGAGTGGAACGTCTGACGGGCGCTCTCGAGTCTCTCGACAGTGAGGGTCTCTATCGGAGCTGGTCGGGAGTGATCGGGCCGCCTATGACATCATCAAGTCCAGCACCTCGATACTCTCGGTGACTTTGACCTCTACCAGGAACCCTTCATCGTATACACCAGTGCTATGGTCTACTTCATTCTCTGAACTGCGGGCAGCGGAACTTCTTCATCCCACGGTCCCAATATGCATACGCATGCACACACAACCACCAGACCAGCGTCGCCTTCCCCGCCGCTCCAGCAGACGTCTCGAGCATCACTGACTTGACTGGCGGCCCTATTCACTCCCTTGATTACGGTCACTCTCCTGTTGCCAGTGGTAACTGGATATTGCCCCGACGAAGGACGACTACAACATATTGCCCTCTTCAGCCCCGCAAACTCGACCACGATTTCCTTACCTCCGGCGAGTGGGAACTCACGAGCGGGATTATTGCAGTCGACAGCAACCGCAGCCTCGCGTACGTTCCCGCCCGTGACTTCCATCTGACTGATACTGACGCTTAATTGTCACAGGTACTTCCAAGCCGCGAACCCCTCCTCGTCACAGCGCCACTCTGTTCCTCTCCCGAAGCTCAAGTCCACGGAACGCGTTGAGCCGACTGCGCTCACAGACACCTCTAGCCCTGAATACTATGCGGAGAGCTTTTGGCCTCAGGGCGCGTCCTACCTGCTCAGCTACCGCGGTCCGATGATGTGCCGTGGCAGCGCATCCATGTCGGCGATTACGACTTCGAGTACGCCTTGAGCGAGAACCCGCAGTTGAACGAGACGCTCGCGCAATTCGACCTTCCGATCGTCACTCACTCGACAAACGAGAGTGATGGCTATGACCTAAGGTACGTTTCGCTTTCTGTGTGAGCGCACAGAGCGCATATACTGACTCGCCTCTCCGGTCCGCTCGTCTTATGCAGAGCTCAATGTGTTCGAGATGCGTCCCCCCGCACATAGACGACTCCGGTCGAATTATCCATTCGGTGCTTTTCCGTGTCTATGGCGGACCCGGCTCGCAGATGGTCGACGTCCAGATCGGCCACGAGTGGCACGAGTACATCGTCTCCGAGCTCCAATACATCGTGGTCGTTGTCGACGGCCGCGCGCTCCCTAACTCCGTCAAGAACAATCTGGGCCAATGGGAGACTTGAAGGGACCAGGTGAACGTGGCTTGGGTGAAGGAGTATGTGGACCTGAAGCGGACCGGCATTTGGGGATGGAGTTATGGGGTTTTATGAGCGCGAAGGTAATGGAGGCAGATGCAGGCGTGCATTCGTTGGCTATGGCTGTCGCGGTGAGTATCGTCTACATTTTTTCTTTCTAAATCTCATTTTCTGATAATCTCTGCTTTCCTGTAGCCGGTGCCGAGCTGGAGGTTATATTGGTCAGTCTGCCGTTTTGCCAGTATCTTACACGCCGTCGCTCACGCCCCTTGTCCGCAGACTCGATCTACATCGAGTGGTACATGAATATGCCTGCGGTCAAGACTCAATTCCCGGGTACGTGACAGCGTCGATTTCGAACGTGACGGGCTTCCACCACACGGACTTCCTGCTTGCGCACGAGAGTGGGGACGACAACGTACACTATGCGAACTCAGCGCCCCTTCTTGATATGTTCACGCGCGAGCAGGCCCGCGACTTCCGCTTCAGGATGTTCACGAACCGGTGCGGTCGCTCCTCTTGGACTCTATGTTTGTCGGGGGCCATAGTACTAACTGGGGTGGGCGTGGAAAGTGATCACAGCATCTACCGGAGAGACAAACCGGGAGCTGCATAAGTTCCTGACGGACTTTCTGGTCGAGAAGTGAGGGGAAGCTCCGGGTGTGGTGATCTCATCGTTAGTATGTGAGCTGGAGACGGGATGCGGATGGATGCTTGGTCTCAACACCTTGGTAGTTTCCACCGCCCGGTATCATGACATCTAACTGAGTTCATTGTCTATGACCTGTCTTCTTCAGAATTATCCCCGGGTAACGCACGCACCTGTGTGTGCCCCAAACTTGAGACACGGTGATATGTCTTCGACCGCTACGATACATGCACTACCTACGCCCCGCCCACTAGCTCCGATACAACTGCCTCGACGAGGCGCACCCATGCCTCTCATCCTCTGTATTATTGAGAGGAATCACCGCATCCACCTCGGACGACAATCTCATGGGCATTTACAACCATCATACGCTCTTTGCCCGTGTTCGGTGCGACAGCGGCCCCCTTGCATTGAGCGCATTGCGTGGTGATCAAACCCGCTTATCACGGTGCCCAAATGCCTCCAAGTCGTAGTGATCTACCTCGTCCGCGTCCATTGACCCTGATTACCATCATAGTGCTCATAGCGGATACCAACCCAACGTCAAGCAGATGGACTCATTTGATCTATGACAATGCGCCGAACAATGGATGACTAGTTGCGGCGCACGACCGAGTCCGAGAGGCCGCGTTCTAGTCAGCCACTGCTGGAATCATGTCCCCGGCGTTGAAATCGTACATAATAGCTCAAGCATTTACCTGGAGGAAGGGAGCGGGCGTGATTCTGTTGTTGGCGCATGAGTCATGTGTCGCCGAAACTCATTGTAGTCATATGCTCATGGAAGGTACCATAGTCACTGGTGCGTAATGTGTCATACCTCTGCGCCGCCTTGCTGTCGTATCGGCACAACTTGTCGAGTATCATGACACCCGCACTATCTGCCCTGCTTATGTACCTAGCACTCCTTGGACGTCAAAGGCCGACTGAACGAAGACAAGTATGGATGGACTTACCGGTCAATAGGAAAATGAGTCACTAACCAGAGCGAACACTGCCCGATGTCCAGTAATCTCCGCTTCGTACATCCCCGAAGTGACCTTCTTGTCCATGAATTGTCCCCATACGTTCTGTTGAAAAGGTGTTGTGACGCTGACTTCCCAATACTCAGGGAGCCAGGCCGCCCCCTCCCAGTCGATGATGCCAGAAATGTGTCCATCACCGCCGATGATGATGTTGTGCTGGTTGAGATCACCGTGCGTGAAGACGATCGCATGGCGAGGTCGAGCGAAGAACCGCTCGGCCATTTGTATGGCAGCAGCATATGATTCTGTTTCGTGGAAATACCCAATCCCTCGAAGTGCATCGTGGAAGGCGGCCTCGTCTGCGCATGCGGCGAGCGGCGACGCCGGGACTAAAGGTCCATACACAGCCCCTCCGTCGATTCCGCACACGGCGGCACCCCAAGGACTAGCATAGCGACGCATGGACGTGAAGATACTCAGCAAGTCATTGTGCACTACTTCGAAGTCGACTTGGTCATCACGGAGCGCACCCAATGGAGTACCGGGGATTTGTGTCATGAGTATGGAGGGCATACCGTCCTTGTCGCCCGCGGGAGGTTCGCCAAACGATATGAACCTAGGGACAGGAATGCCCATGGCGCGGGCGAGGTCCATTGCCAAGCCCTCTTGTTCGCGGACGCGAGGCGAGCACTTGAGGATGAGGCCGAACGGAAGGAGGTATACATTGGTCATGGGCTCTGGCCGGATGCCTCGGAGACGACAGTACCACGTTGAGAGCGGTTTCAAGAGCCACTCGTGAACATAGAAGCACATCCTCCTGAAGAAAGGAGAAGACAAGCGTCCGAGGGGTGGGCATAGTAGTAAAGGCTGCTGCGCTAGACTAGGAGGGAACCGTGGCTTCAAGTTCATTGTGGTGTCGAACATAGTGCCACAACATCACGCCGGCACCACCACAAGGGCTTTCCGCAGTTTGAGCTCCGCTTTTCCCACAGTCTCCGCTCGAATTTAGCCAAGCCGCAATTAAGAACTAAGAACTGTAAGCCTGACTTGGAGGCCTTAGGGAACAAGCCGCCTTCTCCGGTCAAGATTTCCGTGCTCTGCACGACCTTTGAAGGTGCGCTGCGAAGCGCGGATGTGTACGTATTAGTAGGGGACAAACTATTCAAATTGTGGTGTAATCGCAGCCCTATCATATAGGAGCCAAGGTACGCGTGTAGGCCATACGCTCTGAGTTGAGCGAGTTGGTTGGATATGCGTATCGAGGAACATTCGTAGAAAATATAAATGGCAAGACCTACCAGTCGTGATTGGAGTCTTCGTGCACATGCCGAAGAAACCTGCAAGCTCAAAGTGTCTAAGGACTCGTACTGCTACCGTTCTCTATCGTCGCAGGAGCGGAGCAAGAAGTTCTTCATATCACTGTAAGCTTGCTTCACTAGACTTGTTGTAGAGAATTGATTCTACAGGAGGCACTCCTGCACGCTCTGAGATTCACGGCATTCGCATACTGTATATGATGATGTTTGTCGTATATATGCTCCACCTCTTGTACTCGCCCATCTCATGCATCCTCAACCACTTCTTCCACGATGTCCACGGCTACGGAGAACTATCACGCCCCGGAACAGCCTTTTATACTGATATTGCAGCATGACCCACAGGAGACTGCATCGCAAAATATGGCAAGCATTCGCCTCCTTCGAACGTGGCTCTGGTCAATGTGTCGTATCCTCTCCTCAAAAACACGTTCGCTCCACCCTCCTCAAGTCTCTCCTCTCTCTGTGTTCCTCTTCGCCCTCCTCTTTTTCACCTACGTCTCTCAAATTGCCCTTCTGGCCATCATCACCGGGTCTCTCGCACCACTCATTGCCCTCATCGTCGGCGCTGAGTCCATCCTCCTCATCTCCCTCGTTGCCCGTGCCCTCTTCCTCCCACACTCACGCACCTCTTTGATGCAGCACTCCTCACGCATTGCCAGACACAACTTGTCTTGAGCAGAAAATCTTGCGTAGAAAGTTCAGCCGTGCGGAGTTCTCGGGAGCTCGCTCGTGAAGCCGCTCCAGGCATTCTTGAAGGACAGCATCGTGCGCTATCTCTTAAATCTGTCGCTGAATATGATACCAGCAGTGGGGACAGTGCTATGTCTGCCGTAAAATGGGCACAACAGTGGACCTGGGTGGTATTCAAGATATTTTCGACTGAAAGGGTTGCCAAAGGCCCAGCACACGGCGTTCATTGTGAGTCGAGTCGGCAAGTGTGCGTCACTTGGAATATTGACTGTTGACACTTGTCCGATTGGAAGCAACATGACTGACGTTTCTCATTGTTCCATGTACAGAATAGGGACCGTGACACTACTATCCGATTTTCATCCCACTCGTCAGGCTGTTGTTCAGCTTTGCAAACACTGTCGGCGCTGCACATGCTGCACTCTGGGCCGCATAGATCAAGGCACATGGGGACATCATTGAAAGTCAGCCTGAGGGCATTTCACAGGGGAAGGAAGAAAGCAGAGTGATGATGAAAAACCTCTGCCACGGGTTGTCTCTGTAGGATAGCAAGCGACGTTCGTCGTTATTACCCGATAAATATTGATCCATAGTATGCAAATAAATACGAGCCTGTTCTGCATACATGAGATACATGAACGCTGCACATTTCTACTAGTAGCAAGAGGATGCAAACCATGAACAACCAAGTGGATTCATGCACCATGCGATGATTGTATGAGTAAATACAGAGTGAAAATCGAAAATCAGACCAGGGAACTTCAAGAAGGAATAGTATCAGTGTAGCTCAAGAGTCACACCCACATCTATGCATGAGGATTGCGCATGTATACACGCACGGCATGGTCGCTCATGGGAAGGCCCTGTTCTTTGAGCCGCCGTGTGCGACAGGTGTACGGGGAACCTCAAGGATCTCCTCACTATCCTCCCATGCATCGTCGGCACGAGCAATCCTCTCCTTCTCCAAGTCCTGCTGTTTCGCCGGTCCTCCAGCTTGAATGTTATAACAGACCCGCTCGAGCCTGTGATTCCAGTGGCAGCGGTCTCCTCATCTTCAAGATGGCCTTCAGAGTGGATGACATTGGGACTCACAATGTCATCTGACCTATCTCCTCGTGTGTCCTCTGATCCGGTACCGGTGGTGTCTGAGTTGTCTTTGGCCTCAGGTGTGGCAAAATGGATGTCAGAGCCAATTGACCCAGTAACTCGGTCTACAAAGCTCGGTGTGCTGCTGTTGCTTCCGAGATTGAGGACATCGTCAGAGTCTACCCTGACTGTTCGCTGGTATGCTTCTTGGAGGTCGAGGAGGAAGTGTGAGACAAGGATAGTTGTGATCCTATACAAGTGATATATCAGCTCATAGATTGGCCAGCAAGGCAGTAAGCCTGATTGTAAACGCACGGTTTTGTGAAGGTAGAGATGTAACTTATTGGACTCCCATCTGTAAAGATAAAGATCTGCATAGACAGTATCATGAGTGAGCAAGGACATCTGATGTTTTCTTGGAGTCTGGGCTTACGTTTGCCAAAGAGAATGATAGGTGACAAACATTGAGACACAGCAACACACTTTGAATGTTCAGCACAGACTGTAATTATCAGCCTGAGCCTGATGCTAACTCACATGAAGTATATAGTCCCTATCATTCCTATATCATGAAAAATGCACATGTGAAGAGGATAGTGGCAAGTGCTCACCATTTTGCACCAGAATTGTGCCCAGCAACTGTCTCTTGTCTTTGTGGATATTAATATGTAGGCCTTGGGTCATTGGACTTCTCCAGGTGATTGGAATAAGAATAGCATCGGAAACAATAAGTGATGTCCTGGAGAGAAGAAGCACTAATATCAATGATTTGTTAGTTATAT
The DNA here is from genome assembly GCA_022606135.1 of Fomes fomentarius. Taxonomy (NCBI): domain Eukaryota; kingdom Fungi; phylum Basidiomycota; class Agaricomycetes; order Polyporales; family Polyporaceae; genus Fomes; species Fomes fomentarius. The sequence goes on along the minus strand of JABYQN010000003.1, from coordinate 3,303,808 downwards.
ACCCTGGCTCTACCAACTTTGAAGTGTGAGACTCCTACATCTATCTACATGTTAGCAGAGATTGAGGCAAGTGGGCTATGTGCAGACGAGCTTGAGGGCAGTTTCAGATGACATGCCATAATATAACAGGCATCCATGGTTGGCAAATGATTCCCCATAGTTGAGCACAAATACTGGTACCTTTGTGACAGTCAGTGAAGAGCATACTACATAGTACCAAATACCCTCATTGTACCAGATTGATCCCAAGTGGTACAAGACCAAGAATGAGGACAAGGGTGGATAGGGTTCTGTTTCTGCTCAGCACAAAAGCACGCAGTGTGGAGAACACTAGAGCACTCTGGTGTGAATCTTTGGTACACAACCTGTATGTGATGCAAAAGGAACAACTCATCAGCTGGTGGAATATAGTTAAGACTAGCTACTATGTTTTCTGCTCTTTCCACATATGTGCAGCTATAGTGCTCATTAGCAATCTGCTCTGTGGATGTTGTCACTAGGAAGCCATCCCACCTCTGAGTCAGCATGTTCAGTGAGGGGCAGCAGAGTGTCAGATATTTGCAGTGAACTAGCAATAGTGCTTGATAGCTTGCCTTGTCTGAGAGGGGTGCAGATCGAATTATATTGAGAACAGTCGAGAGCAGGGATATGTATCTGTTTGCAAAATACAAAATCCTAGCCCCAGTCATTCTGCCTGTCCAGAAACAGTCTACTTCACGGCCAAAGGTGAGAAGAGTGTCATATATGAATAATACTAAGGGCATCATAGCAATCTGTGTAAGTCACAAGGAGTGAATTCCTGATGAAACTGACCAGTTGCAGCTACACCACAGTATTCATCAAGGTTTCTACATTCATTTACGAGCAGTCAGGCTGTAGCAAATGGAATGAACTGGGGAATTATACTTACAGACTGGCATAGAAGGCCACAAATGCGGCAACACCTGTGTCTGAGGAGTCAGAGGACATGTTACAGGGGTATGGGTGGGGAGTGATGTTGTAGCATGTGTTGCTTATATAGTCAAATGTAGAGATTGGAGTGCACTAGATCAGACAACTGACAGATCATGTAGTGTTTGCTTGGATCCAAACTTCACTACAGTGTACTGCCGCCGAACATGCAATTGCAGAGCACCATGCGATATGTATTAAGATAGAAGCAATGTTGAAGTACAACCGTAACAGTGCATTCTTCGCATAACAGCCACAAGGAGATGACCTCGACTGAGTCTTCCTCCACGGATATTTGCTGCACTTCTCTGGTACCTATGGTATCCCAATCTCGGGTGAAGGTACTCGAGAAGTACCAGGTCGCCTAATGGGAGCATATCATCTCACCCTCCACACTCAACAAGATTTAGCTCCATTGGGCAATTGATGACAAAGATGCAGAGACTGTGTGTGGCAGGGCCATGTACTGAGGTGCTCGACTAACACCAGACATTCTGGGGATGGCGATACACTAGGATACACCTTATTGATGAACGACCATCTTGTCTCATCTCATGTATCTCCAAGTCAGAACCTTCTTTACAAACACTGCACTCCTCTATCTCAGAAGGAAAGATGGAACATAGATGTTTGAGCTCGCCAGCAAAGGCTCAATACCAAATTTCCAAGTGGAGTGAGAAAAAATTTCTGCGTGTCGAGTGTCATGAATCTTAGCAACAGAGTGCTTTGCAAAGGACAAGCCAGACAGTGCTATATATATACTGGTGTCCTCGTTTATTTCCCTGCAGGGCCGGATGTAAAGTAGAGTGCTATATATTGACCACACTACTGGGTACCGACCATCAGAATCCACTCAAGGGATATGCCGGATAAAACCATGATTGATGAGCACTCACAGCGACTACTCTTTGCCACACAACGATCACTGGATGCATTTATCTTAGAGACACTTTTTGAATCCAAACCAACTTCTGAACAGAGGTACGTTCATCGACAGAAGTTGTCTTCTATCTTGATGCGCCAACAACGAGAGCTTCACCAGAGATGGGGATCATGGCAGAGCATGCCTTGACAATGACCTCTCAGTCGAGCTCGCTGCTCGTGTGGACAGGCTGCGAATGGTTATTCAGGATCTCAAGTTGTGGTCTGAACCCCGATCTCGACGTTCCTTTCAACACAATTTGGTCGCAGATTCCACATTCAAGTGTACCTCCATCATATCTGTTGGATACTTACAGATATCAGCGCAGAGTAACGCGCCTTGATATCGATGCGATGCAGCACCTCGAAACCCTGCGTCAACCGCAGAGGAGGGACTCGGACACTATGGTAACGTCGTGCCAAGGTCCTAACTCATGGCACATCTGCTCACACATCTTCCTATCCACACCACTACGCACATATCGCAGTATTCCATGCCATTGGTACTCGGGTCGCATCATCTTTTGCTCTGCACTCCGCGTTGGTTTGGCTTGCGTCACTTCGCGCTGACACTCTCATGCCCATGGCTTCTCGTCCATAGGATTCGTGCCCTCTCGAACTGGAAGAACGTCGGATGCTGATGGCGTCAATGCCATCTATGAAGACGACGCACAGTGTACGTTCGCGTGGGTACCCGAACACCTCTTGGACGACATGTGTAGCATCCCTTATGTATTTCTCGCAATCGTGCTTGAGGCCACGGTACCAGAGTCAGTATTTTCGTGTTCCTACTGCTTCTTGCTCGTCCACAAAGGGCTGCAGAGGGGAACACCTTGCAGTAGTTTGGTCCTGAACCGCACGGAGGGCTGAGAGCTCTGCTTTGAGGCGTGAAAGCCCGATGACCTGCAGCGAAACGGTCATCGAGACTGAACTGAACACGCACCTCATCAGTTTCCGACGGTACTTGAGTGAGAATTGCATGAGCTCTGAATGAGTATGAACTCGATGTATGTACGGCTCTTGGGCCCCTCGCGAGTCTATGAGGTGGCGGACGGCGGGAGCTGGGCATAATGCGTCTGGTGGCCACGTATATGAAGAATGATTATCATGTGCGGCAAGTCTCCGGCCCAGCCGCATACGAGCATGAGACGCCATCGTGAACGACGATACTGAGAATCTGCATGAGGAGGGTGAAGCAAGAGCCACGACTGATGGTGTGGACGGCGAGGCAATGACAATCCGCCCCCGGGCCCCCTGTGTACTCTACTGTAACTATATGGACACTGTGGCTCGATAATCGCACTCATGCATACATTCGCCTGCCTCTGATTGCATGTTCAACTCATTCGAAGCTGTATGCGCTGACTGCACCTGGCGTATGTAGCTTGTCTCGACTACCCTTCGTGCATTATCTAGGTCCAAGACGACTTCTTCGCCTCCAAACACGACTTTTTGCATGGATTTTGCCGAGATATCCGAGAACTCGACGCGGCCTAACCTACTGTGGCTGCTATGAATGGACCCGAAGCCAGTACTTCAGTAAGAGTCGTATATCGCTGCAATTACGAGTGGTGATTGTATACTGACGTGTGTTATACTACATAGATTCTTCTGAAACCGTCCTCCTACGAGGGTCGCGAGTATACAGCAGTATACGAATAGGGATACAGAGAAAGAACGAACTCGATCCAACGTCTATGTGAGATAGAAGAGCTACGCTACTGTCCATTCACGAACCATGGAAGAAGTAGGAAGTGGAATGATACAAGATGTCCGGTAAGAACGAATTCAAATAATTGTTATGCGCATTGGCTAAAAAAACGATAGGATCACCGATGAGCGTGTGGCTCCCAACGGTTGTCCCCGTAGCAAGCGGACAAGCATGAGTTCTCGTATGAACTTCTGGGACGTCAAATTTCGTCGTCAGGCGCAAGTCGTCAAAAACAGGGAATAAAGTCGACGCACCTGACGCTCGAGATTGTGCAGTATCAACAGATTGTGCACCCGGAGTGCCAGGTTGATCCAGTCCCATAGCGCTCCTCGTCGACTAGTGTCATCTCGACAGAGGTCGACGAGCACGCCGGGTCCTCAGCAGGAACTGGAACGGCAATTTCGAAAAGAGCGTCCATGTGGACGAAGGTGGGTTGGTGGTGAATGACGCGCAGGATGCGGAGGATGGTAGCTGGATGTCGGAGTGGCGCGTTATGTGTCGAGTACGGGGTACGCACGAGAGAAGGAATGTGCGGTCGATCGACGCCAGCCCCTGTTTTATATCATTAACAAGAAACCGGAACATGGAGTGGCCCTGGTGCTTCCGGACAGGAGTGGTCAATGCTGAATTCAGTTTGACAGGAAGACAATAGCGCGGGTGCGACGTCCCGGGCCTTGTGGTCTGGTGTCGACTCTCCAAGTTATCCTGCAGCCGACCTTGTAGCTCAGAGACGGGTCCAAAAGCCTGCAGCTTGTAGGAAACAATGACGCGGAAATAGATCTGTATACTTGACATGTCCACTATTGTTTCGAATCCGACCAATGGTTATTTCAAGTTATCACTAATAGAGACCACTGAGGTTGTGGAGGGCGAAGATTGCCCAAGCCTCGCACATAGAAAAATAGTAAGGATCATCCAAGAGAACTACGATAGAGATGTTGAATGCAGAACGAAGAGAGTCACTGGCACAAGAAAGAAGAACGAACCAGATGCGATGCCCGCCGAGATGCCCGATGTGGTCGATACACTGCATACGCGATGGCCGGACGTGACTTCTGTGGTCCAGGCTGAGGGAGAACTCAGAGGGAGCATAAAGCCACACTGCATGGTCACGCGAGGGACTGAAATCCGACTCACAAATTGATCCTAAGTACCTATCCAGCAAGTCCTGCCAGCCTCCCCGCGCCTAAAGTGAAAGCTGCGCTCGCGCGCCTATCACCGACTATCCCGCCTCCGTCCTCTAGCGTGTGCATGGGCCTTGGCCTGCTGAGCTACTTCATATTATAGAAACCGTGTGTTGGGGAGGCGGGAGGCGGGGACGAGGAGAAAACAGAGCGCCCACAAGGCGTGGAACATCCCACAAGTCACAGAGGACGGCCTGGGCCAGTCACGTCGTCACGCGGAACACGGAATACATCCTCCAGTAAGTAGCCGCCGCAGCGCCGGGCATCGTTGTGCAAGTCGCTGCCGAGGAGACTCGCGAGTCGCAAGCCGTCTGGCAAGATCTACTTACACTCATCCACCGTGCTACAATCCCCGACCGGAAATCGATGGCTCTCCCGTCCGGCGCTGGGGTGCATGGACTGCAGTCCCGCTCGGGCGACCGTCGCTGAGTTCGTGTAGCGCATCAACGCTTCCGCTCAAAGTGCAACTTGTCATAGTATGTCAGTGTTCTGTGGCAGGAATCGAGCACAAGGTGCACGACCCATATATAAACGTCCCGAGCTTTCTCAAACAGCATCAACACATTCACCGACCACTATGTTTCCTCTCATGAACAGATTTCTTCCTGCTGCGTTTGTCTCGCTTCTTGTCTTCGGCTCACACAATGAGTTCGTGCATGCGGGAGCATTCAAGTCTCATAGCCCTACTAGGACACACTCTAGAAGCACCGTTTGTCATCTCTTCAGCACTTCAATGTGGGATCAAATGGTTGACCTTTTCTCTGGCACACAGAGCGCTCCGGAACCAGCACGCACTACTTCACCCGCAAACGTGATACAGTGGGGCCCATGCGACCCGTCCATAGTGCCCGATCCTTCGCTCTCCTGCGGCTTCTTTGAGATTCCTCTCGACTACCACGACCTGTCAGCCGGCAAAGGACGACTTGCGGTAGTCAAGGCGAACGCGACCGCAGAGCGGCGAGGCACCGTCTTCATGAATCCTGGTATACCCTGACCGTTCTGTTCGGCATATTCGACAAATCTGATGATGGTTGCTCACAGGCGGCCCCGGTGCATCTGGTTTGCAAGTATTGGCCACTTCTGCCTCGTCGCTGCTTGCTGTCACGGGAGGAGTCTACGACGTGGTCAGCTGGGATCCCCGCGGCGTCGGTACACTCTCAGTGTGAGCCTCCGATTCTTGCTATACCGTGGTCTACATGATTTAACACAGTATCAGGCCGGGGGAGGTGTACTGCTTTGGCAGTGTGGAAGAGTATGACGCCCTTTTCGCAGGCACCATCCAGAAGGCCGGAATCTCGATGCACGGAGACTTCACGGATGGAGCTGATATTGCGCGACTGCTCGACCAAGCGGACGGGATGCAGGAGAAGTACGAAGAGATGGCAACGCGCTGCCTAGCCCACTCCGATGGCAAGTATCTGAAGTACGTTGGGAGCGCTGCGACGGCGCGCGATGTGGTTGCCCTCGCAGACGCTCTCGATGGCCCCGGGGCTCCCGTCAACTACTTCGGATTCTCCTACGGAACGCGTATGGGTTCTTGGCTCATCAATAGTACGTTCCTTTAATATACATTCTATCACATCTTTCCATCGCTGACTTCATCTACCCTCACATCAGTGTTCCCTGACGTGAGGCCCTGTCAACTTGATCATACTTGATTACGGTCGCATCTGACTTCGTACACAGCGCGTTGGCAAAGTCGTCCTCGACAGCGTTTTCGACCCTAGCCGCCTTGCTTCTGTTGAGCTAGCCACCGTACGTTCGAGACTTCAGATCGTTGTTATGTCCCTTCTCATCCAGATGTTTAGGCCTGGTCTCCACAACTTTCCAGCGCAGACCGAGCATACGAAGGCTTCGTCACCGGATGCGCTCTTGCCGGTCCAGAACATTGCACCATTGCCAAGGAGGGCGACACCCCAGCCAAGCTCCATGCCGACATCCAAGCCCAGCTCAAACTCGCTCATGACGCCGAGCTCCGCGACCCTTCGTCTCCGGTGACCTCCGGCGCTCTGAGAAGTGAGTTGTCCTGCAGGCATCAATTATATTCAGAGATGCTCATGAAGCACGTCAGCAAGCCTCTACCCCGTGATGTACTGGCCTAGCCAATGGCAGAGCACCTCCAACCAAGTGCTACCCGGAATTTTCCAGGCTATCTCGGCTGAGGCGCAAAACGTCAACTCGAACCTTTCCGAGCAAGAAACTACACTTCCACGCTCGTGAGTCGTCCCCCCATCTGTTGCGTCACCGCAGGCTCACTGCCGTTTTAATCTCCAGTCTTTCCCGGCGTGCGGAGAACGAGACGCGATCATTCTCGGCCTCGGCCATCCTCTGCGCTGATGGCCCGGCAACAGTCACAGTCAACTCCACGATGAAGGGTATCTTCGAAGCCATCGTGAAAGGCACACAGACCGTCTCCCACATGTGTACGTTTGCATCCTGCATATGCTACCCATCTTCGCTGGCCCGGGCCGGGTGTACGGGCGAACTGACACCTGACCATCGTATCTAGTCGGAGCACAGTGGCCCTTCTCCATCTACTACTGTGGAACGTGGCCTGAACGTTCTGTGGAGATTTATCAAGGACCGTTCAACAAGACGCTTGCTAACAAGATTCTCCTCATGGGGAACACTGTACGTACTTCATCGGACTCATGGGTTTGGGTAGTATCCTGTATCGGTACCGTCTGTCTCACCGTATCACGTGTTGCAGTACGATCCCGCTACGCCATTCTGGGGGCAAAGGCCGTCGCAGATCTGCTCGGTGACCAAGCCGCGCTCGTCAGGCTGAACGGCTTCGGAGTAAGCCCTAGCTCTGTCTCGTCCCCCCCGTATCACCCACTCACTGACATTCGCAGCACACTCTGATCGCCAACCCCTCGGCATGTATCAACCAGGTCCTCGCGGCGTACTTCCTAAATGGCACAGTAAGCGCATACACATGTATACTGCGCAATTTGCTCCCTGTCTGACGCGTTTGAATTCAGCTCCCGGAAGGCGACGACACCGTATGCGAGGTGGATGACACCTTTGAAATCTGGCCAGGCGTCAATACCAAGATGATACTAGGGAACATGACCGAGAAGGGGCTTGAGTATTGAGTATAACTATTAACCCCACTGCTTCGTCCACGTGTCTTATGTGCGCGTTAATTTTTACGAAGTCATATCATGACTTCAATTCACTGTCATTTTTGAGTTCATAACATCGGCGGCAGCGGCGGCGGAGCGAGACAATCGGATGTGCTTGCCGCAAATACTTGATGTTGAGCCCGCGACAGTGAGCGCTTTGACCGCGAGATTGATGTTCGAAAACCGATAAGTGGAGCGGACCTTCAGATCGGAGAATTGATCGACCAGATCAATGCCCGCGACGGCGTGATGCGTTCATCCCATCGGTGCACGTACAAGAGGCAGCTAGACCTGGCGAAGCTTGAGCGTTGGAGAACGGCGTGAGTGGACTTAACGGATTTGGTGCGAACCGAGCTCACAACGAGCAGCATCGCGATGCTGACCAGATAGTTACCTGAGGAAGTGCTCCCTTGTCGACTGGTGTGATCTCAACAGAGGTCAATATGCAAGAGATACAAAAACAAGATTGTTCATTCGAGGTGCGCAGAGATGCCCAACGTGGTCGAGATTACCATATGCATATGTACTCGAAATCAGCTAGACGCTATGTCTCTGATGGTCAATGCCTGCAATCTGTTCATCATCCTGCATAGATGCGAATCGCTCCGAATACTCGCCCGACGTCATGTCCTCAAGGCTGAGGGAGGAACTCAGAGGAGAGAAGACGAGCGAGTCTCCCATTGAGCCAACAAGCCTGTCAAACCGGAGGCTATCCGTGGCCCCACCAGAAACCATTGTCGTTTCGGATTGTATGCCCAACCCACACATACGAGCATTGGTCTGTTGTATGCTGAGTAGGAACCGCCCGACAAGGAATACGCTGAGCCTGAAAGGCACAATATTTAAGTGGGGTGAGTAGTCGTGCTCATCGTAGCAGTGAGACGTACGGCTCAAAGAGCTGGATTATATAGCCGGTGTTGGTTTTCGTGACAAGATACTTGCGAATGGCAGTCAGAATGATACAAGATGAATCCCATATAATACCAAGACACCCACCGAGCTGGTAGTAAACACGAGTTGCAGAGTGTTCATCGTCAGCAGTACGCTGCGATTCGACACATTCAGTCATCAGCTTAATCAAATCACGTCGGAGGCGACTGACATGAAATATACGGTCCCTGTCATTCGTTGAGCTCAAGAACAGAGATGAAAGAGAGAGGGTAGTACTCACCGTCGCGGAGCAACAGCGCTGACAAGGTATGGTGGCCATCTCGCCCTCTCCCACGGGCGATGCGGCTTGTTTTGAAGGTTGCGCACCATGTGACTGCGATGACCAAGATATCCGAGACTATGAGGGAAACACGCGAGAATACGTTGACTGTACAGAAGGTGAGATCGATATTCTCCTGAAGTTCACGACCGTGACGTACATCTGGGGTTGCATGCACCACATGTCAGTCACTCTTGTTCCTATAGTACTACTATGGTGCAGTGGTACTACGCACAGTATTGACAGTTCGGCAGGCTCAGTTATGTGTTGTACACAGCCCGAGAAAGGTACAATGGTGTAAGTTGCCCAACGAAAGCCGGCCTAAAGGTGTATCCGAATCAGCATGCAACTACTATCAGGAAGAAGGCTGCAATGTACCCACAAAGTCGAGAGCTACTGGTGCGAGAGACAGAATGAGGACTGCATATGTAAGAAACCGATTTCGACCACTGAGTGCGAAGACACGCAAAGCCGAGAAGACTAATGGGAGGTAGGTAAGTGTATACCAGCGACTCTGAGGGCGAGGATACTCACTCGCCCGAGGAACGTAGCACAGAATCTCCGTGGCATGGGCTGCGCTTGCATATTGCATGCAACTATCGTGCACACAGTCAATAACAAGAATGCAGTCTGTGCTCAGACACTGACCCCTATAAACATCATGATCTGTCAGGTCATTTCGCGACTCTATGATGCATGTCAGGACCTACCTCGTCGGAATGAAAGAGTATACCAAACGAATTCAAGACCCTGTAGGAGAGGTAGAGATACCGGTTGACGAAAAAGATGGCAGTGGACCCTGTCAGACTGGACCCCCAAAAATATTCAATCTCCCCGGCAAGGGTGATGATGTATTCGTAGCATGTAAGAGCTGAGAACGAGACAGTTTCCGTTAGCGAGTGAGCGGCTAGTCGACCACCTCGACGTGATACTAGCACACCTAACATTCCATGGCCAAAGAGACTAGTGACGAATCTGTATGTGGCGTTTGGATGTATTGGCGGATATATAATTTCAAGATGTACTCACGCTGTTTGGTCATTCCGTGTGGCCTGTGCGCTGTCCATGATTGGTCCCATTGCCAGGATCAACCAGTTGTACTATAAGAGTGTAGGGGAGGAAATCGACTGGGGTTCGGGATGAGGACATTGGTGCTTAAGTGTCAGTCAAGACATCGATACAATCTTCGTATGATATTGCACACACTGAAGACACAGGGCCGGAAGCAGATGGCGTCCAGTGTGGATGTCCATGGCTCTGCCAGTGCCGCTCTGCCGCTCTATTCGTCTGATCACGGTGTGGCAGTGACAGGGAAGAAGTCACTGTCTCAATTCATATAGAAGCTCGCAAAGTTCGCCCCTCACACGAGGCGGTCCGCGTGCCCTATTTCTTTGCGAGTGAAGAGCTTTATAGGAGATTTCTCGCACCTGAGCGGCATCCACACCCACAGCGTCCACAGCGCCTGGGAGAGGTCGACGCACTGATAGCCCTAGGGCACAGTGAAAGTACACAAACCAAGGAGACAAGTTCTACGTACAAGAGCGCTCCGAGCTGCCAGAAGACGGCCACGCCATGTACAACTTCATAAGTTAGCGCTAGTGGCCACTAGCGCCTGGCGCCCCCGTTTTTTCATGGGGCTTCATCCGGAATATACCCGTAACGGGGTCTGCCCCGGTTTTTCTGCACTATCAGGGTATTTCCTGGGGCAGAAAAACTGGGGCAGACCCCGTTTTCTTAATAGACGATATATACGGGGGAGGAACCGAGGATTTTTCGTGGTGGAGCGACAACGGTTTTTTACTCGGGAGGGCTTGAGGGACTCGAGCAGACACCAGACTCGGGTAGTACTAGTGGCACTCTGAGTATGTAGATTCCAAAGAATAAGCAGATGCAGTTATTACAAGCAGGTGGAATGCAAACTGAAGCAGGAGGGACTCGAGTCTCCATGGGACCGTGAGAAACACTTGACGCCACCAACTGTCCTGCAACGTCTTCCGCCTTTGACTCGCCACCCAAAACATACCCTCATCACACTTCCTGTCACCCCTCAAGAACCCACAGTATCATGTCAAAAGCCTAAACTAGCAGCTCGGAAGGAGAAAACCAAGGAGAAATTGAGCACAACACAGGCTGTAGCCAAGTCTGCCATGCCGGCCATAGCAACCGCCCGCCAGACTCGCAGCTCAGCCGCTGTGTCCGAGCCGGCTTCTGCTGAAGAGGCCAGATGTCTGCTGCAGAGCCCACAGAAGAGACCTAGCAACAAAACCAAGAGAAAACCATACCGTCAGCACGACAATGAAGATGTGAGTCATCTGATTTATCTAAGGAGGATGGCTGAGGACCGGTGGGCGGGATGGAATGGACGGGCTAGGGCAGGAGGAGGAGGTGGTGGTGATGGTGGGCATCCGGAATAGCTGCAAGTCGGCACTGGCATGATTCGAGGGCGATAGCGATAGTGGAAGTGATGAGGACAAGAACGACGAGGATGAGGATGAGGACACAGACAAGGACAGCATGGACAAGCAGGACAGCGATGATGATGAGGTCGAGTACGAGGACCTCCATGCCTGCAATTGCAAGAAGTGTCGTCAGATCAGGTCTGAATTAGTGTCTTATTTCCGTATGTCACTATGTCATCATGTACAATGCTCGTCATATATGCCATCCTATGCCATCTATAGATGTTCTGACAAGTAGTTGAGTGTGATTGTCCTGACAGCCGGCTGCTGTCCAGTAGCAATAACCTGAACCCTAATACCTACACCGCAGCAGAAATTCCACTGTCGTTCACCGTGTATATCATTTCCACGGTCATAACAGTGGAATTGAGCCCCTTTCGCACCGCCCATCAATGCGACCCGGAAATGTGCCACATGGACCCGGAAAATGCCCGCCACAAAAAACCGGGTTTTCACCCGTAAAATCACCCCTCAACGCGCGTTTTCCCGGGTGAAAACACGCTATACTCCTCTGTATGAAGCCCGAGAATTTCCTCGGTCAGAGGTCCTTCAGCATGGGCGGTCGCTAGGAGTCAATAGGCCTTGCCACTTGCTACGGCTACTACATAGTAGCTGAGGGCAGGAGAACCATAGCGCCACAGATTTTGAGAAGCTGGACTCGGCGGGAGCAGAGGGAGGGCTGTGGCTCAGCGCGGATTCGACAAATCTTCTTAGAGTGATCTAGGTGGTTGGAAACACAGCCATTTACAATCAGAGTTAACACGGAATACCTCCTTTCAAGATGCTATTGGATATAGACGGATGATTGATGATAAATCGATAACGGCGCGTCACCCCGTTTGCCCTAGAGTCACACGTCACAGATGCCGTCGCATATACGGAACGGCCACTTCTATGTCACACTGTGTCACATTCCAAATCCCTCACAGAGTCGCCACTATCACCGGGGGCATCGAGCCGTATAACGAGCTGTTACATCCTGAAGACATCGTTGTCAAGATCCAGATGCTACTAACATGGCACATAGTGTTACATTGTAGTCTCACGCTGATCACATCAGGCACTTCAAATGTGACTAGCATGGAACACGAAATTTAGATGCATTATGGATGTCTTCCGAATGAAACACACTGGAACAAAAACTGGTCCTTTTTGGACAGCAATCGGGATTTGATTGAGATGTAACGCCTCGTTACACAGGTTGATGCCCCCGGTGTATCATCGACTCGGACCATGACTGCGCAATGCCTGTGAGGGCAATTTCGTACTATGTGCAGAATGTCTTCTTATCTCGATATGCAGAACTTGGCCCTGGCATCCTATATGGTAGTACTAGTACAGGCCCGGGTCAGGTCCCTCAGATAATAGGACAGGTCGGTTCACTGGGTACCACGAACTATTAGGAGTGATTACTGCATGTCAAGCAGAGAGCCCAACACCGGCGACAAAAGATAATGCATGTAAGTTACCGCAAGCTTCAGGGTTGTAGGAATGAGCCACAGTTCTTCCCCTATAATACAAGGTGTGAATATAGGCGTTGACTTGAGACGACTGCGTTCAGCATACCTAAGTTTGTGATGAGAGGGGCGCACATCAAACGACATTCTCGTGTTCGCCAAAATTCCCCGTACTGTCAGACAGGGCGGCCGCTTGGACGGATTGAGACGGCGATTGCTCTGTTGCCGTGTCCTCTTCTTCTTGATCTAGAGGAGGAGCAAAATACAGCGAGCTACCCATGGAGCCGATGACCCTCTTCACGCGTGAACTTCCTGCAGGCTCTCGAGCCAATATCGATGACACTCAATCCCCAGAATCCACTAGGCCTGAGATGCGGAGATTCGTCTCTTGTACGTTTAGCAAGAAACATCCAACGAGGACTGCGTTCCATGCTAGAGACAGAGACATGTGAGTCATGGGCGAAGACCGGCGGTTCATTGGTACAAGATACAGAAGGGACTTACGGCTCGAAGAGCTGAATGAAGTAACTGTTTCGGACGCCACTGTCTGTTATAGCGACGAGGACCTGGGATGTATCTCGCGTTAATCTCATCGTCGTGAACTGGAATTCCTATACATACAGCGCGAGTGGAGAACGCTAGATGGAACGTGTTCATTGCAAGGAGAACACTACGGAATTCGGGTGTCAGATTTGTAACTAAGTAGCAGTGTTGACGACCCGCCTCGTACATGAAGTAAATGGTCCCTGAGTCAGTCAGAATTGCACGTTGAACGTCAACGTGATTAATGGTGTCTGATTTAAGTAGCGATGCTCACCGTCGCGGTAAGTATTGCTGTCAGGCTATAGTGGACATCTACTGCCCCTGTATGTGCAAGTCGCATCGTCTGGAATGTCGCAAACCAGGTTACAATAATGACGATGATAGACCTGTAATGCGGGTGTGTGCAGTAGGTCAGAAGGTGCGAGAGTCCGGTCGTGCGGACACAAGGGGAGCCGAGTGAGTGAGATGGAGAGAGGAGTGGTGTGTGGAGTAGTGATGTAGGATAGCGTCGGAAGGCCTGGGACAGTCCCGGGAGTCGAATAGACGAGTGTCGAATGAGAAGGTCACTGAGGAGTCGAGAGTCGGAAGTTGAGAATCGAGAGTCGAGAGTCGAAAGGCGCAGTACGAAGGTCGAGAGTCGGATACGGGGGAAAAACTGTCCTCCATTCGAGTGTACAGTACCACAGCTTAAATACCTACAGGAGACCGACGCCAGGGATAGCGACGGAAAGAGCGGGAAGGGTGCCAGGGCGTGAAGGGTACGGCGGGTTGTAGGCGACGACAAGCGAGTTGTGATGCGTCGAGTTCTCGCAGCGAGAGAAAATCTACCGTAACTACAGTAGGGAGTAGCTATCTACAGGTATGGTAATGTAGCTAAACGGCTGTGTGTGTGCAAGATGAGGCAGGAAAGGGTCGAAGGGCGGGCGGTAGCGGATGACTGCAGGGGGCGTCGGGCGAGCGTTCGGGCTGATGCTCGTCGGTGTGTAGGTCGGAATGGCCGTAGCCGAGCGGTTGTTTCGACGATCGTCGTCACCGACCGTGAAGGTTTGTCGCATCATCGCATGCGGGACCAGCTTGTTTCAGCGAGACCGTTGGCTCTTGTTCGAGACATTTCGAGGGCGCGAACTGGTCGTGTGTTGCGTCGGCTCATCGGTAGGTATGAAGGACGGCGGCAGGACGCGTCGTCAGCAGGGAGTCGTAGTGGTAAGAAGAAGAGATGCGATGGCACTTGTCGGCGCGCGCTACGATTACCGAATGCGGCGAGTACTCGCGCAGCCATGCGCGATGCGCATCATCTCCTCCCTACTGAGATCTGGACCGTCCACGGTCCCAAACCACTTGCGGGATTGGCTGCGCAGTTGCGCGAGTGCGAGAGCGGTGTGAATATGAAAGTGAGATGACATGGGCTGCGAATATGGCGTTGAGAGTGCGTCCGACTCGTCATCCGACATGTCCTCGATCACGTCCGGCACGGAGAGGTCCTCTACGTCGTCCGTGTCACAGTAAGGGAGAGGTTCATGGTTGGTGGGTGCCCGTTTGTGTCCTCCCTAGTTGTCCTCAATATCAACTTCGTCCATGTTGTCTGTTTGCGCAGTGTGTTCCTCAAGATCGTCTGTGATGTCGTCGTCGCCTTGCGACGTCGAAGCCTCCATCTCGCGAAGGCGCGTGGTGGAGATGTCAAGGTGTTCAGCATCATCGAGCCATGGAAGAGCGATACGGTCGCGTGCGAGGTATGGCAGTAGGCGGAAGGCGGCGATGGGACGGTCGAGCACAGAGCCATCGAGCTCGCAGAGAATATATGCACTTCCGCGATTGCGCGAGAGGACAACGTATGGGCCGAGGTAGCGCGGCCGCATCTTCCGGTTTAGCGCTTTCTCGATGGCGGTGTTGCGCATCAAGACGAGCTCCCCGCGCTGGAAGTCAAAATCGCGGATGGTGGTGGCGTGCTCTTGTTCCAGCTTTCGTGCAGCATCGAGGTGGGCCTGGTAGACTTTTGAATGCAGAACCACAAGGTCTTCTTGGCGTCGTGCGAGTGCGCGAGCGCGGGCTCCGATGAGCTCCGTAGTTGAGAGGAGGCGATCGGGCGGAGGGAATAAGTAGGTTGCTTCGGCGACATCGAGCGGAAGGACGGGGTGGCAACCGGTTGCTGCGAAGAAAGGTGAGGTGCCTAGTCGACGACGCACGGTGATCCGCTCTGCCCAAAGCGCATGGTGGACGTAGTGCGACCACTTTGCTTGCTCGCCGTTTGCGGCCTTATACAGCGCCTGCCGGAGATCGAAGTGTGGTCGCTCAATGATGCCGTTTGCACGTGAGTTATACGCCGAGATGCGAATGTGATGTATGCCGTATTTCTTTGCGAGGTAGTCTAGGGCCTTGACCCAGGGTGTGCCGTTGTCGGAGACGATCTCGATGATGGTGCCCCACCGACAGAGCACGTCTTGAAATAGCCAGTCGCCGAGGGCCTTGCCGGTTTCTCGCCGCAGCGCACGGGCTTCAGGGTAGCCAGTAACAGCGCAGCGTCCGTGAGCAACATATTTGAAGCCGGAAGAGGGAGGGAGGTGCAGGGAGTCGACATGGAAGCGTACAAAGATAGAAGGAGGGAACGGAACGGTGGGTGGAATGATGACCTGTCGGAGCTGTCGCGTCTGACAGATGTGACACGTCTGGACATACCAGACGATGTCCGCTTGCATGTCGGGCCACCAAAATCGCTGCTGGATGAGCGCGGCCGTCGCATATATGCCCTTGTGTGCCACATCGTCGTGTGCCTGTCGCAAAATTGTGAGCCGCCGGTCAGGCCAAATGACGAGTCTGTCTAAGCCGGAGGGCCCGCGACGCCAAAGTCTGCCCTGTAAGAAATAAAAGCGAATACAGTAACTGTGAAACAAAGGAAATGAATCATCGGATATGTGAGAGGGTCTACGGAGAGTGGAGAGATACTCAAAAACGTCTAGCAGGCGGTCGTCTTTGAGCTGTGCAGTGGCGGAACGAGGGATGAATGTAGGATGTGTTGAAGTAGCTTTGGAAGGAGTGTTAGATGGGTTTTCGGAGGAGGACAATGATGAAATGTGAGTGGGAGCGGATGGGGATGAATCCAGGGATGATGAACAGCCTGAGGGTGTGTCGAGATTGCATGATGGATCAAGGAACGTTGGAGATACTATGTCGGTGTTGGATGGTGCTGAAGGAGAGGTGACGGAAGGGTGGGTAAGCATGGGAAGTGGTTGGACAAGCAAGGTGCGAAGTAGGGGTGCGGGCGGGTTAATGTGGTGAAGTAGGCCATTGAGACGGTCGATCCAGTCGTCTTCTGCGTCAGAAGGCGGCTCAGAGTCGTCCTCGGGCTGCGGGTGACGTCTGGAGAGTCCATCAGGGCCATGTAGTGCACCGGGAACGTGGACGAGGCGGAAGTGGAAGGTGAGGATGTTGACAATCCATCGGTTGATGGAAGCGCTGGGAGCTTCGTCGGGGTTATTGAGCATGCCCTTGATGTATCGAGCATCGACTTCGACGATGAGGTTGCGGATGCCAATGAGCCATCGCTTGCAGGCCTTCAGTGAGCGGTACAGGCCGTAAAGTTCCAGTTTGGCTTGTGAGTATCCAGATTCACGTGTATTGAGTGTGAGCGAGCCAAAGCGGGCGTAGTATCGACGGTTGGGGTTCTCAAGGTCGCACTGAGCGAGTAGGTAACCGATGGCGATGTAGGAGGTGTCGACGGCAAGTACAACTTTGGCGGGTGATGTGTAATCAATGGGGCGGAGGGCGGGTGAGCGGATGAGTGCCCCCTTGAGGTCGGTCATGGCGGCTTGCTGCTCCGGACCCCAGACAAAGATGGCTCCTTTGCGGGTAAGCTGCGTGAGTGGCCACGCACGCTTTCCGAAGTTCTGGATAAATGAGCGAGCGACGCCGACCGTCCCAAGGAAAGCGCGGATGTCAGAAATGTCGTGGCACGGTCCCCACTGGATGACCTTGGCATAGTTGCTCGGCTCCGGAATGCGACCGGCATATGTGCAACGATGGCCGACCACTGTATATTCTGCAGCAATTAGTATCGACTTCACGCCAGAGAATGTACCACCGCAGTATTTCATGCGTTGCACGACGCGGTTGATGTTGTTGAGGTGTTCCCAGACGAACCGGCAGATGCCTGAGTTCTCCGGAATCGTCTCATAGCCGCCATTCGGGAGTTCATAGCGTGTTGCGGGGCCTCGGATGGGGACATCGACGATGAAGGGCTGGGTGATATGTGGGATTTCAGCTTGTAGGATGAAGCAGATGTCCTCATGGAAGACGGGGACAGAGTTCGTCCACCCCATGGGTAGGGTGACGAGTCGACGGGCTCCAAAGGGTGTTTGGAATGTCGTAAGGTCGCGGGACTCCTCGGCGATCTTGCGCTCATCGTACCCGACGTAAAGGTCGAGCGCGCCACCGCATGCGCGTGCCGCAAAGCTTTCTGCGAGCTGCTCAGTAAAGGGCGGAACGCCGGAATGCGCGATTGTGATGGCGTTGAGCGGCTCGAGCGAGTGGACAAGGCGTAAGGACTTGCCATCCTTCTTGACTACGCAAAACCAGCGGGATCTGTATGAAGAATTAGAAGGCTCATAAACTCCGGCGGCTTCCTTGCGACGGATAATCGCGCAGACTTCGTCGAAAAGTCCAGGTGGGATGGGAATGTTGCGCTGGACCCAAGGGCGGTGTGGGATGGTTGGGATGGTGACGGGTGGGAAGAAATCTTCACGGAATGAACCGTGTTCGTCGTCATTCCACACGAAGGCGTCGTTTTGCTGCATAATGAGCTGGTGGAGCAGTTTGCGCTCCGCCGGCCAGAGGAGGTCGCCGTCGTGAAGTTTGTCTGTCGCATCCTTGCGATCTTGTGTGTAGCGGCCTGTTGGTACAAAGGAGGGAGGGTGCGGGGATAATGGAGGCAGGTCGGCAAGCGAGTCACCGGTGATATGGCGAGTGATACGAAATTGGTCGGGGAGCGGGGTGAGTACCGGCTTGACCTTCTTGGCAACTGGCTTATACTTGCGTTTAGTGGCGTAGATGGGCGTCGGAGTGTCAGAATTGGAAGTCGGAAAGGACTTGCAGGGAAAATAAGAGAAACGAGAGCGGGAAGTGTTGGAATCATTAAAAGAAAGATAAAAGGGTGTAGTGTGGTCGAGAACATGTGTATGAAACGATAATAAGGGTATAGGATTATGTTTAAGTGTCTGGGAAGCTGGAAATGTATTAAACGATAAGGGTATAGGGTCTGGGACATAATGATAAAGTCTGTCATATGGAAATGACGGGTCAGTAAGAGAATCTGAGCCGAGAAGATTAGGATTGCAGACGGAAAGATATAAAAGTTCTAAATGCTGTAGATGATTAAATTCTGAGTCCAGAAGAGAGAAACACTCTACGGTAAGTGTCTTGGCATGTCCTGGAATGTTACTGATAAGTAGTGCGACTTCTCCCTGGTCTCCGTTGATCAGATCCTCGAATCCGCGCGGAAACCCTCGCGATGATGATGGTTGCTTCCACTAGTGGCTCGCATGAACTCGGGATCAGAACGGTGGATGGTGGGAATGGTGGTGGTAAGGTCGGAGTTGGGATCTTGAAGCGTGATCGTTTGCAAGCCATCGGGATTGGTGCGGACTACACTGGACGTCAAGATGTCAAAAGGGCGTCCAAGGAGAACGTCGTAAGCAGGGGAACGGATGACATGGAATTGAAGATAAACCACGATTGAACCTAAGCGGACGGGGACGTTGCGTGCGAGACCAAGCGAGCTGTCGACATCACCATTCGCACTCTGCATTTTGAGGCGAACCCGGGGGTCGTAGGCGAGACCAAGTGCATGACAAACACCCTCTGACATTGAGATAATCGCAGAGCCAGAGTCAAGGATACATGAGATGCGAGTCTTGTTCATGAAGACGCCCTCGATAGCACGGATGGCGGCGGATTTGAGTGAGACACGGAGTGGGATGGGATCTTCGCCTGGAGGGAGGTCACGTAGATACTGCTCGTAGGGATCTCGCATAACGAGAGCACCGGGTGGTGGAGAGTGCACAGCCTGTTCAAATCCGACGGGCATCGATGCAAGCAGCGTGTCTGCGCATTCAGAGGGTTCCGGAGCCCCTGGTGTGCCCTCTGGGAAAGGTAAGTCGACAGATAGGACTGGCTCAGTCGTATTCGCTACGCAGCGTGTCGTGCACACATCTTGTGTCGCACGGCGAACCTCCGGTGCGATAGCGAGCAGCTCTTCCTGGCTAAGCGAGATCTGCGTGTCAAGGCACCGCTTGAAGACATTTGCGGCGTGTCTGGGATCGTAGACAGGTGGGAGAGCCTTATATGCCGGGTCGTTGCGCTTCTGAGGCGCCGGTTGACGAGGTAAGGGTGCGCCGAAGTTGCGCTGCATCGGAGGGGCGTATGTAGTGTCGCGCGCGTTCGCATAAGGGTGTTCAGGTAGTGCAGAGGGTGCGGGAGCTGATGGACGAGTCGCAGCTGCCAGTGGGGGGATTGCGTGAGCTGGAGGTGTTGTAGCACAGATCGGAGCAGATGGGAGGGCTGTAGATATCGCAGACGGCGGGGCAGCAGTCGCCGGTGACGGCTGCGCAGAAACAGATGGTAGCTCGAGGCGTCGAGGCTCGGCGCCGGTCTGAGACGTCTCAGCAGGGCTTGCCGTCTTGGAGCTACTGAGAGTGGGCTGTTCATGGAGCTCCTCGATGCGTGCTGAAGAAGGTAGATGATCAGCATCATGCGGCGGGTCGCGAAAACGTACTGCGCGACAGTCCGCACGCTCCGCTCGAGACTTTGCCTGCGCAGCTGCTTCCTGAGTTACGTGCTGACGCTGCGCGCGCTGCCGCTCAAGCGCATACAGCTCTTGCCGGAGACTGTCGATCCGCGCGTCGTGGTCAAGGTTGTGGATGAGTCCTCCCACATAAGTCGGAGCAGGAGGCCGGGGGTGTTCTGAAGCGAGGTAGGTGGGCGCGGATGTTGTGTGGACAGCATGGCGATAGATGGGTTGGAAGAGGAGTTGTTGTGATGTGCCGGTCGTAGCACGAGCCTCGGGGTACAGCTTGTAATACTCCTGGATATGCTCGCGAAGGTTCTTGCCTTGGATCGCTGCAGGTACGTAGCTTCCGGACGGAAGCACGACCTGTAATTGCTCGTTCCGCTTGACAAGGCCGGCCGAGATGTCGGAGTCGACTTGCGGGCACTGACGGATGCCGTGCGCTGGGTCACCACAGTATATGCACGTCCTCAGGCCTGTGGACGTCGCGCTCGCACTCAGGTGAGGCGGTAGTTGACGGGCGGCGGTTCCAAGAACGGTCCTAGGCGGCGGAGCACTCGTGGCTGCATGTTGCTGCCACTGCGCAAATGTGTCGGTCATCGCTTTGACGGCTTGCGATAGTTCCGAAATTTCAGATTTGACTGTGGGCGAAGTACTGGCAGGAGTAGTCAGCGGAGCTGTGGCAGAAGAAGCGGGGAGAGCATAGTGGTTGTGAAAGAAAGAAGAGGGCACAACAGCCTCAAGGACATGGCGTGCAGCCTCGGTAACTTGAGCGATCGAATACGCCTGCCGGGGAGCAAGAACTTGTGGGTACGTGATGCGGAGACGGTCGAGCACTTGAGCCCGCAGCGACTCCGGAAGTCCTTGGAGGAACATCCGGTCACAGTCGTCCTGACGGAGCTCGCCGCCTTGCACGAGGTATGTCTCGATGTCGCAGAACTTGCGGCTGTAGTTATTGAATTCCTTAACGGAATTCACGCCCATGCGGGCGGTCATTCCGATGAGCATGTCAAGGTCTTGAAGGCTGAAAAGCATGCGACCGCCGGTGCCGACATACTCGGCGATCACAGCTTGCTTGAACTCTTCGAAAGATTTGAGCGCGTCCGTGAACTCCGGCAGGTTTTGCCAAATGTTTTTCTCCGAGTCCGGTGCGTACCGGACGGCATGCTTCTTTTTGTCGCGCGGCGTATTGACGCCCGATTGTTCGAAGCAGAAGTCGAGATCCTCGAAGAAGCCGAAGATCGACCTGACGTCGTTGTCGGGGTTAAAGGAGGGCGCGCCGGGAGCTCCGCGAGGCGGCATACAGAAGGGAGCGGCCATGTTCTGTTGTTGCCGGAAATGGCGAAGAGCGAGTGCGAGGAGGGGTCGGAAGGATGGGAAGTTGGTACCGGGGAAGTTGCTGGGTAGTTCGGCCCACTGGTCGAAGGGAACGTCGAGGTTGTCGCCTGAGAGAGTCGAGGAACGAGATGATGAGGTGCGAGGTGGTCGGGTATCAGGTAATTGAGAGGTAGATGGGTCGAGAAGGGTGTTGACTGCGTCTTCAGAACCGGAACTGAGGGGAGAGAGCTGACGGTGGGTCGCGAGAGGGGATGGGATCGGTTCGAGGAGACCGGAGAGGTCGTGTAAATCCGGAAAGGCGGCGGCGAAAGCGGCACGGACGCTTTCACGGTCTTGGTCGCGCTGCTCGGAGAAACGTGTGGTGTGAGGCGTGGTGGAGTGGCGGTCTCGCGTCCAATCAGCTGGACGGAGTCGGTACGCTTCGGCAGGGGTACTAGGGGAAGAGGTTACGATAGAGACAGAAGAGGGGGTAGTGGAAAGGGTATTGGGGCTCGCCAGGTGTGGCAAACACGCTCTTGTGAATTGGAATCTGGACCCTCGCGGTGGGCTCCAAAATGATAGACCTGTAATGCGGGTGTGTGCAGTAGGTCAGAAGGTGCAAGAATCCGGTCGTGCGGACACAAGGGGAGCCGAGTGAGTGAGATGGAGAGAGGAGTGGTGTGTGGAGTAGTGATGTAGGATAGCGTCGGAAGGCCTGGGACAGTCCCGGGAGTCGAATAGACGAGTGTCGAATGAGAAGGTCACTGAGGAGTCGAGAGTCGGAAGTTGAGAATCGAGAGTCGAGAGTCGAAAGGCGCAGTACGAAGGTCGAGAGTCGGATACGGGGGAAAAACTGTCCTCCATTCGAGTGTACAGTACCACAGCTTAAATACCTACAGGAGACCGACGCCAGGGATAGCGACGGAAAGAGCGGGAAGGGTGCCAGGGCGTGAAGGGTACGGCGGGTTGTAGGCGACGACAAGCGAGTTGTGATGCGTCGAGTTCTCGCAGCGAGAGAAAATCTACCGTAACTACAGTAGGGAGTAGCTATCTACAGGTATGGTAATGTAGCTAAACGGCTGTGTGTGTGCAAGATGAGGCAGGAAAGGGTCGAAGGGCGGGCGGTAGCGGATGACTGCAGGGGGCGTCGGGCGAGCGTTCGGGCTGATGCTCGTCGGTGTGTAGGTCGGAATGGCCGTAGCCGAGCGGTTGTTTCGACGATCGTCGTCACCGACCGTGAAGGTTTGTCGCATCATCGCATGCGGGACCAGCTTGTTTCAGCGAGACCGTTGGCTCTTGTTCGAGACATTTCGAGGGCGCGAACTGGTCGTGTGTTGCGTCGGCTCATCGGTAGGTATGAAGGACGGCGGCAGGACGCGTCGTCAGCAGGGAGTCGTAGTGGTAAGAAGAAGAGATGCGATGGCACTTGTCGGCGCGCGCTACGATTACCGAATGCGGCGAGTACTCGCGCAGCCATGCGCGATGCGCATCAACGATAATATCCGCTGTGATGAGGGAGCCTCGCGACACCGCGGTGACTAGTACGAGGTGGTCAGATTGACATTCCTCTACTACAGGTGCCCGACTCACACCTGTGTCAGATATGTCAGATGTTAGCTGCAGAGCAGGAAATAGGAAGCACGTACAATGTTGAGAGCTCAAGCGACCGTTCTACATCTCGGATGCACCCTCAGATGGGGTCGATGGGGTAGGTTGCCCAATGGAAATCAGCCTTGACCGACAGTTGTGAAAGGCAGTTGAAGTACAAGAAGAACAGCTTACGAAGTTAATGGCAACGGGTGCCAGAGATAACATAACGACTACTGAACCAAGCAGCCAATTTCCACTACTGAGAGCGAAGACCCGCAAGCCTGAGAAGACTGTGAGCGTGCCTTGAGTGCTTGTATACAGTATATGTCACGAATTGAAGACACAAACCTGCCCAAGGAATATAACATAACATCTCCCATATTACATCGACTTTGGCCAGGCGGATGCAACTTGGAAAGTTGTTGACCAAGTCACGTCAAAGACTCAAAGGTTAATCCACGTTGATGAATCTCGGACCTGTGCACTTACATCTGCGAGTGCCGGATAGTCTCAGTTCACTGTACCTCGGTAAGGACGTGAAAACTAACCATTGTACTTGAGGGGATAGAGGGGTCGAAGCATTTATCATATAGATTGTACCACAGGACGAGATACCGATTCACAAGAAAGATGACACTGGAGCCAGTCAAGCTCTGGCTCCAGAAGTAGTCGACCTCAGCGTGGAATGTTATGATGTACTCGTATATTATGAGAGCTGTAAGCGAATAATGAATGGGCTATGAGGCATCACAGCGTATAGCGTATGTGTGGATAGTTACACTCACCTAAGGACACATAGTCAAAGTTCATATTGATGACTCTGGAGATTCTATCAACCTCAACCTCAGATCATACCATTCACTGCACTTCTCACAGTGACTGGTAGCTTGAGATTGTTTCGGAGTTTAAGGTCGCGGAGTTCATCCTTGGCAATCGACTTGGGAGATGGAGGAATTGATGAGCATATCTGCGCACGAAGGGAGGCCTATAAATGCGAAGATACTCGATATCTCAGCCACACGGCCCCTAAGATGCCGTGCTATGCTTACCATACTGTGACGTACGGAATGCGCCCGACCCACTATTTGACGAGCGGAATTCCCTAATCAACTCGTGGAGTGGCAAGAAACATGCCATATACCGTGGTGTGGAACACAGGATGACAATGCATCCGGATGAGATGGGTGAGTCCTGCCGATGTCTTGCCCAAAGAGCGCTTCGTTCAATTCGGCGACGTCTGGGATGCTTGAAATACGTCAACTATTGGTGTCCTGAATGCAGTACCGTGCCTCTGTACCTCAGGAGACATAAGATCTTGCAGTGGCCACATTGAATGCGGCATCCGGACAGCGACCCGCCGTTCAACACCATGACTGTGGAGATGATCGAGCCTCGGGCGATGTCTCGAAACGTTCGAACCGCTCCCGTATACATAAGCATTGATATCATGCACGAATGGACACTTACAGACAGGGCCCTGCTGCCTATATCACTGGTGGATAGAAATTGAGCCGCGCCGGATTGTCCTGCGGCAACGTCCCGGTCTGTGTTTGGTAGCTGGGTTGTTCGGCCTTCACACGACGGTCGATGTAGAGAAAGGGAAGTCGGTTCCGACCGCGATGGGTAACAGGCAATCAACCTCGGAACTGCGATCCTCGAGCGTAGATCATCCCTCAGCTATGATTGTTTTTGAAAGGCGTGAGATTTGGTACAAACTGTACGTTTGGACGTCATAGTCTCGTGCTCTGGCATTGTCCTTCGGGGAAGTGTGGCATGCAAGAATGACGCTTGAAGGCTTGTCAATTCCCAATCGAGCTGCGGAGCCTATCCATCGGTTCACTCGGAATGTCTTGTAGTGTGTTGCGATCTCAAAGCAGAGTATGCAATCAGTTTCCGACACCACGCACGACACATGCAGAAGCTGCATTTGCGATACCCAAGCAAGCAACGTCTGACAGGTAGTATCACCGCAATTCACGAGTGGCAAGATATGATCCTACAGGAGAAGGTTTCGTACCTCAATGGGGACCGGCTTAACGTCCAGAACTGTTAAGCAGAATCCGGAGCGGTACGAGGGTCATAGTGCGCTCCGCCCAGTCACAGTGGGTTGGCCGTCTACGAGAAGGAACGAAATTAGTACACACACGCCATTTGGGGGCAGTAATGTGCCCTCCGAATGGCTAATCAGGAGCGCAGGTCATCTGAAGGATAATTGACTAGGCATACAATTTTGGCACAACAATTCCATGGAGGATCAGTAATGCCAAACATGATTTGAAACGGTGGCGACAGGGAGTTGAGCCTTGAGCTCCGAACTGACGAAGAAGTAAGTACAGTGCAATATCCTTCATCTTCCACACACTGTCTACGTACAAGTCAAGCTGCGACAAATACGGCACACTTATAAAATCAGCTGTTCCATACGAAAGCGGCGTCATTGTACCAAGGGATCACGTAGGTTACCTCCATGAATGTTTCAAAACCACGACTCTCCGAAGCCCGGCCTCGGGTTCTGAGCCAGCATCGTGAGAGACCGGAAACAAAGTTCCCACAGGTGGAGGCGCCAGGACAGAGGATGCTCACTGTGTGTGCCGACCGCCAGCACCTCACCCTCATCGTCCATGGCCTCCAGGATCGCCGTCTCCTCCCT
Organism: Fomes fomentarius; assembly: GCA_022606135.1. Lineage (NCBI taxonomy): Eukaryota > Fungi > Basidiomycota > Agaricomycetes > Polyporales > Polyporaceae > Fomes > Fomes fomentarius. The sequence goes on along the minus strand of JABYQN010000003.1, from coordinate 3,277,912 downwards.
CCGGGCAACAGGTACGCACACAACCTGCGTTCTGTCTGCTCAATAACCCATGCCACGTCTTGCAGCCTCTAGAGTCAGGCCGCAGGCCGTTTCCGCTGTCCCTCGGGTGCTCGCCGCGTGAGTTCGCGATTAAGCCGCGTTTTTAGATTGAATACTGATGGCGAGCATACAACTGATTTTTTGGTACAAAATTGTGTAGCCGTGGTATGGCGAGTTCGTCCAAGCCTCCACCGGAAGAGCGCGCCGCGGAGATCATAAACACCCTTCCCTCCTCTCCGAACCTCGTCACGAAAACTGGATCTGTTGTCCTCGGCACGGGTCTTCTTGCCACCGCAATCTCGCAGGAGCTTTACGTCGTTAATGAGGAAACCGTCATCGCTGCAGGCTTCTTCATCCTCATCTCGTTCATTTACAAGGTGCGTTTCGCGTCATCTCCGTAGATCAAGCGTTACGTTGTGTCAGTATCCTTGTATCCTCTGCTGGGTGAGGCCGAATCGGAGAGTAGAGGGCACTTTTCGATAGACACGGAAAACGGAATACCTGCTAATCGCGTGGGCACCTTCTAGTGGGAGCATTCTGCGTCACTTCTATGAACTTGTGCCCTGCATGCCTATGTTGAAGAACTAGCCTGCTGATAGTGTCCGTTTGACAGGCTGTAAAGGAGCCCTACCGGGACTGGGCCGAGGGCCACATCAAGCGTGTCCGCGACATCCTCAACGCGTCCCGCACGGAGCACACTCAGGTCGTCAAGGACCGCATCCAATCTGTTGAGCAGATGAAGGATGTCGTCTCCATCACCGAGGGCCTCTTCGCGCTCTCCAAGGTACGTCTTCCAGATTTCTCCCTTCCTGTGTCTATATTTCTCCATCGCCCCACACCATGCACTTCGAATGTGCAACCCATCCCCCTCCACCCGATACCCGTCCCCTTGTGCGCATTATCGCGCACCTTCCCCGTTTTTGTAACCGCGTGTTTCAAGACATGTGATTAACGTAACCGCGTACCCTCCTGCAGGAGACCGCTCAGCTCGAGTCTGAGGCGTTCGTCCAGCGCCAGAAGGTCGCGCTCGCCGCCGAAGTCAAGGCCGTGCTTGACAGCTGGGTGCGCTTCGAGCAGCAGGCGAAGGAGAGCGAGCAACAAGATCTCGTCAAGTCCGTTGTCGACTCCGTCCTCAAGGGCCTTTCGAACGAGAGGACGCAGAAGGACATCCTCACCACCGCCGTTGCTGAGATCGAGCGTACGTGTCTCCTCTATCCCCTCGCCCCATCAGTCACGGTAGTGGCGTTGTGTGGACGAGGCAACTGACGTTCTCCTGCCTCACACAGAGCTTGTCAAGAACAAGGCCATCTAGAGTACTCGTACACTTAGTTCAAACGCGGCGCGCGGTGGAATAGTTCTCATTGAACGATCTATGCTTGGTACTTTCATGCGCACGTTCGTATCAGTAGTCAGAAAAGCTATTCCATCTTCCTGTCTGGGACGGCAAAACACATCAATACTTCGTGACGTCCGTGTCACCAGCCTCACCAACCTCCAGTATAAGTATTCCGACATATCTCGTGCGGGCGAGCATCCCTCCTGTTGAGCTGAGCTGGCCCGCTCTGGCTTCGTTCTAAGCTAGTGTCGTGCTAGCACTCTCCGTCAAAGAGTACGTTATCGACTCGGAACTGCGGCACCCCGACTCCCCTTCATCCTGAAGCTTGAGCGACTGACTATGATTGGTCGATCACCGTTGCATTGGAGGGGTGCTCGTAAGTCTAAGTATTGTTGCTTCATCATTGTTCGTGTAGGAAAAGCTCAGCGTGCCCGACAAAAGTATCGGACTTGTACTCAGGCGTCGTGACTTCCTCCTTGAACGGAGAGTTCGGCGATGAGGAACCTCCGGGGCCTCTCGTTTCCAGTAAGAGAAATAGTCATAGTCCACTGAACCATTTGGGACCTTCAAGAAGTCAGCAATCGTGCTAGTTTTAGTAGACTCAATCGTCGCGTGAATGAGTGATATGGCCGGCATATTCGAGCGGACTCACTAGCAATCGTTTTTGCAATGCTTATGCCTGAGTCCAGTTCTGCTTCCTCGATCTGGTCTACCATTGCGATTACAACTTCAAGAGGAGGGTAAATGAACCGTGACATTGTTGTAACGGTGACCACAGTGCATGACTGCCTGACCGGATTTCAATCAATCCGTTACCTTGGGGACAGCGTTGAAGTTGATATCACACCCAGAGTCAATGGCATAATGCACGCGCGAAAGTGCGTCTATCCGCATACTAAGGAGGAATCGGTGTAGTGTATGATACATATGTCCGTATTGTAGCGTATGGTGGGTGTTATGTGAGCGGTGATGGACCATTATACCGGGATACAGTGTAGTTGCGAAAGCGTGGAGAGAGCATGGGGAAAGGAGTGTAGGCAGGCAGCCGGAAGAGGGCACAGTGGAGAACGGAGAACATACAGGTCATGTCATCCGAAGTGCCGCCTCGTAGATACAGAACATGACAGCTGCATTCGGGATGACGCGCATGAGATGAGCACTGAGGCCGCCATACAAGGAGTGGGCTCCTTCCTCATGGATGACAAGCCGTAGTGTCTGCCAAAGACCTGTGTACTTGACCTTGCCGTCGACAAGTGGTTGTCGAAGTCGTGTTCGTAGCACCTGTGACAGGTTTGTCAGCGTTACATCAGAACGCGATACTGGTGTTCAACGCACCTCATGTGGATATGTGATCAACGACGCTACGCACTTCGCGGTACCCGCGCTGCCGATCATGCCCACCCACTCCATGACACCACCCTTCCCCTCCGTTCTCGCCGAGAGCCGCTTAAGCCGCTCATATAACACCCACTGGATTGTGCCCTCTGTCACGCCCAAATAGCTCGCGCTCAAGCCCTTGTAGAAGCCCTTAACGCCCTCCTCCCTCAAGATCTTCTTGATCATCCCAACGGAGCCCCCGAAGAACGAACGCGCCCCCGAAACCTGGGGCTTGTGCGCGTCGAGCTGGAGACGTGTCTTGACGACCCAGATGGGGTTTGTCACAGAACCGGTGGCGATGCCAGCGAGCGCAGCGGCGGAGAGATGGACCCATGAATTCTCCTGGCCATTATTGAATTGGGTCGCGATTATTTGCTTGCCGTTGCCGTAGGTGAAGAAATTGATGGACCGTGCGGGGATGACGCCGACGAGCGTAGGACCAAGACCCTTGAAGAGTGCACGAGGGGACTCTTCACGATATATACCCCTGTGTGCACGTGAGATGTGATGACGGCGGTGGGATGAGGGATCAAACGCACTGGATAATATGGACCGTCTCGACGAAGTGCCAGAGCAGGTTTCTCCGCACGGCGACAGCAGCAACTCCGTGACCTTCCATGACAACACCGCCGACCCCGCCGCCGCCGTGCTTTGAGCGAAACAGGTCTGACTGTAGACGCGTCTTGACGACGTCAAACGGACTGGTAACGATTGCTCCGCACATACCGCCCAGTCTGCGAATTGCTTCGTCAGACGCGTCCGTCGTTCAGATACAGCGGGGGACACTTACCCGCCAGCGACGAAGTGGTGCCATGATTTTGCTGGTAGCAAGCCAGATTTTGGTGAGCCTTGGACTGGTTGTGGAGGAGTATCGGCCATGGCGGAGGTGGTGGACTGGGATAAGGTCTACGAGAGTGATGCGTAGTCCGCTCGGCATAGAGATCTAGAATTTTTGGCGAAAGGAACCAGATAAGATTGGATAGGCGCCGGAAGCCAATGCCGTCCTTCCTGACTCCCTGCTTCTTCCACTCAACGCCCATGTGCACACTCTATCTCTGGTTCTCAAACACCACTTGTTCCTGACATTTGTGCCTCCGTTTCACTGCACCGGTGTCGGAATAGACAATGTTTCAACTCTCCATAATCAAGGTATCGTGATCCCGGGGTGGATCTGCTGCGGTGCTCATGCTATGTATGTAGGACACTGTTGCAGTTCAACCGTCACAGTTTGGCCTTCCACCAGCGCAGGCAATCACGAATGAGCTTAATAAGAAGTATGCAAATCGGATTCTACACGACGTGGGGCTTTGTATAGCCGTCTTCGATCTTGCGGAGGTTGGCGAAGGGAAAGTCAGATACGGAGACGGATGTCTGTGGTATAAAGGTCGGTGAGTCATGTCGCGGACACCTGGACAGACAACTATCAACTACTTCTAGTTATCTTCCGACTAGTCGTGTTCAGACCATTTCCGTCCGAGGTCATCCTCGCAAAAGTGAAATCGTCCGATGAGGATGGGGTACGCCGTACGTCCTGACCTTTGCATCTCGTCTATACCCACATTCTCAGTCGCATGCGCAAGCAGTAACCGTGGGCTTTTTTGACGATATATATGTGCCCCTCGTCTATCTGCCAGAGCCGTCTGCATTGTGAGTCCGTCTTTCCCGGACGAGGCTACAAATAAGTGCTTGGGTTGTCCTGCCGCCAAGGCCATGGTGACTCCTGTCTACCGGTCAACGCGGTGATAGTGGCACACTAGGGCAACCCAGAGTCGTCAATGGGCCCGCACCACTTTGACAGAGGCGAAATGCTCAAATACCGGGGGCAGCGCAGACACGCCTGGTAAAGTTACACGGCGGGCACCACAAAGCTGTACCACGACCGACGTTGCGACGTTGCATTGACTTGAACTTCGCAGTGATTCAAAGGAGCGCTCGCACTTCTGGCTACCGGGGTCCGAATCCACCTCATCACATGAACTCCTAGACTCGGCCTTGACAGATCGGATGTACATTGATGCCGGAGACGTGGTTAGAGTTCGCGTCGAGTCGGACGAGTTTCACGACGACGAGCCGGGCCCGCCCAGAGCACATGAAGGTGTACAGCAAGCAAGAGAGAACCGCCGGCCGCCGTACACAATAACGGTGCGTACCGGATATCCCTGCATTCCCCGTAGTTCCGTGGCCCGCTTCATCACAGTCCGACTGTTCAGGCGTGCTGATGGATTGTGGCATGCAGTGCTCAATGTCGGAACAAGGTCTGGGTCCGATATCCTGGTGGAAGAACGCAGGCGTCGAGACCATGGACGAGGGTTGAGGTATTATTATATGGGAGTGACCATGCGGGCAAGTGGCAGGGAGGTACGTGCCTATTAGATGGCAGTGTACGCTTACCCATCCTGAGGCTAGTCGTCGCACAGGTTAGACTTATTCTTGGGTATCATCATGCACATTACCCGCCCGAACGTGTACAGATACTACGTCCGCCATACATCCGCGGTGCCTTTTGTGTGAGCGGACTCACCTTAGCAACCTGCGCTGCGCTTATCCCGAAGAGGGTCATTTAGTGCAAATTAGACCTGTGTCGCGATGGACCTTCGATGCATTATTTGTAAGCTCAGGCTATTAAAGTTCAGTGGCTCCAAAGCTGACCATTGGTCTCAACTGTCACGGATGTACAGTGCCCAGATACTGACCGCAGCTTTTCCGGCACGCTGGCTACCTGGGGCGCTCTCTGTCCCTTCTGCTAAGTATGACGCACTACGGTTGATATCTATACATTATTAGGTCCCGTAGAGGTCCCTCACGGCATGAACCAGGCACGAACGATATGTCTCCATTCCGATGGAACTCGATAAACTCTGGGTTAACACATGTCAACATTCAAGTGCCCGATATACGCCGCATGTCTCTGAACTGAGCCCGACTGGAACGGTGCGACAACGTGTCTGACGCTCTGTTCTATTTCTCCGAGTACTGCTAGGCATCCACAAGGCTCCGAAACGTGCCGTCACACGAGTTATATACACAGCCCGGATCAGTCAGCCTCTGAAAGTCCACTCTGGGACCGCATAGGAATCCAGCGAAGACGAGTTCAGAAAGTGATGTTGTGAGCATAGCACTACTATGCTCAGCTCATTCTGCGGACACATTGCTGATCTACATGCTATACCAGGTATCTATGAACATCATTACAGCGGGGGGCACGTAACTACAGGGACAGCAGACGTCACGAAGAACGATCATTGACTGTTGCTCGCCATAAATGGACAAGAATCTGGAGTTTATGCAACTGCGCATACGAGCGCGAAGCAGACCCTTGACATTGGAGGCGGACCGCCCTTCCTCGCCACTGTCGCCGCGTTTTCGCACATCCTGCCGAATCACAGATGCGCCAAATGCGCGCAAATATGTTGCGTTCCAGGGTTTCCTGTATGACAGACGGCGGCTTTGCGTACTGCTTTCAATCTGCGCAAGGGGCGCGGCGCGGCGACAGGAACAGTACAGTGCGGGCGAGGAGGCAGAAGCGAGTCACTTCTCAGTCAGACAGGCATCGCTGCACTTGGCATGTCTGTTCGCGACCCCTCCCGCTACATATAAAGGTGCGTTGTGAAAAGCTGAGGTTTTCCTCACCTTCATCTTCTTTTCCATCCCGTCCGCTGAAACAGTCTCTTTCAGCAGCATGCCACACTTGCTCGTCCGACTTGCGGGTTTCCTTGCGCTTCTCGGACTGTCTGCCAGTGTCTCTGGCGCGTCTGTGGCGCTCAGTCCCCAAACTGAGCTCACCATCTCGAACAAGGTCATCGCCCCAGATGGCGTTGCCCGCGATGCCGTCGTTGTGAATGGAATCCACCCCGGGCCGCTTATCAAAGGTTACAAGGTGCGAGGTCGTAGAGCGACCGTGTTTTGAGCCGTGAAGCTCATGTTCGCCCGCATATCCGCACATTCGTTACCATACACAGGGCGATCACTTCCGCATTAACGTCGTCGACAAGATGACCAACCAAACGATGTTGACCGAGACGACTGTCGTAAGTTCCCCCCTGATCGTCTCGGTTCCCCGAAGGCCCGAGCGGATCAGTACTGACGTACGTCCTCGCAACGCACTTAGCACTGGCATGGGATACATCAGCACAAGACGAACTGGGCGGACGGCCCGGCGTGGGTCACCCAGTGTCCGATCGCTGCGGAACACGACTTCCTGTATGAGTTCAGCGTTCCGGACCAAGCAGGTAAGTGCCTTTTACGTCGTCTTAGTTGTTAAGCTTGCTCTAACCGGCAGGTGATAGGCACCTTTTGGTACCACAGCCACATTCACACTCAGTACTGTGACGGGCTCCGCGGACCACTGATCCTGTATGACAAGCACGATCCGCATGCTCACCTGTACGATGTCGACGATGGTTAGTCCTCGCTCTCGGCTGCATTGCAGTGGCTGTGTACTCAATGTGGTTCATAGAGAGTACGATCATCAGTCTGATGGACTGGTACCACCTCGCTTCTGTCAATGTGCCTATCCCTGCGTAAGTATCCTCTCGTCTGTTGGACGAATCAACCAGGCAGCTGACAACCCATACACTGACAGAGTGGCGGATAGCACGCTCATCAACGGACTAGGTCGGTGGCCTGGCAACCCGACCGCGGAACTGGCTGTTATCAATGTGCAGCATGGCAAACGGTACGGAAACATCCGGGTCGGCGAACGAGCGCGTCACTTATCAACCTATGTACTCCTCATAGCTACCGCTTCAGGCTCATCAGCATGTCTTGCGACCCCAATTACAACTTCACGATCGACGGCCACCAGATGACGATCATCGAGGCGGATGGAGAGAACACTGAGCCGCTGACTGTCGACAAGATCCAGATCTTTTCTGCGCAGCGTTACTCCATTGTGGTGAGTGCCATAACTCAAATGCTGATACGATATATATTCTCACTGAACGCACAATGCGTTGGCAGGTCGTCGCAAACCAGACGGTTGACAACTACTGGATCCGCGCAAACCCCGACAATATCGCTCAGCAGGGCTTCGCGAATGGAATCAACTCCGCCATCCTCCGGTATAAAGGCGCCCCAGATGCGGAACCCACCACGAACCAGACAGAGAGCGTTCTGCCCCTCAACGAGAGCGATCTCCATGTATTGACGAACCCAGCTGCTGTGAGTGTTCTGTTCGCTGAGAACGAGCAGCTGGTCCTGACTTGAGTCTAGCCGGGTCTGCCGCACCCAGGAGGAGTTGACGTTGCTCTAAACCTGGCTCTTGGCTTCGTACGTTGTTTGAGCTCGTTAACCCTCTTACTATCACCATTGACGCCTTCGTCGACAGGACTTTAGCACCGGCGAGTTCTCCATGAACGGCGCCCCTTTCTTCCCGCCCAGCATTCCCGTCTTGCTCCAGATTCTCAGTGGCAACATGTCGGCTCAGTCGCTTCTGCCCGCAGGCAGCGTGATCACCCTGCCTAGGAACGCTTCTATCGAGCTGTCGATCCCTGCTGGTGTGGTCGGTGGACCGCACCCCTTCCATTTGCACGGGGTACGTTGGTCTTTTGGGTGAAGCGTCGCATCACGAACTGACATATGTCTATGCACTAGCATTCGTTCTCGGTAGTTCGCAGTGCAGGAAGTGATGTGTACAACTACGACAACCCGGTCAAGCGCGATACTGTCAACATCGGGGACACGGGTGATAATGTTACCATTCGATTCACGGTAAGCTGCTTCATATACTTCCAAGCGTGACAATCGATTGAATGATATCAATACATAGACTGACAACCCGGGTCCGTGGTTCTTCCACTGCCATGTCGACTTCCATCTCAACACCGGCCTTGCTATCATTTTCGCTGAGGACGTGCCCGGCACTGCTGCTGTCAACCCCGTCCCTGGTGAGTCTCACTCCTTGTAGGTCCCGATACAGGTTTGACTGACGCTATGTGCGCTTCATCAGTGGACTGGAATGAGCTGTGTCCCATCTACGATGCCGAGTACGGCACCTCCGACCTCATCTATCCTACACCCTTACCGCTCAATACAGCTACTTTGTCTACCACAACGATCTTTCCGACATTTACCTCGGGATCTACCACGACGTCTACCCGGAAATCTACCACGGCATCTACTACTATATCTGCCTCGAACTAGTTGATCTCGTTCTTTTGCTGATTGGAACATCTAGAGTATAGCACGGTCCGCCCATACCGTATCGTTGCACTAGTGCGTTGTTGTCCTTGGATATTCGACTTATTTATGGTACTATAATGCATGCGATATTTACAAGACAGTTGCGCCATGGACATGACTATACCTGCGAATCACAGGCATGATAGTGGGCTGTAGAGCGGTGGACCTTGCATCTTGATCATTCGCTCATCATCAGTATGACGTTTCCCATACGTCTCCCGAACCGACGACCTGGGGTGTTCTCGCATGATCATCTTGTATTCAGTACTAGCGTTACCAACCGAGGAGATGCTGAGAATACGTTATGCCAAACTGACTGGTGCGCATCTTCTAGTCCTTACGGTGTTTGCTTGGCTCTACGTTGTCTCCTTCGTCCGTAGATCGGCTAATATTCCTGGCTTCGGCCTTACAGAGGTCCCGGCTTGTAGTCGGAATGAACGGTTTACGTTGCGAACCCTTCCCTTCATAGATGTTTCGGTCCTCTTTGCCGAAAATCGGGTCTTTGTTTCCGCTGACGTTGTCGTTCTTGACCAATCCTCTTGAACCTTGGGGTCAACGGTTGAATTCTTAAATGCACCGACGCGCTATCTATTAGCGGGGAGTGTCAGAGTCAGGGGAGTAGCATGTACATAGAGCGGCGGTGCGGACATGTCCACGGGATATACACAAAAGCACGAACACGATCATCACAACATCAATGCAGAGATTTGAAGCAGCGGAACCAGGCAGGACGACAGCTAGAGTATAGCAATTTTGCAGCGCGGCATATCGCGCACGAGACATACTTCACCTTTTTCTCCACTGGCAGTGGCACCCTGGGCCAGCGGCCCGACGCATGGCCTTAACTCTTGCGCGCGGGGTGAGGCTTCGGCTTCGTGGGGGACGCAAGGCGGCTGGACCGCCTCCTTGTCAACGTCACACCAGAGGTTGACGGTTCCCCTTCAGTGTCGCCAGTCGTGATCCCCGGCGCAGGAGCAGACCTCTGCGTGCGCGGTTTCTTCGCAACCGGGCGCTTGGGCGAGACAGCGGATCCGGACGTCGACCCTCCCCGTCCTCCCCGCGACGAGCTACGCCCACCACCACGCGCAGCATATGCGGTGATCGCGCTGGCTTCCCCCTCGGCCCCGCGCACAGGTGGGGGAGAGGATGGCTCATGATCCGAGCTGAACTCTACCGCCTTGCGCTTGCTCCCCCGAGATGGCTCTGCGCGGAGAGAAAGCATGCTGTCCGCGGCCGCCGGAACGTGTACGGCATCCGCACTGGCTACTTGGGCCGCCGTGACGGGAGGTGCAAGGGCGTCGGCGCCATTGTAGTCAGAGTCGACATCTACGCGCTCCGCGTCCTCTTCTGCGAGGGCGCGCGCCTGCATCTCTTGCGAGGGGGCTAGGAGCTCGATGCCCTTTGTATGTGCTCGGCGGATGACGTCCGCACGCCGCTCGAGGCGCGGGGGCTGACTTACAGTCGACCCAGAGCCCGAGCCCGAGCCCGAGGTGCCCGAACCAGCTTGAGCCAGACCAGAATTGTCGACCAGGGCGAATGGAGGGGTTGTCTCGCGCTCAGGAGTGTTCTCATCGTCAGGGTTCGCATCAGCCATCACGATGCTTGCTGTGTCGAGTACCATGCGATCAGAGACAACTGAGCGCATCGAGGCGTCTGCGAGTGACTGGGAAGCTGCTGCCGGCTGCGGCTGCGTGGGTGGGCTGACGATGATGTGCGCCTGATGCGATACGTTCATCTCGGACAGAGGCTGACTTCCTGGGTCCCCGCTGCGATGATGGAGAGCTTGGGCTGCGAGCCACGGATGATCGCGTGCATCCGTGAGTGTCAGGCGCTGCTTGGGATCGGTCTCCAACAGGGCACGGATGAAGTCTTGAGCTGCGAAGCGATTTGGGTGGGGTCAGTAGAAGCTAAATCTTTCGCAGTGATCGTGATTGGGGTGTCGCTAGATGCGTACCTAGCTCGCTGACATCCTGAGCTTGGAGAAGTCCCCATTCCACCTGGCGAGTCAAGATCCTCTCGACAATGTTCGTCGTCTCTTGTTCGATGAATGGCATCGACTGGGTGAGCCTGTAATGCTGTAAGCACATCAGATTGAATCCTTGTGGAGTATGTCCTCACATGCAGAAGACGATAACGCCGACACTCCAGCTGTCAACGACATGATCGTAAACCTCTCTGCCGCTGCCACTGGCAACTTCGGGCGCAAGGTACGCTGGGGTGCCACAGAATGACTAACGAGAGGGTCGTGAATGATAGTGAGTGATAGCACGAACAAATGTGAGATTGCCACGAACATGGAGAACGGTCAGAGTATCAACGACTTTAGCAAGGCCAAAGTCCGCGATCTTGACTACCGGCGGGTCATCATCCGTCAGGAGGATGTTCTCGGGTTTGAGATCCCGGTGCGCGATTCCCAGATTGTGGACATACTGTGGAGACAGAGACGTGAGGCCGGCCTAGTGTTGGGTGATAGAAGGTACATACTGCGAGCGCATCACAGATCTGATATGTTAAGTACTGAACGAATTGCTCCGCTATCATTAAGGTAAGTTAACGAAATTGATTAGTGCACATGAAGTCACTCACATATAGGACCGAACCTCTCCACAAATGTCAACAGATCTCCACCCTTGACCCATTCAAGCACGATGTCTACAGCGAACCATGTCAGATTTGCGTTACCGCTTAGACCAAGCTAACTCAAGTCGTACTGATCTCCTTCGTGTCATAAAAGACCTCTTTGAACTGACAGATGTGCCGGTGCTTGAGGCGCTGCATGATGTCTATCTCCCGTTTGAGAGCTGTCGGGATGTTCGCCGGAGACATCGAGCCCAGAGTTCCATGCGTGATGGCCCTCCGGAGCTTACTCGCAGGGATGATCTTCACCGCGTACCAGGCACCCTCAGCCTTGTTCAGCGCCTTCATTACGGTGCCGAAGGAACCCATTCCAAGGACGGTTTGTAGGTCATAGAGACGGTCTACCTCAGAAAGGGAACCGCTGGACGCTTTGAGGCGGAAGAAAAACCCTGACGCGAAGGTTAGTGTATTGGGATACGTAGATCGACGGATGGCTTACGATAATCGTCAGACGCCCTATGAGGCTGATCAGCGACATGCGTGCCGAATGCGATCTCGCAGCCGTCGGGCAAGATCTTACACTTAGTCTTGCCATCTGCCCCGATCCTTACGCCATCAATCTGGTTAGAGAAAGTCAGCCAGTTAGTAGCAGAAGTTGGGAAGGTACGTACGAAGGTACCATTCGTGGACGTGTCTGTGAGTACGACAGCGGACTTCGCCGACTCGATACCGTCCCATTCGATGGTGCAGTGCTTAGTACCTAGACGACCAACGTGAGAAGGAGCGGCAACTCTCAAACCACTGGAGCCTACTGACTAACGAAACTGCAGTGGGGAAACTGAATATCGTTCCTGGAAGATCGGCCGATTGTGTACGTCCGTTTATCTTTGCCAAAGTCGATGCGATAGACGTTTTTGTTGAGAGGATTGCAAGGGATAAGCGCTCCCCAAAGATTTAGTTCCACGTCATCGTCATGTTGCGACGCTATCTGTGTAGGCTCCTGAGTTTGGGCCTGGGTTTCAGGTGGGAGTTGAGATTGAGACTCGATGGCAGCGCCTGACGCCATATCGTGAGCAGGGCTAATGACCAGATGAGAGGGGTGCGGCAGAAGAGAGCAGAGCAGGTTCTAGGGTATCACAGACTGGGTATGAAAGCAAGTAGGAGAGATACGATGCGGCTAGTGGCTCATGAAAACAAGGGCAGACTAAGCGACAGCGAGGCAAGCGTGAGGTCGACACGCAAAGACAGGGGGCCGGCTGGTGTAGAAGACAAAGTGCGTTGTACTAGGATAGCGATGCAGAGAGATCAGATAGGCTGAGGCTGTGGCACAGTTATAAGCTCATTGAAAGTGGGCGTGTCTTGTACAACCTCCTTTGTCGATTCTGGAAGTTCGGAATCGACTCCAGGGCGCTGTTATTTCAATCGGAGCTTATCGGAGTTCTGTAAGGACCTACCTTCACCCGACCCCTCTCACCGTGGCACACAGATGTTGGTTCACCCAGAAGCCCTACAAAGTTCCAGTAAGGTATCTCCGAATAGATCTACCCGTGATTCCAACATTCCATCCCCTATGTTGACGGTTTGGGGAGGCGGCACTCGAAAATAGAGGGATTGGCACAGCCACTGACATAGCCACAGGACACGTGCGGACGTTGAACTCTTTAGGCGCCCCTATCAACTCGCTATAGGCTCTTTCTTCGAGCACTGACTACCGACAAACTTTGGCCTGCATCCTCGAGGATCGGCGAGCTAGAAGCTCGTGATGGAGAGGTTTGGACAGATATATCTACAGAGGGTTCTTGGCGACTTTCCCGAGAACTAGCTAGATGCGACACCGCTTCCGGGGGAGATATAAGGTGATTCAAATCATGTGCCTATACCGCGGCGTACCAGGATGAACGAGTATTCTTATCCGATTGTCGTTTTCGGAGATCCTTGGCATACTAATACTCATTTCAAGGCTTGTCAGTGTCGTATTCTCCGGCCAGCCTTGGCTTTTCGGCGGCCTAGCTTCAAGGTTCATAATCTGTAAGGTTGTACGTACTAGAAGCGACAAGTTTCAATGTAAGAAGCACACCAGGCACACCAAGACGCCACCAATGCCACACTTCATGACAACGCCCAGGAGTCGAAGCCTTGCGATCATGTATCTCAAAGAAGCGGATGACAAGAACCGCTCGTCCGAGGATAAGGTGGCCGGCACCCGCGCGCACGAGTGCTTAGTAGCCGTACATTTCTGATCGTTGTCCCGATCTTCCTGAATATAGACCCCGCTGCGCGTTCAGGTTCACCAATGGCAACGGCCCCCACTACTTACGTCCACCGGCGGCCCGGATTCAGGCGACACATAATCCCTCACTACCTACGTGCCGTCATTGCCGTATACTGTTCCACAAAGTTCACCGACCTTTGGCTCACATCAAGGAGCTACGAGGACTAACCATGATATTCTGTAGCGCCATGATTATGATTGGTATGATGTATGTCCGGTTTGATTCCTATCGGTTGCCGTACTGACCCTAGTCATAGCTGACAGGGACGCCTGGAAGAAGGCGGGCGTCTTGCATAGAGACATCAGGACAATGTTCTGATTTACATCTACGAGGACGGTCGTGGTGACAACATCACTGCATACGGCGTCTTGAGAGACTGAGACTTGTGCAAGTATAAAGAGGACATGCGCGGCGACGCAACGTAAGACTCAGAGTCGGATTACTGCGTCTGGATCGTATTAGATATCTTGTTTCGTTGAAACATAAGAGCTCGCTGATGCTGTAACACTATAGGCTACAGCCTAGGTACATATTACTCTCGCTCTGCCCGCTCTGCGCTCATGGAAGTCTAACGAACTGTCCGACGACGGCAAGTCCTGCGTTGTCACAGGACCGACATCGTCTTGTTATTGGGCTTTGTCGAGTCGACTTATGAAGAACACGGACGCGGGGTCTGGACAGCCAGTACACGGGTGGATACCAGAAGCCTGAAGCAATTGCAAGATCTTCGCCCTCTCATTCGACCCGAGGGCGAACTTAAAGACTCTTTCGCCAGCTCTTGACAGAGATCGCAGAGCTTGATTTCCTTCACTACGCTTCCGTTGACATCCAAGCGAAATTCGTTCCCAGTAGCAGAGCACCGAGGATCTATTAAAGGATTGCTCCGTAGCTCCCCTTAAGTTCGCAACAATGCGTTCTCGTCCCCTTACCACGCAAGTACCAAGGCCCAGCGAAAGTGCGCACTTGGAGGGGGAATATTGGACGCGCGCTGCCCGATGTTCATGAGAGCCGGGATGAAGTGTAGAGCAGTAGAGAGGAATATCAATAATGCACTGGTGTATCAAGCGGAAGTGTAATCCAATAATCTTGATCATCATTAGCATGTGGGATCTGCTCGTTCAATGGTCCAAATGTGGGCCGACTGAACATCAACCGCCATTTGAGAGAATTGGGCATGGTGTTACAGAATATGTACAATACTACCAACCGATCGTCCACGCTCTCAGCATTCTCGCAGAACTACGGCCTACTTCCACGAGCTCCAGGGTTTAAGAGAGTTGGCCTAGGTGTCTAGCTCGCGCTGCGGGCGAGCTTCTCCAGCGCCTCGGGGCCCTTTTCGAACCACTCCTCGCTCGTCACCCAGAACTCCTCCCGGTTCTTCATGATGTCCGCGAGCACGGCGCCGCCGAGGAAGACCATGTGCTTCCTGCGTGGGGGGTCTTCGATACGGATCTTGAATTTCTGCTCCCACAACAATGTCAGCACGAAGCGTGCAAGGAATAAGAGAGAGAAAGAGAAAGGGGAGAAGGGCAGTAATAGGGGGAAAGGGGAAGAGGTATGAAGGAGGAGACGTACGTTGAGTCGTGATGGGTCACCGCCGAGTACTCGAGTGAGGTACAGTTGCTTCATCTCCTTCTCTAGTCGGCTGGGTAGTCCGGGGTACATACTTGAACCGCCAGAGAGGACGATGTGCTTGTAGAGCTCAGCACGGATATCGACTGCTGCAGTCTGAATCGTCTGGAAGAGCATTTCTGGAGACATTGATAAGATAACTGTAGCTATACTTCGCGACTGGAATGGCCAACATACCGGCTACACCAGGCTGTTCGACGTCTACTAGATGAGGCTGGAACATGCATTCTGGTGCCTCGAACCTTTCAGACCCGATTTTGATGACACGACCATCCGGCAGCTGAGATACAGGGTGTTCACTGGGACGACCGTTATAACATATACGAGGACACTCACAGTGTAGCTCTCCACGAGCACAGTCGTCTCCTCCGATAGCCGCGTGTCCTGATCCAGATCATAGCTCACATAACACAGCTTCTCCTTGATCTCCCGCACGGTCTCAAAGTCTGCTGTCCGGTTGAAGGCGTACCCGCGCATGAGGAGAAGCTTAATCAGATAGCGCGTGACGTCGCGTCCAGCGATATCGAGTCGTCGTGTTAGGTGCGGAAGCGCGAAACCATCGTATACGGGTACGATGTGCGTGACACCATCTCCAGAGTCGACCACGACGCCAGTCGTCAGACCTATCCAGTAGACGTTCCTCCGTTGGCATGATCGTCCGCATACGAAGATTCGGAAGGCACGTACCTTGCGCGTACAGTGTCAACACAGCCTGGATCGCGACGTACACTCCCTGGAAGCCATACTGCTCGAACATGACCTCCGCCATTCTCTGTCTGTTCGCCTTCGGGTTCATAGGCGGCTCCGTCAATAGGACCTTGCGCCCCCTGGTGCTGACCCTCAGCTTCTCGTCAAACGTGTAATCCCATAGCAGCTTCATGTCGTCCCAGTTGCGGATGATACCATGTTCCAGCGGTTGGGTGATCTGGAGATAGTTACGGTTCTCTGCGGCCTCGTCGCCGAACATGACATCCTTGATCACGGCTGAGCCCGCGACGCGCTCTTCCGCACGAAGGATGGGCCGGCCGACGATGGATGGGAATACTGGAGGCCTGATGTGTTATTGATCGCTACGAGACGGCGTGCATCGGTCGCACACACCATGTTCTGGGAAGTTAGAGCCGGCGTAGCCTACTTTCACGAACTGCACGCGGGAGATGAGTTACGTCTCCTCAGTCATGCGCGATATCGAGTAGAAGCTCACCCCGGTACCGTTGTCAACGACGAGGGGAGCTGATGGATCCATAATCGTAGGATGGAGAGGAGGTCGTCGTGGTTGATGTCGTAGATATGCCGAGGTGAAGGTGAGAGGGCACAAGCACGCAGTGCGCGGAGGCGCCCGGCGGGCGCAGCGTCAACTCACAGTCGCGTCGCGCATCCGCGCCCTATCCGCGCCTCACTCCGCATTACCCTCTGCATTGTGCTTGCATTGTTATCGGTCCTACCTGCGCGCATATACTCGTCTCACAACTCTCTCTTGTACTTTCATCATCTCCCATCTTTTGAGCCGCTCCGATGGCGCGCGGGGTCGCCTCGCCCGCGCCGAATGCTCTCCCGAAGGTCTCGTTCACCAAGGTCTCTGATGAAGTGAACCAGAAGCACCCAGGAGTGTATGACCATGTCGCGAGGACATATGGGTGTGAGTCTTCAATCGCGCACCATGCTTTGCGATGGCTGAAGAAGGGAACAGACAACGATGGATCCGAGTTCCAACGACCAGAGCATTACATCCGTTATATCGGTATAGTTGCATCGCGTCTGAAAGAGGCTCTCAACTCATGCCGTTGTCAGAGCCGCTCGAAAGCGATCTTGCAATTCAGGTCGAGTATGACATGGACGAGCAAGGTACGCTATCTTTTGCCCTCGCGCGCTATATACCTACTTCTTACGCCTGGTATAGACCAGGAATGGCTGGACGCGCTCAATGAAGAACGCAAGGCTAAGCATCTTGACAAAGTGACCTACGAAGCCTTCGAGATCGTGATGGACAGGTTGGAGAAGGAATGGTTTGACCTGGTGAGTCCATCGACAGTTCATTTCGCGAGATTGGTGCTTGAACCCCTGTCCAGACCAAGAACCTCCCCAAGCCAGACATGGCACTGCCGTCAGAGGACTCGACGTGCGCTATCTGCGACGACTCTGAAGGGGAAAACACGAATGCGATAGTATTCTGTGACGGCTGCAACCTCGCTGTTCATCAAGGTACGCTTCTTCCATTTCCGACGACAGGCTGACCCTGACGGTGTCATAGATTGCTATGGCGTGCCTTACATTCCCGAGGGACAGTGGCTCTGTAGGAAATGCACCGTCTCGCCTGAGAATCCTGTTGTGAGTACTTTTCTGATTTTCTCGGATGTACTCTCATCAACTTAACTCACAACGTAGAGTTGTATATTGTGTCCGAACGAAGGGGGCGCCTTCAAGCAGACCGTGTCTGGAGATTGGGTCCACCTATTGTGCGCTATCTGGACCCCTGAGACAAGTGTCGCCAACGACGTGTTTATGGAGCCAATCACCGGAGTAGAGAAGATCTCAAAGCAGCGCTGGAAACTGGTCAGCCCGGATCCCTTATTCCCGCTTGTTCCCGTACTCAGATGTTCTAGAGGTGTTCTATATGCGATGTCAAATACGGAGCCTGCATACAATGTACCAAGGCGTCGTGTTTCACCGCCTTCCACGCGACATGTGCTCGGAAGGAGAAATTCCTCATGCCAATGAAAGCGACCCAAGGCTCCGAAGCGCCAACCTTGGCTTGTTACTGCGAGAAGCACCTACCGGTATGCTCTTCGATGCAGTGCTGCTCCCAGAGACATAGGCTGACCGAGAAACGTCAGAGAGAGCAACAGGAAGCCCGCGCTGCAATGCACCGAGCCGAGGACGACGGCGTCGAGGGTGACAGCATCCACCCCAGCCCTAAGTCGAATAAGACGGCACGCGCGTACAACAAGCAGTACAAGCCTGGCCCGCCCCTTGTTCCGCGGATCATCGTCAACCGCATTCTACAGTATATCTCAAAGATACACATACGACATAAACCTGAGTTCGTGCATCTTGTGTGTAAGTATTGGAGTCTTAAGCGTGAAGCAAGGCGCGGTGCCCCCCTCCTGAAGCGCTTACACCTCGAGCCCTGGACTGCGCTGTCGGGCAGCAAGCAGCAGACAGACGAGGAGAAAACCGTGAAGCTCGATGTGAGTCTGACCGTTCGCATTCAAGATGTTGACTTCTCACACCCACTTTACCAGCACATGAAACAGTTGCGCATGGAGCTTGAGAGACTGCGGATAGTCGCAGATGTCGTCCAGCGCCGCGAGCGAACAAAGCGGGATCAATCTGATACTCTCCAGACCGTTTTTCTCCATTTTTTCTTCCTCCATGAGGGGTTCCTCCGTCTGGCTTATGAGAACATCACATCGTACGTTAATCGAAGGCCCATTCCATTGGTTCTGACTGACGTACCATTTAGACTGGATCGTCAAGACTACTTCAAGTGGCCTGTGAGCAAGGCGGAAGTGCCTGACTACTACGACATCATCAAGAACCCGATGTGCTGGAATATGATCGATCGGAAGCTGGACAGGCATGAATACCTCGACCTCGCAGAGTTCAAGGTAATCTATCGTCTAAATCAATTTGTAACGCAATGTCTAACCTCAGCCCAGCGCGACATCAACCTCGTCTTGAGCAATGCCATGGCATACAACCAAGCCAACACCCCCTTCTATAGGACTGCACTGCGCATACAAGCCACTGCCCAGACTGAGCTTGCGAAACTGGACCGACTCATGCATTACCCTCATCCTCACCCTCATCCTACCATAGCTGAGCTCGAACCCCCTCCCCCGCCATTGCCTCCCGATGTCGACGTCGAGCTTGTAGAGGAGAAACCACAGGTAGACGCCATCACACCTCAACCAGAGCTAGACCCCTCCGACCTGCCCCTCCCGCCAATCGGCGACCTCGAGCCCCCGCTCGACATCCTCAACCTCCTCGTCTCCGAAGCGTCCATCCGACGGGACACGAACCTCATCATCACCACCACACCCGTCGAGTCCCTTCTCAACTTCGAGCTCCCGCTCATCCGTCCCCCTGCTCCTCCGCCTCCGCCTCTCCCGCACCCGCGGCAGAAGCTCCTGCGGCTGCAGAGGCAGAAACCGAAGTATGATCGGAGGTCGGCGCTGGAGAGGAAGAAGCAGGAGCGTAAGGTTGCGCTGGACTCGTCCCCGGGGTTCCGTGCCCCCCGCACGCGGGCCGCCGTCGCCGCTGCCGTCGCGTTCGAGGCGGAAGTGACCGGCATGGGCTCCGAGACGTCGCAGACACCCGAGGCCGCCCAGCAGCCCGGTGCCAATGCGAGTGCTGGGCCGTCGACGTCTCCTGATGCTGGTGTTGGGGAGAAGCCGAGGAGGGGAAGGAAGTCGCATGCGGCGCCGTTGCAGAATTTGCCGCTGACGGTGGAGGATGTCGATAGCAGGCAGTCGTTCAAGATGTTTGAGGTTGGGTGGATCTTGCCCGCAGACCAGAAGCGGGGCGGGAGGCCAGCCGTGGAGAGGCAGCCGTTACCGCCGCCGAGGAAGAGAGCGAAGATCTGTGAGTAACTCTGTTGGCTTGTATGGAGGATTATATTGACAAAGCTTGTAGCGCACGACAAGAGTCGACTGTCGAATGTCAGCATGGACCCAATGGCAGACGGGACGAATTCGCTGCCACCGGCAGAGGAGGCGCCTCCCTCTGCTGTATCTGCTTCAGAGGCTGGTCCGTCGAGGATATCAGAGCCTTCACAGCCCGACAGCACGGGCGTCCAGGGAGTCATCCCAGAATCTGTCTTCCGTTCACCAGAGCGTCCTCCCGAGCCGTCGTCCGACACTCCTCGTCCGCACAAACCTACATCCCCGCAACCAAACACCACCCATGCTCCCGAGTCCTTGCCCGATCCACAAACTATCAGTGCACAAGAAACTGCAGTTGCGCATCCGCCGGTATCTGAGCCAGATGTGGAGGTGGTGGTGGAGGAAGAGGTGGAGGAGCCTGCCGTGAAGCCGGATGCGTTAGCGCTCGTTGTGGCGCAGACACCAGCGGGACATGAATCAGAACCCGAACCTGCACTAAAACCTACCAGTCCGCGGGAACCACATCAAACACCAGAACCGTCCCCTTCAAAGCACGAGCCGGAAGTATTAGAAGAAGCGGCATCTGAGTCACAAAACGTTGTCGCCGAACCGCCACCCGAGCCCTCATCTGAACAGGAGACCCCTGAGTCTCCATCACCGCAGGATAAGCCTCTCGCTACTCAAGAGCTTCAGACTACAGATTCAGTGCTGATGGACATCGATGAGCCTGCTCCTGCACCCGAGACCTCTCAGGAAGATCTAGGCATGGCTGTCGAACAGCCACGCCAGCCAGAGGAGGAAGCCCAACCAGTGACTCCCGAAGGGCGACAATCCGAACTACCGCCTGAATCGCACCCTGCGCCTGAACTTCTGCCTGAATTGCAGGTAGAGCCAAAACTACAACTCCAGCTCCAGCCCGAATTGCAGGTAGAACAACCACTACAACCCGTACTCCAGCCCGAATCGCAGGTCGAGCCACCACTACAATCCGACTCGCAGCCCTTGGCAGAGCCCGACATACAGCCCGACCCTCCTATGGACTCACATCCCGAACCTCAGCGTGAGACCGATGCTCAACCCGAGCCTGAGCCCGAGCCCGAGCCCGAGCCCGAGGAGAAACAGAAGAATAAGGGCAAAGGAAGGGCGAAGGGTGAGGGCGAAGAAGCCAAAACCCCGCGCCGCATCATCATCATCGAAGAGCTCGACACGCCCACGATCCGGCGCGAAAAGTACCTGCGCAAGAAGGCCGAGCGACTCGCTGCGCGCGACCAGGCCGTCGCCGAGCTCGCTGCCTCACAGAGGGCGCAGGACGGCGGGGACGCGATGGACGTTGATTCGGATCTGACGGATCTGTCTGACCTGGAGAGCGAGCCTCCTACTCCGGCGCCGAAGCCTAAGCCGAAACCCAGACCTGTCGTTACAGCGAAAGCGAAACCAGCTGTGGCACCTGCACTCACACCGCCTGCGCCTGCGCCTATGCCAGTGGTTGCGTCTGCCCCAAAGGGAAGGGGAAGGGCTGCGCCGCCTCCGCCTGATGAGCCTGGTGTGATTGTGTTGAAAGCTGGACAGAAAGTCGAGGGTGGGACGTTGGGTACGTATCCTGGGACTTCTTCTCGTATGCGTATATGCTGATGGTCGTGCAGTGTGGGCCAAGGTAGATTCGTTCCCGTGGTGGCCGGCAGTTGTGTTCGAGCCCGACGATGCGGAGATCCCTAAGGGCGTCCTGCAGAGAACGCGCAACCTGAGTGACCCGAATAATGTGTTGGTCCGGTTTTACGAGAAGAACCACAATAACAACTGGTATATGAGTCCCATTCTCTGCGTCGTATAGGCCTGTCACTGACTGGCGTTCTCGTCCTAGGGCGTGGGTCAAACTACGGAACCTCCGATACTTGGGCGAGGACGATGGTACGAATCCTCCTTCATCTTCAGCTACTCCGTTTCAGTAGCACTGAGATGGTCCTGCTTTCCGTAGCCCTGGATGCGCAGATGCTAGCCCCATCCAGCAAATACCAGCGGTGGAGGAACAACAACCGCCGGACAGAGTGCCGGAACGCCTATCAGTAAGTCATAGATAGATTCATTTGCTTTTCCTCATGAGGCTGACCACTGTACAGGGATGCCCTTGCGGAGATGGAGGCAGAGGATGCGGCGGCGATGATGGGCGGTCAATCCGCTGGAAAAGCTTCAGCGAGTGTGCCCCCTCCTTCGGGCGGTCAGCCTCCGGCAGACGCGTTTGATACTGATAGCCCTATGACAGAGGTGGAGTGAGACCTGCACTACTGCAGTACACTTTGTACTACTAGATTGTGTGTGATGACATGTGTCGCGTTTGCTATATTGATGCGCCAAACCGAGCAGTGCGGGATAAGTTGCAAGGGACAAGTAGCAAGTAGTTTGTGTTCGTATCGACTAGTAGGGGGTAGACTACTTGTGTTTATGAATACAGGACGGGTAGGACTGATGGGCCATATAGAAGTACAACAACACAACAACACAGTCCATTGTCTTGCGTTCATGGACACTGGCAGAGCCAGGGTAGAGGACGAGGGATGCTAGACCTCGCCATAAAAGACCGACTGCGTATATTGCTCTGCAGTGCTACCTTCTTTGGTTATAAGGATCATCTTGACCTATGCGGACTGTCAGTAAGCATAACGCACCATATATACGGGAAGTACTCACCTCTGGCGGTGGATGGAGACCGAGTGCTTCCGCTCGTTCCCAACGGTCGAGACGAGAAACACCAACACATGGGCCGTACTCGTAAGAGCTGACAGAAGGCCAATATGAGCGTCATAGGAATGCGCACAGAGGTAGCAGATGAACAACGTACAGGTCGAACACCCTCAGGATCTGGCTGACCATAGTCTGGCCCTTTCCATGAACTAGGAACAGAACGCCCCAATGAGCTCCTCCGTCCGAACAAGCCCGTCCGCGCACAATATCACTCACCAGGCTCAATGTGGCCCATCTTATCCCGAACCTCGCCATACAGCATCCTCCACCGCTTGTCCGAAATATTCAGGGGTTCCCGCTCCGACTCAGGAGCCACCTTCGCACCCTCCTCTGCATATTTTTGCGGAGACTGCTTGGTCAGATCCTTGTCGTTGGATGGTACAAGGCGTCGCTTCTTGGGTGCAGGAACTTCGTGCTCGTCGTCTGAACTCTCCGAGATGACTATGAGGGTTTCCGGGCTAGATGAAGCGCGGGTAGGTTGCTTGCGTGTTGCCTTGGACTTGGACTCCTTTCCAAGAGCAGCCGCGGAGGCAGTTCTCTTCGAGGCAAAAGAAAGTTTCGATTGTTTCATGACTTGGTGAAGTGATGGATGCATAGGTCAATGTCGAGGAGGGCACAACTCGACGAGAACTCTCAGTGATAGCAATGGTCCTGATGTATTACTGTCAACAGTATCTTTACATGGCCGGCTAGCTCAGTTGGTTAGAGCGTGGTGCTAATATTGAGATTACGCCAAGGTCGTCGGTTCGATCCCGGCGTTGGCCATGAAAAGCGTTGCGAATGGTTTTTGTTCCGCCTCTCCCTGGGACCGGAAAAATGGGAGTCCGGGATTTACCGATCCTAGTCCGCACGTACACAGTGCAGGGGTGATTACCATCTACATACAGTCCTGGTTCGGCGTGAATGAAATTTGTATGATATTCCGCCATGGCATGCTAGTGCATTGTTTCTACGTACAGGGTGATTGATGGTCGTAAGTTGCGTTACTTACATTGTAACTTACAAGGTCATGAAGTCCATCCCGTGGCCACACGTCAAGCTAGGTCCCCGCCCATTCACTCTGCCGCTGTCCATCGCTACTCTCTACATACCGCTTCCTCAGAACGTCGCCTTATTCTCTTTGCTCCCGTTCGCGTAAAACCTCCGGATGCAACAACAAGACGTGACACCTCTCATCCCCGCCACACACCCTCATCCCTTCGCTCACCGGCATGCTTCGCGCCTTGTACCAGACCTGCGGTGTGGGTATCAAGGCCCGGCGGTCAGCACGCTGGTGAGAGCGACACATGCTCAACAATGACAATGTCGTCGTCTCAAGTCGTATCCCAACTCTCCGCCGAGTCGTGCACAAGCGCTGTTGCACCGGAGACTTGCCGGACTGGCGGATTCTCCGCGAAGTATGTCTGCCTCATGCCTCTCGTGTGTGCGGAATCTATATGGCAACCCGTCCCGCGGGCGTCAGGCGGGTACTCAACTGTCCGCGCAAACGAGCTAGAGCCCCATCACGGAATTATAAGCAGTTGCACGGACGCACGTTGCTGTCAATATTATGGGGAGCCGTTTGCTGGATAATGTCGGAAGACGGCGGTCCAAGGCGTCCATCGTCGTCGACCTAGTCCAAGTCCGAGTCTAGGAAGCCCTTGCTCCGGCGCTTGCTTCGCAGCGCACCCCCAATCTGAGCGGAGAAGGCGACTTGTTCCGAACCTAGCTGAACGTTCAACGTTCAAGGAAGGGGCCGATACTTGTTGCCACGGCCAGTCCATCGTGAAAACGCTCTGTATACGTATACACTGATTACGGTGGATGATAGATACATCTAGAGATAGTCCTAGTACAGTAGCAGCTACACGAGATGGACACTACTGTAGTGCAGTTCAGCGTCTACATTATAGGTTTTATGATACAGTCCAGTTAACCAAGCTCGGCGTGAAATGGGTCTACCATATTAGACGACGTAGATAGGGATATAGTATCGGCTGTATATCTCAGCAGCCTATCAGTCGGAGGTTCATGAACTAGTCCAAGCCCTAGTACCGAGTCCGAGCGGGTGTCGGACCATGAAGAATCGAGTTCCTGTACTTCTCACTGGCCGTCTATTGTCGGAGCCGTGCTGGGACCTACCATGGCAGGCGCGCGCATGGTGTCCTCGTCGACATCGTCCCGGACCTTCACACGTTTGGGAGCGGGACGACGCGAAGGGGATTTCGAACTGGAGCCGTCATTTTCGGCCGTCCGTTTAGCGCCGCAGGAAGGCCCTGAAGTTCCTTGGGTGGCTCGGGCGTGCTCGTTTGACCGGTCGCGTAGTGGTGACTCGGGGGGAGAAGGCTGCGTACGCAGCGTCGCCGACGCAGAGCCCTGATGTGCCTGATGAACCCGAGGGAGGGGGTGAGGAGACGACGGTGGTGCAGTATTGTGCTTCGCTGCTTCCGCCTGGAGCCATGGGTGGTGCTTGGCATCGGAGGGGCTCATACGTTCATCCGGATTGAACTTGAGTAGGCCGCAGAGGAATTCGCGCCCTGGAATGCAGGTGAGCGATGAGAAAGACGTAAATACATCGCGATGAAGCTTGTCAGATGCGGTGAAACGACGCACCTGAGGCCGAAACATCACATGACAGCAGGAACGACCGATCAATAGAGAAGGAACGATCTGACTCTTCGGTAAAAGGACTCCGACGCCACAACCTAGTGGGTGGTCATGATGAGCAATGATCAGATGATCAGTTAGAGAATATACAGAAGGGACGCACATCATAGACAGTGTGACACCGAGACTCCAACTGTCGACGAGTGCATTGTATACGTTGGAATCGTCGTTAACGACCTCGGGTGCCCTGTACATTGGTGTTCCACAGTATGTCTGACCCTGCAGTCAGGAACGTGCAGTATGTAAGAGAGCATCATTAGACATACATCGTGAAGCGTCTGAGAGTTCATCATCTTCGCGAGACCGAAGTCGACGAGTTTGAGGATTGGAGGCTCCGACCTATCCAGCATGATGTTGGAAGGCTTGAGATCGCGGTGGGCGACGCCCATAGCATGGAGATACTAGTATATCTCAATCAGTGAAGATGCAGCACGTAAGAAGGAGTACACTTACGGCGAGCGCGTCGCAAATCTGGTACGTGAAGTACTGTGCCATAGCCTCTGCTGATGACGGCGTGTTAGTGTGTAGAATGATGAATATACTTCATTGACTCACTGAGCTTGCCGCTCCTGTCAAGGTATGCTTTGAGGTCACCTCCATGCATGAGTTCCATAATCAGCCCTGGGCATGAATCGTCCGTAGTGAGCTTCGGGAGTAATAGAAGACATACTCACCGAATTTGGAAGTCTCGTCCACTGCTTCCTTAAACTGTACGATGTTGGGATGCTGCAAGTCCCTGAGCAACTGGACTTCACGACGACTCGCAGCAGACATATCCTTCTTGTCAAGCAGCTTGACGGCGTACCATTTCCCCTCTTCTATGTGTCGAGCCTTCCAAACAACGCCAAACGCACCTTGCCCGAGCTTCTGGTCCAAGTCGTATGTCTTCGCGAAGACACGGCACTCCCGGGTTCGCAAATTGGTCAAGTTGTGTGTTCGGAACAAGAAATCTAGAGATAAAGTCAAGCCAGTGTACTGGATAGTACTCCGGTGGACGTACTGGTGTCAGGCTGGCGCGCCGAGGATCCAGCTGTAGAGCGCGCCGCGGGGTCGAATGGCAGTCCAATGGCCACAATGTCGTAGTCGCGCAGAATTCTGTATCTCCCCCTTCCGATCTTCTCTCTCTTGAGCTAAAATCGTGTGATGAAAGTTGCCCGGATGATTGCAAAGGAGACACGACTCACCCAGGTTCCGTTGTGGGAGCCCAAGTCCGTGAGCGTGATGGTGACGTCTCCCTTGCCGTCGACCTGCCACTCGATGGCACATTGTGTCCGACCTGCACATAACAGCTTCAGCGTCACCGCCGCACCGGGGTACCAAAGACCTAGTGACATGGATAGTACTCACTCATCGTGGGAAGGTCCGGGACCAAGACATCGATAGGGGAGTCCGCTCGCTGAGGCCCACGGCCCATGACATATCTTGTTTGGCTCTCCTTAAACAAAAAGGGAGAGCTTGACGAGTTCAAGCGTGTCAGAGAGCCCCAGACATCGGGCTCCACAGGAAGCAAAGACGGCCGTAACACGGATGCGGTTGGTGTTGAGTGCACTGGCATGGAGTCCTCGGCTGCTTGCGCTTCTTCTATTTGCGGCTCTCGTCGCTGAGCAGGAGACAAGGGGACTGACAAAATGTTTGCATTAGCCTGAGGGTACTTAGCTGTGATATAGTAGCTACCTTCGTTGGGTACGGACCGATGTTCCGGCGTAGGGCTGAGTTTAAGTTCAAGTTGCACTGGGTGCTCGGGAGGGTTGTCTGGAGGTGGGCCCGAGGGTGCTATATTGGTAGTCATGAGGACAGAAACTAGTTCGACAAGCAAAGAGGAGTGTTGCGTGATTCTGGAATCTATGTAGAGGTAGTGTGCACGAAGAGAAGCGACTCATTAGCCGGACCCGGGTTTGAGCGGCGATAGTCGGAGTTTGACTGGGTCACATGAATTTGTTTACACCTTCCAATGTCCCACGCACCGCCTCCTCAAGCGCACACTATGCACGGTACTTCTGACCTTGCAAACGGCTGAGATGCACGGTAGGTTATAACCGTCGACAGACGAAGCAAGATAGCTGAAGGAGCATAGCCACCAATGCTGAGAACACAGCCACCATTGTCGACACCACGCCACCGATCATCGATCAACCGCGGTGTTCAAAATTGCATCTACGTCATGCAGGCACGGGGCGCTATAATAGTACAGTACATCCTGATACGTGCAACATACACATCATTTGTGTATATAGCATAGTACTACTACAAAGATTCGCTAGTTGAGACATCGAGAGCTCGCAAGGAAACATGACACAAGTAGCACCATCAGTCTTCGAGTTCGGCGGAGATTGCACCACTGGATCCCCAAGCCGTATTCGCTTCCCCTCCATCGTCACTCCACGATATTGTTGGCAAGGGAGGGGGAAACGGGGTAAGGTAGACTGGAGGGTATCCCAAACTGGTTTGCGCCATGCCAGCGGTGGAGGTTGATGGAGAACGCTCCGAGTCCGATTGACACCCTAGAGGTATGGTGGTAAGGATGAGCGTTGGGTGGCCAGCGCGCAGACATGGCTCCAGTAGATATGATCGGGCGTGTAGCATGAGCTGGCTGAGCACTGCTCAACCGTCTGCCTCTGTCTCTGACGGTCAGAGGTGCATAGGGTTGTGCAGTGACACGACGGGAGGGACGTGCAGCATGAGGGATCTGCACCCCAGGTTCTGGGGTGGGAGGCAAATAGTGGGGTACATTTGTCTCAGTGACACTTCTACCGTCAGACGCACTGGAACCTGGCGCCGGCATAGCGCCGCGCGACTGACCGGAGGAGGTTTGATGGCGGGGAACACTGGTCTGAAGGCGCAGGCGCCCCGGCCACAACCACTCATGCTGGTAAGCCAGCCTTGAAGACATGCGTCCTCGGGGATCAACGCACAAGAGCCGCTGCAGGAAGTCGATACCTGTCAAACCTGGTCAGCATGGTACGCATTCTGCATATAGAGACAGTCTCACCAGCGCCACTTAAGCGGCGATTTATGACTAGTCCCCAATTGACCGTCTTCGATGTCTGTGAGACAAACGGGCTAGAGCCTACGAGCCTGTGTATGCCATGTCATAAGCCTAATTACACTATAGATGTGGGATACCTACATGACATGAACCATAACTCCGAGGCTCCAGCTATCGACACGCTCATCATAGCCCTCGGCTCCGTGCCCGGAGATCTCGGGCGCCATGTACATAGGCGTTCCGCAGTGCGTCTACATCCACTTCAGCCACAGTGAGCGAAGCGGAATGATTGACTTACTCGCAAAGCTGTCATTGAGTGTACAATCTTTGACATGCCGAAATCCGCCAATTTCACAGTTGGGGGCTTGCTGCTGGTCAGAAGAACGTTTTCAGGTTTGAGGTCTCGATGGACAATGCCGTTGTCGTGGAGGTACTGATGTCGTCATTCAAAAGTACACACGACAGGATGACAGTGACTCACCATGAGAGCATCAAGGATCTGACGGGTGAAGTAAATAGCTTGAGGTTCGGCTGTTTTGAGCCGTCATTTGTCATCTGCATGTCATGCAGAGGAAATAGGATGCGATACTCACAAAGTTTCTTCCCACCAGCCATGTAAGTTGCGAGATCACCAGGGACTAGCTCCATGACGATACCTGTGTCATAAGTCAATTATGATCGTTCGAATTTGAAAGAAAGATAGCAGGTCAACATACTGATGCTGTCGTTTCCCTGAATGGCCTCCTTGAACTCGACAACATACTTGTGATGTAGGCGCTGAAGGACCTCGATCTCCTTCAGGCGTCGCGCGACTTCTTGGCCGACAATGAATGCATTCTTATGGAATATCTTCATTGCATACCACTTTTTCTCAGTGGTATGCAGCGCCTTGTAAACAGTCGCATAAGCCCCACTGCCGAGGGGTTTAGAGATGTCGTAGATTTCGCGCACTTGGCGCGGTATGTCGTTGTCGTCTTGACACGGAAGATGGCGGCGAAACGTGAAAGCTCAAGAGGTATCAGGTAGAGGAGAATATAGCAACAATTGAGAACTCACATAACTCGAGAAGCTGCGAGTTGAACGCGAAGACGATGACACAGCGGTCACGTAGCACACGAGACCGTCCGCTCCCGATGTGCGCATCGTTCATCTATGTGGTATTTAAAGCTGCTCACTTCTGTACATCATCATCGCGCGCACCTTCACCAGAACGTCTGCACCAGCAGCCGACAGGTCCGTAATGGACACTCCAGATGCCGGAGATTCATCACCGTCCCACTCGATGGCGCAGAGAGTATCGCCTGTACATCACTCGGGATTAGGGGAGCACTTGAGGATGCACCAGTACATGCTTACACATATCTGCCACTTGAGGAAATGGGAAGTCGTTGTCAGACGCGCGACCTATTGTGTACCTTCTCTTAGGTCGCTTAAAGTACATAGGCGTGAGCCCAAGCCCCGGGCCCATTGCACAAAGGGAACCCCAAAGTGCGGGATCGACAGGTCCGGGGGAGGGTGCTGGGGAAGCTGTCTGCGTTGTTTGCGTGCCTGTGGACGCTTGGGGGCTGTTGATTACCATGGAAGCGATCTTAGCGTAATTGAACACGATAATGATAGTAGTTCGAGTTCGATTCGTAGCAAGAATGAGGGAGCAGCAGTGCGTATGAACACCAGCGAACGACTCGGCGGGGCAGAGTCGGGCGCAGGAGACTAGCGAGGGAACGTGGGGACAGGCCTCTATATATACTAGCGGCCCGTCACACGTCACAGTTTGCTCCGAGCTACAGGTCACAGAAGCCGTCGCCGGCCGCCTCGCCGGATTCCGAGTCTACTTTGATCTTACGAGTACTAAGTACAGTATTGGAGTCCACTGAACACCAGTTGCTGGCATAAGAAGCATCATAGAACACTGAAAATAGTTGAATTATAGTACATTCAGACTATCCAAGCGATAGCATTCACTACAAGGCTCAAACTAACTGCCACCACAGTCGCTCCATTGACCAAGACCAGGAATCTCGTCAGACCGCTCTTTCCTAGGCCGCTTCGCAGCATTGCGCTGCTCTTCGTTCATGGAAAGGACGGAGAACGCGCCGCTGATATCCCCGTTTCCCCGCTTCCTTTTCTTCCCGCAGAAAAGCGTCTCAAGAGGGGCGCGATCCCCCACTGTCACGGTGGCAGAGCTGATGGCCGAGGACTTTGGCGGAGGTATGAGCTGCCGGGACATACATCGCCCATGATCAGGGGTCCGAGCTCTCTCCTCTGACAACCAGGGATGCTTGCATGCGCGATCAGTCGTCATGCGGTGTCGAGGGTCGTATTCGAGCAGGTCGTTCAGGAACGACTGGCCTGTGAAAAGGGAAGTCGTATTCAATGGCATGTGATGTGAGAGAAGAGACGTAGACACACATTTGCCGCTCAAGCCGCGAGTGTGCAATTTTTCCCAATCCACCTCGCGATGGGAGGCGTCGCAGAAGGGGTCCTCTTCTGTCATCCTGGGATATCCCGAAGTGAGTGAACGTCAGCACTATGAGAGGCCGACTCATCTACTCACATAATGAACACCATCACTCCCAGGCTCCAGCTGTCGACGGCTTTGGTATACCCATCTCCCTTATTTGTAAGTATCTCAGGTGCCGCAAACAAGGGTGTGCCGCATCGAGTCTGTAGCGAGTGAGTACACTCCGACACAGGACTCCATAAAGACGAGTACCTGAAGAATAGAGAGGGAGTCGAGCACTTTGGCCATACCAAAGTCTGCCACTTTGACATGGAGTGGAAACTTGCTTGCTACGAGCACGTTCTGAGGCTTGAGGTCGCGATGTACCACTCGCCGGTTGTGCATGTACTGTAAACATATGAGATTGAGAGAGAAGCGTGCTTAGATAGGACGACTTGCTTACAGCAAGAGCGTCGCATATCTGGTACGTCACTTGCTGAGCTTCATGTTCGACTAACCATCCATCAGCGTCTCGTGAATCTCTTGGGGTTTACGGCTTCGCTTACATAGAGGATCCGGACGCTCGCTGAGGTAAGACCATAGGTCTCCACCAATTACAAGCTCGAGCACGACACCTATCACGTATGAGCAGCGAAAGTCAACCATGACAAGATGCAGACGTATGCATTGAACTCACTGATACCACCCTCCTCGACGAAGTGCTCCTTGAACTGCACGATGTGGGGGTGTCGCAGGTTCTTCAGGATCTCGATCTCGTGCTCAATATGGCGCCGTTTGTTCTCGGTCTTCCCCCGAAGAGCCTCGACCTTCGAACCATCGCCGCCAAGAGGCTTGCTAGTGCTTGCCGGAAGCAACTTGACTGCGTACCACTTCCTCTCGGCCTTGTTGAACGCCTTGAAGACGGCGGCGTACGACCCGCGCCCGAGCTCCTCTGATATGTCGTAGAACTCGCGCAGTCGACAAGACAGTGCACGTCTATTCCGGTCCAAATGCCAGATCCGCAAGATGAAGCCTACGACCGAATGAGGACAGAGAGTCAGAACCCCGTGAGAGCAGAAACATACTGTTGTTCTCCTTGGTCTGACCGCCCAGATCCCCACTGTACTTTCCAAAGGCGACGACGTCGTAGTCCCTGAGAAGCTTGCTCGTCCTACGTCCCACACGATCGTCGCACACCTGTCTAAGATGTCAAAATGCATACATGCTGGCATCAACGGTGACGGCCCTCACCCATGTCCCACATGTCGTGTTCAGGTCCGTCAAGATCACCTCAGACCCCGAAAGCGAGTCGTCCCCATTCCACTCTATGGTACAGTGCACCCTGCCTACAATTCACCCGTTAGTAGCCATCCATACTACCACCGAATGGAGACGGTACCCACTCATTTCAAGAAGCTTCGGAAGCGTATAGTCGCAATCCGCCTTGCGACTCCCGCGACCGAGGGTATACTTCGTCTGGGGCTTTACAAAATCCATACGATACACGTTCGGGTTGTCGGAATTAGACGGAATAAGCGAGCCCCAGATTCTTTCGTCCAAGATACAGAGTTGTTGTTGAGAGCGTTCTTGCGTCGGCTGCGTCTCGGACTGCTCAGACGCCACAATTGAGACGTCTGCTTGAGCAGGGACGGTCATGTCGGCGTTGACAGAGTCGGTCGTGAAGGTGAAGTTTCTGTGCAAGCATCGAAAGGTTATCAGCGCGACGCGTCTGAGGCATTGAGGAAGACATATACCTCAATTGGATCCCAATGATACAAGTTGGTCCCGCCGGCACGGGGAACGCCAAGCCCTAATACTACGTAGGTGACGCGGGGAGTTGTACACAAATTAAACCAAGAACGTATGAAAGCAAAGCAAAGCAAGGTAGACAGCGAGCGTAAGCGGACTAGGAGTCAAAACTGTTGAAGGGCACAGATTATGTGGGACATCCGAGGACCCACAACAAGTGGGTGGTAGTGGTTGGGAGTCGAGTCGACGTGAGACGAAGCTCCGCAGCGCGCGTCAACGGTAAGGCGCGTCCGACTTGACATTCCCGACGCGTATGGCGGCGCCGGTGGCGTTCGGCGGAGCTGCAGCAAAGTCACGACATCTGTTCCGTCGACATGGTACCAACTAGATGAGGGAATAGTAGGATACCAGGTCCAATATTCAGCGAGTCATGATGAGTTCGACACGTATATCATGTAAGTATGTACAGTATGAAGACTTCTAGTACTAGATCCAGCAGAGCACAAGTACAACTGACGAAGCAAGGGACTATGGACAGCTGATAGAGTACAACAAGATTGACAGCGACAAGCAAAGTGATATACAAGAAGCGTCCGCATACATGTATAAACGTAGACCATCGAGGACAAATCAAGAAATGATCTGCCACGTCCCCAACCCCGGAATCTCATCTGCGTCCAAGCTGATCGGCGTCCATGCATTGTAAGAATAATGCGCCTTGTCGACTACCTGAGCTGCACTAGTCGCAATCCGTACACGCTTCACACCGCGTTGCTCCGCACCATCGTCTCCGTTTTTGTCCTCGACAGACATGCTCGATAACGACCGTCCTAGCGAGAGCATGTTTCCAGCCTTGCGCTTCCTCCCGTTTACAGCAGAGGGGATGGGAGTTCGAGCCGTCATGGTGGGAGTTGCAGAGGTGGAAGTAGCGGTAGGAGTGGCAGAAGTGTGAGAAGTATGTGCAGATGCTGGAGTCGGATGGCTCTCCATCACCCTGCGAGCGAGGGAGAGCTCGCGTTCGATCTTGCGCGTTCTCTGCTTCGAGGCTTGTCCCGCGAGCCATTCATGTTTCAGCGCTTGCGCGGGCGTCATCCGTGCGTCTGGCTTATATTCTAGTAGACGGCCGATGAAGTCGATCCCTGCACGTGCGTCAGAACAAAGTCTATGAAGGGGGAGGATCAGGTAAGGCGAGACTGACCGGTGTCGCTGATGTTATAATCCCGTAAAAGGTTCCAGTTTGGTTCACCTCTGGTCTCGTCGCTGAATGGGGTCTGGCGCGAGAGCCTGCACGCGTCATGCTCTTAGCGCAGCATAGAGAAGAGCAAGCGACGAACATACAACATGAAGACCATGACGCCGAGACTCCAGCTGTCCACGACCTTGTCGTAACCTTGCTCAGTCGGGTCCATCACCTCGGGCGCGACAAACGCTGGTGTTCCGCATCTGGTCTACGAATGTGCAGGTAGCATTTAGAGGAGCAAACTACGCTAAAATACGCATGGCGTCATACCTGCATCATGGAGAGCGAATCAATAACCTTAGCAAAGCCAAAGTCTGCTACTTTGACGATGGGCGGGTGGTCGTCGGTTAAGAGTACATTCTCAGGTTTCAAATCGCGGTGTACGATTCCCTTTTTGTGGACATACTGCGGGAGTGGCCGGTTAGAACGGGAAAGTACTCGACTGGAACGTGGCGTACCGCGAGTGCGTCGCATATCTGATATGTGAAGTACTGTGCCTCTGGTTCGACTATCAAAGCCAACTTCAGAGCGGCACTAAGGAGACAGTGACTGATGATGACTTACGAAGAACGCCCTTCTTGAGCATATACGACATGAGGTCCCCTCCAGGAACTAACTCTAGCACGATACCTTAGAGACGAGGAGTTAGTAGTCATCATCGCATTCTAGTATGACGCAGTACTTACTGACGCTATACTCCTCGAAAAACGCTTCCTTCAGCTGGCAGATATAGTCATGCTTCATACGCTGCAGGACATAGACTTCCCTCTTGAGGTGGTCCGCAGTTCGACTCATGCGCTCGTCTGTCCCATGGATACTGGCGCTGCTCAAGAGCTCGCGGAGGCGGTCTCCCGAGAACATCTTCACTGCATACCACTTTGCTTCCGCTTTGTGGAGTGCTTTTACGACGGTCGCATATCCGCCTTTGCCAAGGACATGGTGCACATCGTAGAACTTGTACAAGCCATCCCTCGGGCGCTGGTTGCTCGCCATGTGTCGGAAGAAGAAGCCTGTAGGGCTATATTCGTTAGCGCCGCTAAGACCACACATAGTATGGGGCGACTCACGATAGTCGTCGCGGGGTCGCTCTGCGGATTTGTCACAAGAAGTGCCAAAAGAAACAACATTCCAGTCTTTGAGCACCCCGCACTCTCCCTTTCCGAGCCGTTTGCCATTAACCTGAGGATACAATTAGGGCGATGTTGAACTATCACAACTAATGATTACCCACATAAGTGCCATTCGAAGAGTCCAGATCCTTTACTATGACTGCGGACGTGGACGTCTCTTCGCCATCCCATTCGATGATGCAGTGTCTCTGACCTGTGTACACGTAAACGAACTTGAGTCTGATGCCGGTTCTCAGTCTTCCACTCACTCATCTTGCCAGCATATGGAAAAGGGAGATCGTTAACTCCAGCCCGGCGACTCCTACCTATCTTGTAGATTTTGTTGCCCCTCTCGAAGTCAATTCGAGAGACGTGAGGGTTATGGTGATTGAACGGAATGAGCGAGCCCCAGATCTCGGTGTCTGTGATCGGACGATCCTGTGAACCGGACTGAGTCGACTGGGTTGACTGTTCTGTGGATTGTGTGGGAAAGTCCTCGACTGCCATCACTGCATAAGTCAAAGTCTGAGCCCCTAGCATCTTTCAAATGCACAACGCAGGAGCCGTCAAGAAAAATGAACTAACCTTTCTTTATGAATGCACGATGGAGGAGTCGTCAAAGAGGGATCACCAGCAAATGCCAGTGCGCTGGCTGCATGAAGAGCCTGATAGACCAAGGATCGAAGCTTC
This sequence comes from Fomes fomentarius, assembly GCA_022606135.1. Classification (NCBI taxonomy): domain Eukaryota; kingdom Fungi; phylum Basidiomycota; class Agaricomycetes; order Polyporales; family Polyporaceae; genus Fomes; species Fomes fomentarius. The sequence continues at coordinate 3,242,295 of JABYQN010000003.1, read as the reverse complement.
TCCAAGTCGACCAGGCGTTGTGAGAAGCGTTATTATAAGTTGGGTCAGTGAGTGCAGCACTGGTTAGGTATCTGTGTCAACCCAACGCAAGGACTAGTACAGAGATACGTTGGTGCATCGCAGGACGCGCGGATGATACAGACGACGTCACGTTGAACCGGAATCTGGATTATGATACGCGTAAGGTCACGTCTTTTAGTGATGTGACTCATGTGTGACGCAGCGCGTCGTGGCGCGTGTGGCCCATTGGATATCAGGCGCTTAGATTTAGCTCAAGTTGAAACCGTGACCGCAGCCAGTTTCAAGTCCATTGCTGAACCGACCAGTCTAGTACTCCGGATCGACGTTCTGACTGAGACTCGGAAGTAGGACTCGACTGTGTACTCAGAGAGGACTCATACATCTGCCAGTGGATGCCGATCTGGCAGTTATACTCGAGTCGCCGGAGCCCATCCAGACTGCACTGAGTGGTTAGCCTGGTCGTGAGTCTCTACACTGATGCCCTTGAGATGCTGAGCTTCTAGTCAGGCGCTTGCTACACGTTGGCGGCGTGCCGAAAGATATTGGCATACTGAAGCTCCAAGTTGAAGCGGACGATTGGGATTCCAGTAATAAGTATGACTCCCCTCTTGCAGTCTAGTAGGTCTAGGTAACGATATCTCCTCCAGAAGCGGCCCTCCACTACCTTCGCTAGCCTTACCGGTCTCACCGCGGGCGCACATCACTTCCCACTCTCTCCCACCATCCCCAACATCGCCTTTTTATCGGAGCGCCGATCTCACGCTTCCCTTCGCCGTTGACTTCGATTTTGCAGACAAGACTCGAGCGGTTCAACAGTACAAGATGCGTAAACAGCGCGTTTGATTGTCAGTGGAAAGGGCGACATGGTGTATGTGCAGGCATGTTTCCTCCTCAAAGACTCCTGCAGAACCCCAATTTACTGAGCATAGATCTATCATTCAGTACTCCCAATTAGAGGACGAGGCGTGTCTATCACCTCCTTGAGCTCCCTCCCCCAGGATGCCCTTGAACTCGCATTGATGCTAGCGTAGCTGGCTGCAAGAGATACCCGCGCTTGAAGTACCGAGTAACTCGGGCGAGACCGGCAGCCGGTGCGGCAGAAGGATCGGACTCTATCAGGGATCATTGTATGTGAAGGATTTCATGGTGTTCGTCGACTTCGACGCAGCGGAATTTGTTATAGTGTGCGTCCTACGCGGCGTTCAAGAGGATTGATCTTTCCTATCGCTCTCCATCCTCTCCACGCGCGCAGAGTCACAGGTCTGATCTGAAGGAAGCCTATCATGATGTACAATAGACTCATAGCAAGAGGCTGGTGGCTACTCTCCGGACCATACGGCCGTGACATCGCCTTGAACGGGGAATTTGGCTCAGTGATATCGCCTACAAAACTCCTCCTTGACGTCGCTTAGGCGCGGTTGGAGCCATCTCCACGCCGGTCTCCAGTCCTATACGATAGGTGAGCACACCTATGACCCACTCAGACTCTCGGTGCCTTTCGTATCGTATCGCTGACGTTCTCCCAGCAGTATTCGATCGAATATGGGCGGAGCCCGTATCGGTGCATTGTATGATTTATGAGACATCCCTATCAGGCTGAGGCCCATAAAAACCCATTGCCGCCGCCGCCGCCTGAGACCGGTTTCGAAGTATGGTCGCCCTGAATATAGTGATGTACCGGCATTACTACTACAACCACGCAGAGAGGTCTGTGCTCCGGGCACTAAAATCTGCTTCACGTACTCCGTGACAAAGGGTCTTCTGTTGTGAGCAGCCTTCGGCACGACGCTACATATTAGTGGGTGTCTTATCATTGGTTTTGTCACTAGCAGGTTTACGTACTCTCCACCTCAGAACCCCACTTATTCACACAACAAGCCACGTCTCGTTCAGCAGTCATCGTTCACAAGACCTCATGCTGAACGCTCGATGAGATAACCCGCTCACGTCATGAAGAACAGCAGGGGATATATATTCTAGGTTACTAAGTACGGTCGAGCTCAACCAAGCCCGCCTCGACGTCTCACCAACCGATGCCTCCTCAATCTCTTCTCCTCTTCGGCGGAGCCTTTGCCTTCCTCCTCATAGTTCTTCGGCTTTCCCGTCGCAAGAACCTTTCTAACCTCCGCGGCCCACCCTCTCCTTCTATGCTATTCGGTATGTTCTATGCGTTCTTGACTCTTTCCATATCCTCGTACCTGACCGTCACTGCGTGCCAACATAGGCAACGAGTTCCAGCTCTTCCATTCGCCTGAGACCGGAGAACTAGACTTCCAGTGGATGCGCGAGTACGGAGCTACCTGGCGTACCCGCAGTTACTTCAGTGTACGTGACTACATGACCATCCGTTTCTCATGCCCCTGAGCATCCTCCGCTATTGAAGGTTGACCAAATCATGACCGTCGATCCGAAGGTATCTCCAAGTCCCACATGTCAATTTTGCGCTCGGTGCTGACACGAGTTTCGGCGACAGGCATTGCAACATATCCTTCACAAGTCCGGTTACAGCTACCCCAAGCGGCTGGATATGATCCACATGTCCTGGCTCTCGTTCGGACCAGGGATCATCTGGAGTGAAGGTCAGTGTAGCCTCGCTATCCTGTAACGGAGACCCGATCACATATAACTGTTTCATTCCCTATGAAGGAGCCATGCATCGACGCCATCGCAAAGTCATGACACCAGCGTTCAGTACCCCACAGCTGCGTGCCTTTGTCCCACTGTTCCAACGGTCATCGAGAAAGGTGTCGTCCGCTCTCCCTCCTCGCCTTGGTTTGTGTCTCTTTGGCAGTGTTACTCACTAAAACGATGCAGGTGATTGACCATTGGCGGAACATGGTCGCCGATAAGCCCGGTGGCATCATTCTGGTGAATGATTGGCTCGCTCGGTCCGCCCTGGACACTATTGGTGAGGGTAGGTCGACAACTCCCTCGTCTCGCATCCTTGCGTCGCGGTACTCATCTCCTATCAGCTGCATTCGATTACAACTTTGGGGCTATAGACGACGCCAAGAACATATTGGCTGAGGAGTACAAAACGCTCAAGTGAGTCGGCGGATCCATCTAAGTCTTCTCACCATGATATCGACGACTCGTCGTTTTAGTGTCGACGCGCGGCTGTTCCCCGATGCTACAAATGTATTCTACCGCGCGACGTGGCAGTTCTTCCCTCAATGGCTTCTTAAACTCACCAAATACACCCCTGGACGTGTCTACGCCCGCTTCCGCCATATGAAAGAAGAGTTCGCAAAGATTGGGAAGCCACTCTACAACTCCAGCGCAAAAGAGGGGCTCGCTGCACGGGAGAAGACAGACGTTATGAGCGTATTGAGTGCGTCACCTCTTCTGTACTCCGAACTCCTGTTAACGACTGCTCTTTTCACAGTCAAGGCAAACGCGTCGGAGAACGAGCAAACGCGCCTCGGTGAAGACGAAGTCATCGCGCAGATGGCCAATTTAACGGTTGCGGGACAAGAGACAACGTCCGGCGCCATAAGCTGGCTGTTATGGGAACTCGCTCAGCGCCCGGAGTACCAGGCACGCGTACGCGCAGAGATTCGTGCGGCGCGAGCTCAGACTGTCGCACGCGGGGACGTGGACTTCACTCTCGAAGATTTGGATGGGATGAAAGTCATGTTAGCGGCTATCAAGGTGCGCCAATCGCTTACCCGATGGGGATCCACAAAGAAGAAGCACTGAGCGTGGACATACAGGAGACGCTTCGGTTCCATCCGATCGCGTACCACCTCTGGCGCATCGCTGCAAAGGACGATATCATCCCGCTCTCCGAGCCCGTTATTGGCAAGGACGGTAACGTGCTGAACGAGATCCCAATAGCCGCGGGCCAAGCGGTCACGATCTCTATAGCAGGTTACAATCGGTGAGATAATGTTGGGCTTCACACCTTGAGAACTGACCGCCATGATACTCTCTGCTTGTCCTTGCGGTGATGCTAGTCTGCAGAGTGTTTGGGGCGAAGACGCGGACAAATGGGACCCTGAGCGATTTTTCCGGCTCGATGCGGACAAACAGGTGAAGGTTGGAGTGTACGCCAACTTGTAAGCTTGCGTTTATCTCAATAATATGCTGAGTACTGAATGTCACCTGCAGAATGTCTTTTTGTGAGTTCCATGTATAGCTATTGTCAGCGATCGAGCGTCAGGTACTGAGAAACACTTCACTAAGCTGCCGGAGTGCGTGCCTGCATTGGGTATGTCATTATTGTCATTCTCATTACATGTGTGATCACTAACGCGGCTTTTCAGATGGCGGTTTGCGTGAGTGAATGTTCTGGCCCTGAGTCTGTAATGAATGGTTTACCTTTACTTCTAGGATGTACCAGATGCAAGCCGTCGCCGCAGAACTGCTGGGGAACTTCGAATTCGCAATGCCAGAGGATAACCCGCACATCATACGGACCCCCGGAGGAGGGGTGATGATACCGTTCATCAAAGGGCAGGAGGAGCAGGGTCCCGCCATTCCCCTCCGTGTGTGGTTGTCCACTTAAGTCGTCAGGTATCGATTGTACGCGGTTGGTACTCCTGAAGAAGATGGATGAAATAGAAAGTATGCGTGCGCACGGGGCGCCTATTGCTCGCACTGGAACGATATACTTATCGTCTCAAGCATCTTCGCCCCGGCAGTAGATTACTGAAAACTGAAGGTGACTCGTCAATTGGAGGAATCAAGCATTCCAAAACTGAGAACATCGGTCAGCTGGCCAGTTGTCCCCCTCGCAGCGTTCGCGATGGCAGGATTTCTAAGCACCACATAATATTCGTTGTCCGGCGAAAAGACCACATTGAGCAGCATGCCGGTGTCTTTACGTTGCACTTTCTTTAGGGGGAACCAAGCCGCCGCTTCACATGACGCTCATCTCACGAATATGCTTCTCGCCGTCATCCAAGCCACTGTTGACCCCGAGGTCTACGGATGGATTGGATCAGCTTGTTGTGTCTCTGTGAATTTGTTTATAAAGCTGCAACATACTGTATTCTCAGATTGTGAAATCCGATTACGCATGGCTATTGGTGAACTGACGACTCTGCTGACAGGCAAGCGTCGGCGGAATGCCTAGCTGAGGACGTCTGATGCGCTATAAGAATGGGGAACGCATGCCTCACATCCGCCAGCTCATTTCACCTACCGGAAACCGAGGTGCGTCCGCCCAAACCTGCAGACATCATATGCCCTACTTACTATGATAAATTCAGATGACATCCCCTTGCACGAACGAACCAGGCATTACCATCGTGGGTGGAGGGCCGGCTGGCCTCGTCCTCCACCTCACTCTCCACCGCCACGGCATCCCTTCCACGCTGTACGAGCGCGAGTCTTCTCCTGACTCACACGGTCATCTCGGTGGAATGCTGGACCTTGGATGGTTCAGCGGCCAGCGCGCACTCCGCGAGAACGGTATCAACGACGCGTTCATGAAGTACGCTCGTCCCGAAGGCGAAGAGCTCAGGATGTGCGACAAGGCCGGGAACCTCCTGCTACGCTCGAAGCCGGAGAAGGACCAAAACCCTCTCGACAGCCGCCCCGAGATCGACCGTACTATGCTACGGAAGATACTTCTCGACGCCGTCCCTGCAGATTCTGTCAAGTGGGGTTACGCTCTCTCCTCCGTTCGCCCGCTCGGTGGCGGGGGTTACGAGCTGACCTTCACCAACGGTTCCGTGGTCGTCAGCGACATCCTCGTGGGCGCTGATGGCGCATTCTCGCGTATTCGCCCCCTCGTGTCTTCTGCTACACCTCTCTACACCGGCTTCACAGGCACGGAGATCTCGATCTCCCCAGAGGTTGCCGCTCGATCCGACATGAAGGACGTCGTGAGCAACGTCGGTCAAGGGAGCGCATACACTCAGCAGGACAGCAAGTTCTTCGGGACGCAGCTCAACGGGGACGGGCGTATCCGTGCGTATGTCTTCCACGCTAGTTCCTCCGAGTGGAAGACGCCGAGCGATCCGGCGGAGGTCCGGAAGGTGTTGCTCGGGATGTTCGAGGACTGGGCGCCGTGGATCCGCAAGTTCATTGAGAACATCGACGACGGGATGATCTATCACCGCGCCCTGTACTACCTCCCCATCGGGCAGCAGTGGGACCATGTCCCTGGTGTCACGATTATCGGAGACGCTGCTCACTTCATGGCCCCGTTCGCCGGCGCGGGCGCGAACCTCGCCATGCTCGATGCTTTCGAACTTGGCCACACGCTTTCTGAGGCCATTATCGAGGGGAAAACAGTCGAGGAGAGGGAGGCCGCCGTTGCTGCATGGGAGATGAAAATGTTGAAGAGGGCAGAGAGGATGGCTACAATCAGCAAGTCCAACTTGGAAGCGTTCATTGGTCCTAATGCGCCTGAGAGTGCAGTGGAGGCCATGAGGTCGCTCCCGATGAAGCCAAGTATGAGACGTTACGCTTGAATAGCATTAGTCGACACGCATACCCGCTTGCTGTACTAGTACTCACGTTCTTGCACATGATTCAACCAAGGCATTTCACGTAGTTCAAAAGCATACGAAACTCGAGTCCGAGCAACTTTCGGCCAACCAACTAGTAGGAAGGTCGAGCCGTGCCAGAGAACCAACAAATGCGACTGATGTGTTGTTGGCAACGTGTGAGTATTGAAGTCGAAACTTCAATCTCAATATAACACAGTAGAGCACTGCTTCAGAGTCTGTTATGGATGTTGCCGCAAAGCAGCGTCGGTGTGCATCAGGTTGTGGACTCGGATCACTTAAAAAGTTGATATAGCCTAACACTGCATCGTTACCACATCCCGCTTAGCTCAGTGGTAGAGCGCATCACTAGTATGATCCTTTCGGGTGTGCGAAATGATGAGGTCAGTCGTTCAAGTCGGCTAGTGGGAAATATTTTGCACCGTCGCAGCTCCCTGCCTCCCCTGCCACCAAGCGTTGCTGGGATTCATTTGCTCTCCTCTGCTGTTCGTGCGGTGAGATATTGTGCTACCAGTAGGGGCATGCCATAAACATGGGTTCCGCACTAATCCGTTCGGACATTCTTTACTAATATGCGCTCGCTGCGTATTGTAAACGTATACTATACATGTGCTTGCTCAAGCGTTGCGCCTGACGACAGGCTGCAATATGAAAGACTTAATGGTCTCAACGGCCGATGCAGGCGCGTCCGGATTCACGAACGCCTCGTAGTTCTTATAAGTGATAGCAGCCATCTTCTCAGCATCAACAAACATCTTCTCCTCCCATGCCGCCACTGCCGCCTCCCTCTCTATAATGGTCTTCCCCTCGGTGATCGCTTCAGCGATCACAATACCGAGCTCCAATCCATCAACCATCGCGAGGTTTGCACCAGCCCCCGCGAAGGGGCCCATGAGATGAGCAGCGTCGCCGAGAACGGTCACCCCGGGAACATGGTCCCACCGATGTCCGACGGGGAGGTAGAACAACGGACGATGGTAGATCGCCTCGTCATCGCAGTGCTCGATGAACCTGCGCATCCACGGCGCCCAGTCCTTGTAGATCTCGAGCAGCACCCTGCGCGCCTCGCTTGGATCTCGCGGCGGCGTCCACTCGACGGGGCCGCTGTGCCACGCGTACGCACGGATGCGCCCGTCGCCGTTGCGCTGGAGCGCGAGGACCTTGTTGTTCGCCAAGACGAACACGCTGCCCTGCCCGACGGCGTCGGAGACGTCTTTCATGTCGGGGCGAGCGGCGACCTCGGGCGCAAGTGAGATCTCTGCGCCGTTGACGTTGTAGTACAGGAGCGGGGCGGATGAGACCAGAGGCCGGACGCGCGAGTTCGCGCCGTCCGCCCCGACGAGGATATCGCTGATAACGGAGGTGCCGTTGGTGAATGTCAGTTCGTGCTGCCCATTTGCCGCGAGGGGGCGGACGGAGGCGAGCGTATGACCCCACTTGATGGAGTCCGACGGGACGGCGTCGAGGAGGATATTGCGCAGCGTGCTACGGTCGATTTCGGGGCGGGTGTCGACGGGGTCCAGGTTTTCGTTTGCGGGCTGGTAGATGAGGACGTTTCCGGCGGCGTCGCATAGCCTGAACTCTTCGCCCTCTGGACGAGAGTACTGCTTGAAAAGGTCCTCGAGACCGTTTTCGCGCAAGGCACGCTGCCCGCTCTGGTATCCGAGATCGAAGGTCCCGCCAAGGTGAGCCCGTGCGTTGAACCCGACGTCGCGTTCGTAGAGGGTGGCGTTGATCCCGCGACTGAAGAGGGTGAGTAGCAGGACAAGGCCAGACGGCCCACCACCGATGATAACGATGCGGGGTTGAGCTGTAGAGGTAGAGGTCATGTTTTGGAGTAAAGCGGGGGTGAGTACTCACTTGTGAGTCTTGTCCTTTCGATACAGTGCGCCAATGCAAGATGCCGAGGGGTGGACGTCAGTTATCGGCTTCCCTCGATTTACGGAAGGGAGCTTGTATGCTCCACCGCTCAAACTACGCAGTAAACCTTCTCGGGCGTCCCGACTGCGGCATGTAAGTATGAGGGATCCTCGCATGATGGAAGCTGTGTGGGTATGCGTACTTGCCAAGTCAGGATCATCCTCAGGTTGCTCGGGCTTTATACTCTCTTGAGTGATATGTTGAGTATATCCACCACTCAAGCCCTTGAGCCACCTGCAGTCATCTTTCACTGTACCTCATGAGGCCATGGCGCGACGCACTCGGAGCGCTCACCACCGCGGGCGATGCATCTCAAGCTAGAAGCAAACGACTCGTATAACGTCAAAGCACAAAATGCCCGACTGTCCAACACCTCCAAAGCGCTAAGAAGAGACAACTTTATCCGTATAGAGCAACGGTTGCGCCCGAAAGAGTCGACGTTATACGTGTCCACTCGATGAGCTAACCGGTGTACATCCCCGGCTGATCCTCAGAGCTGAGGATCAAAGCTTGACCGGGACGCAGCCGATGGAGACCAGGCCGCCCTGAAGGATACCGATGAGATACGACAAGAGGTGAGAGCAAATAATGGGAGAGACGACGCACATAGCTGTTGTCCTGACAGCAAACTACGTTGGACGAGCACGACTCGCCCGAGGCGACGCCGATGGCGGTGATGGGGGAGCATGCGATCCCGACGATGACGTCTGCCCCCTTAACGGCGATGCCGAGCAGCCCGAGAAGGGAAGAGGCACTCGGTTTGTCGGCCTGTGGACAGCGGCACGGTGAAATTGGAGAGTGTGATTAGTCGGTTGGTGTGCATGGAAAGAAGGTAACACTGACGCTCTCGACCGAGTTGCAGCACTGGACGGGGCCAGTGCTGCAGCTGCTGGCAGACGTGGGCGTGGTAGCGGGCGCGGTAACGGTGACCGTTTTCGTTGGGTGGCCGTTCGCGCTGGGCATGGCGGTCGCAAGGATGCTCAGGGAGAGTGCGCAGCAGACGGAGGTGATGGTATGGCTGAACATGGTTGGATGTTGGCTGGTAAAGAGAGGAAGGTTGCTTGGAGCGAGTGAGCGGATGAGATTAGGAGAGTGAAGTAGCTGCAAACTGCGGAAGGGCTCGTTAATGCTCAAGGATGTTGTCCAGGCGGGGGTCGCTTTTATACATCTCGCGGAGGGGGAGAGTTGGTATCGCGTCCAACGGGGTGTGCGGTCAGAAGGGAGTGCATGTTCGGGTTTCAGCATGACATCGTGCACCTGCGATGCGCGAAGACCCAGAGCAAGGCTTCCCAGGGCGGATGCACGAGGAGAGCGGTATAGCAAGAAGCGACAGACCTCGGCAGATCTCGACGGGGCGCACGCATGTGCATAAAATAGTGGTTCGACACCCCGCGATGAATGAAACGGATGTGTTTATGCAGACAGCAGGCTGGGGGAAGGAAGATATGATGGTGCCTTCACGCGGCAAAGACTGGAAGGAGGAGAGTGCTTACCGCGAGTAGTGGTGTCTATGCCATAGTAGGTGGTGTGCATATTCCATATTCACGAAAAAACATCGGCATCGCGGACCCACAACAGTCACCGTGCGAAGCATGCTAGTGACGGAGGAGGGAACATCGGCACCATCTAGAGGTTGCGAAGCACCGTGTACCGGTGCAGAAGCATTCCAGGACCGAGCAAAGGCGAGATGTTGCCACCGGGAGTGCATGCATCAGGCCGGGATGCATACGATGGCAACAGGGTGCACAGTTCTGCGTCTGAGTCCCGATTGCGTCGTCAGCCGAAAGACAATAGCTCCGAAGTTCACAGTCTGACGGTAAAGAATCATTGCCAGAGGTGACGCAGGATGTTGGGAGCTCGCTTGTGTTCTTACCGATGCGCATGTGCACCGTGAGCTATGTGTAAGAATTGGTGGAAGACTTGCAGGGCCGTGTAACTGCACGAGTGAACATTGTCATTGAAAGTGTTCAGCTCAGATGTGACTCACCGCAGTGGGATGATCGCACAAGGCGGCGTGAGAAAATTCTGATCTAACCGCCAACACATGGGCGCCAAATCATGTAACTTGAACGCTACCGACCCACTCTTCTTTTAGGTGACTTGGTATATCTAAAAATCGCAATGAGATCGACATGTTGCTCTATCATGACACAGCCTCCAGTACAAGACAACATGAATCCGGGAGTATGAACAGAGGTCCGTAGTGCACGCCGAGTCATTTTTGGATGTGTGGATAGCCCGCTCCTTTTTCTCAAGAAGTTGGTATTGCTATTGTTTCTACAAGTGGATGCGGGAGTACGGCTCGACCTGGTGCACCCGCAGCTACTTCGGAGTACGTGCCACTGTATAGTCTCGTAGTTCTCGAGTTGACACTCGCACTATATCACAGGTCATGACCGCAGATCCCACAGTGGTGTTGCGAAAAGGTGTCATTCCCCCGTAAATTCCCCTCACCATCGATGGCCGGCATGCACTGCAGCACATCCTGCACAAATTGGGGTACAACTATGCCAAGCGGGTCTCGGACATGAAATTCATGAATCATGCGATCCTGCTCGCATCCGGGCCTGGTATCCTGTGGAGCGAGTTCTCACATAGGCAATCTAACCAGAGTCCCGATACTGACAGGGAGGGCCCTTGCTGCTTGAAGGAGCGATTCACCGTAAAGTTATGAACCCCGCCTTCAGTGCTCAGCAGCTTCGAGGCTTCATTCCTCTGTTCCAGCGGACAGCACACATGGTAAGATCGATCGATTACTCTTGCGATATGTCTGGTCTTATCTCACGATGTACCGAAAATGTCTCCCCTCTTCCGACATAGGTCCGATTTGAAAAGTCGATCTTTCTAAGAGAATTCACTGATCTTCGGCCCCATGTTTCTCCCACAACGCCCATCTATTACCGGCCTCTGTGGAACCCGAAGTAGCTGCGCGTCCCGAGATGCAAGACATGCGAGAACGAGGCGAGGGCTCAAGACATGCTCTTCACACACTACTTATCGTATCTGTGAAGGGGATACCCCGGATGCATCTCACTCATACTACAATCCGACATCGACTCATGTAATGCATGAGTGATAGATGATACTTCTAATAGAATTCTCCAACTTGAAGTTGTATGTAAGGTAGTAAGTAGTTCAGGGCGATCCAAGCAAGTATCGTGATGTAGGGGGGTCGTGATGCATGCACATCACTCCACCTAGCCAGATATGAATCGATTGTTCTCTCCTTATGAATGACATCCAGGCTTGTCACGTCGGGTGAGATGTCTTTTGGACAATTAGTATTTGGTGGTGGGGACGGTGAAAGCGGTGCAGGCGCTCTCGGCTACCCGATTGGGATCGTGAGCTCCACGTTGCAACTTGCAAGTTGAAGTTCGACAAGCCCCACCCACCACCTTCCAAGCCTCAGACACAATCGTCTGTTCCCTTATTCAGGTAACTATCGGATCGATGAAACATGTGTGGTTCGCTGACTCGGCCCGGTCTCAGCTGCAGGCAACCGCGCCTCCGTCCACGTTCTACGGTAGGTCCATCCACAGCGTTGCCCTCGTGTTGCGAGACAAATTGGGCGCCCCAGTTTAGGCTCCAATTGTCGGCACACTTAAACTATCCCAACTGTATGTCTATTTCCCCCCTGCATCCTCAACACCGACCATGTCTGACGATCCCTTCCTGTCGCCTCGATCACGTCTCGATGCTGCTACTTCTCCTGCTTCACCTCACTCTACGCCGCAAGAGTGCCAGCAGTCCCCAGAAATTATCGCAGCAAATTCCCCTCCTCCCGCACCTACTGGTTCTAGTGATCCTTCGACTATTCCCAATCGCGGTCCTGCTCTCCCTCCGTCGTCCAACACACCTCCACCGTCTTCCGACTCCGACGGCAAGGCCACACAGCCCACCACAAAAGACGTCCACTCCACCCCAGTCATACCTGCCTTCTGGAATCTCAACCAGTTCGCGTTTGAACCGAAGGAGGGAAACGAACGCGGACCAGGTATAGTCAACGAAGTCGGGATGGCTTCACGCTTTCATCTAGTCAAAGAGGATATCTTTATGAAATGGGTGCCGGGAACGGATCCTACGGACGAAGAGCGCGAGAAGTTTGTAGCTCCGAACCTGGAGAATGCGAAGGTCGAGAGTGATCTGTATCCCGAATTGGTGCGTTGCTGTACAACCTACGTGCGAACAAATGTATATCAATGCTATGCTCTAGGGCAAAACCTCGACGTCCGTGCTCACTGCTGCGAAGTGTACCGCACTGCGGTTTGTCCTTACCCCCAATCACAAAGGATCGGACGGTAACAGCAAGAGCCGTGACACATACAACGACGGTGGTATCTACCTAGATAACCCGCAAGCCCGGGAAGCGACAACTCTTAGCCCAGAAGCCCGAAAGAGGAGCAAGTTACCGGCCAAGTTATTGAACGCTCCAGAGCTTGGCTGTCGCTCGTGGAATTACCTCGCGGTCCCACTTGAAGCAAAGTTCGATCCCTCGAGGGCCGCGTTCTACTTTCACGAAGGTAAGGGCAAGTCCAAATCAAAGTCGGAGGGCTCCAAGACACAAACGCGCGATTCGGATGGGGCGGACACCGAGAAGACGACGAAGGACAGTAGCCTTTCCACCTCGCCGTCCGAAAGTGAGTTATAACAAAGCTCATGCATCAGTGATTTGTGCTGATGATGACATCGTCCGTCCTAGGTGACACCGTTGAAGAAGCAGCCGACGAGCAAACGATGGACAATACCGACACGTCAAACCAACCTGAAGGTTAGCTCCTGCACGCATAGTTTCCGTTGTCTCGTTCTGACTCCTCCTTCTAGGCACGGCAGCTGAAACCGGCGATCCATCTTCCCTCCCTTTCCCGCAGAAGGTCGAACCTTTCATCCGCAATACGTCTCAGGGATTGAAGGCGTTGGCTCAGCTTGGCGAATACATGTGCAACACGTTCACTCACCAGCATCGCACCTTCTCATACGCCATCTACATCGTCAAGAACATGTGCCGCCTGCTGTATTTCGACCGCTCGGGTGCCTTTGTCACCACGCCGTTTGACTGGACAGTCACTACGTCCTCCTTACACACCTTCCTATGGAAGCTCGCGCGTATGCCTAAGGCGGACATGGGCTACGACACCACGGCTAGTCTCGCCTCCGGCACGGAATGTGATATGTTCAAGGCCATGGCAGAAGACGACTCCGTTCCGAAAGAGGTCCAGGAGTATGTCAAACGCGCCACGTCCGAGTCAGCGCCGATCTACAAAGTGCGGGTCACTTCCGACCCTGGAACCGACATTTCTACAGCTGAAGACGATCCCAAGGAGCAGGTCTTTCTCGTCGGTCGTCATCACTTTGCAGCCGATACTCTCGTTGGACGATGCACAAGGGGCTATATCGCGCTCAGGCTACAGGACGGCAAGGCCGATTCGGATTCGCTCTGCTTCCTGAAGGACAGCTGGCGTCCTTACGTCCCTCAACACGTCCCTCAACGCGCCCGTCCGGAGCATGTCGTATACCAGCTGCTGGCCAAGCATAAGGTCCCGCACGTCCCCACTCTCGTTTGCGGTGGAGATGTGATTGGCTCGCCAAAGACGGTTGTCCAAGATTTTCTCCTTGTCAACGGCATGAAGCCTGTCCCCCGCATTCATTATCGCCTTGTCACGAAGGAAATATGCGTTCCGGTTCAGGAGTTCAGGAATTTCAAAGAACTCACTTATATCTTCATAGACATTCTCAGAGGTGTGTAGTCGTCGACACATTGTTTACGTTCTGTCATTGATTCTAGTTTGACAGCTCACTTCTATGCATATACTGAAGCTGGAGTTCTCCATCGCGACATCAGTGTTGGAAATATCATGATCAATCCTGTCACCCGTAGAGGGGTTTTGATCGACTGGGATCTCTCCCGGCTGGTGGAACACTTAGGGAGCGGTCCTGTAGAGCCGGAGCGATCGGTATGTGCATGCGAGATCGCCCCACACTGTGATTACTGATCCTCCTTGGGGTCATACATAGGGGACTTGGTCAACCCGATCTGCGCTTATGCTGCAGTATCCTCGAAAACCGTGTCGTCTCTCCGATGACTTGGAGTCTATCGTTCATGCCTACAGGCACCTCACGCTGCGCTACCACCTTACAGACGTCACGCCGAAGTTACGGAGTTTCATCGAGACGACATACGAGGAGGTCATGAAGTTCAATGGTGTCTTGATCGGCGGTTCAACGAAACTTGGCCAGTTTGCCTCTGCACAGTCGCCCTTCCGAGTCATCAAAAACCCCCATCTTCAGTCCGTCCTTGATGCCCTAGCGAAGGGTTGTTTTTCTTTCTATGACCAGATCAACCTTGATCGCATGCAGGAGAAGTACGGTATCGAGGATGAGGCCCGTCCCCAGCTGGCTGAGGACGTTCATGCCACCATTTGGATCCAGGAATCCGACCAGAGGATGTTCGAGACTGCGGGGCTTTCAGTCGCCCTTAACCATCTCACTGGAGCTCAGTCCGAGGGCAGCGGAGCTCAGCTAGAGGCTGGTGAAGCTCAGCTCTCTAGAGAGACCAGTGAAGCTCAGTCGGAGGCCGGGTCGTCTTCGTCCCTTCGGCCCACTGACCGCGACCGTGACGCTGTCCAAGCCGAACCCGACGATCCCTGTGATATACATGGATTCCTGTCATCACACGGGGGTTTGAGGAATGTCTTCGGCCTCTACATCGGTTACCCCACTCTGCTGGACAAAGGCGACGACTATTTCCGTATGGCGCAGCCATCACCCCTCTTCATGCATCCGCCTCGCTCCCAAACTAGCGATCTAGCTAGCAAGTCGCTGTCGGGAACCATGGAGTGGAACTCCATGCACCGTGGATCGCCTCTTCTGGGATCCTCGGTATCGTCTGCGGACTCTCAGTTGGGCAAACGTGCGCGCGAGGATGCGTCTGAGGATGTCTCTGCGGACACATCAGGCAAGCTACCTGAGGATGAACCCGCATCAAAGCGCCGAGCGTAAATCCCGGTCATGGCCAATGCCGCGCGGTCCTGCTCCGCAACTGGCTCACTTCTCCGCTCTTTGCTCTCGATTTCCTGTTCCAATCCACTCACGCAGCCCATTCACCATTCGCCAACCCATATTCCACCTTATCGCTCATAATTTCCCTGTTCTCTTCCGATTCACGTCAAGGACCCGCGCCCTCTAGTAGGAAACTCCAGTAATACACCAGTGAGATTGCACTAGTAAGATATCAGCGTTCACTGTCGCCTTTTGCTACTCTTTGTACCGTAATCATCATTCAAGCGATTAGGCAGTGAATTGGATTCACTCTCTCTGCTCTGTGCCGTGCTGTAAGGATCCGCAAAACTACCGCGGCTGTTGATAGTAGGTTGATCATGATAAGGAGGCTCAGAGCTCCAGTCATGGAGTGAGTAAGCAGCAATTTTTTACATATCCTTCTGTAGTAGATGGAAAAGTGAACTTCAGCCGCCTACCCGCGCTTGATGTGCTGTGCAGTCCAGCTATCTCGTTGTCTCTGGATTGAAAGCGTATCTCTCGCGGATACGTCAGGCTACTGTGGATGTATTCGGCGCCATTCTACCCGGAATAGAGCATGAGGGTGTAAGGCTATCAGGTGGCAGGTCACGATCTGGACCATGTACGACGGTCGTGTAGCTACTCCTAGCGAGGGTAGCAGATGTAGGCGGGCGGACTATCATGAAACAAACATCTCCCGAAAACGATCACAACTTCAGAATGTGAGGCTCAGTTGTCATCATGTCGGAAGATTATCTCAATATAGGCCGGTCTTACCTGCGCATCACTCCACCTAGATAGATGTCAGTTGGTCGGCGGCAATATTACATCTCATCATTGCCGTGACAATAGTAGTTTTCAAGTTGAACTTTGATCAGACATCATACTGGGAGCAACATCCGCTGTCCGAGTCATCAGGACTCGGTGGCTGGGTGGAGTTGACTGTAAGTAGAAGATAGTATCTCGCCACACTGTAGTTATTTGATTGCTGAAGACATCGTTGCAATGAGACCTGAGATTAGATCCGGGAGAGTCGGTTGTCGCATCACGGATCGCCGCGGCGAGTCTGGTGCGATAATACCAGAGTTCAGCGTACGTGAGCCAGGACTACCCTGCAGGTCACTGAGTCTTGTGTGATTATAGTTGTGCTCGAATGTATGAATTTCCCGCGACCGATCTTCCGCGAACTAGGACGTAGTATGTTGCGGAGGCTTCAGCCTGAGCGAGTCCGATGTATTACCATTAACCCGATAACGGAGGCGGGGCACGTTACACGTGCATCAGAGAATCAAGCAATTGATAGGGGATGTCTATGCGACAATGGAACATGACTCACGGACGCGGTGACGTGAGCCTGAGAATTGGTGGTTAGAGACTGGTTACGTACTAGTACGGATTGATCGACAAAATCGAGGGCATCTCAGGGTGAGCTGCGCTGGGTCAAGCATGTTTTTAGCTATACTCATAACATACTAAACCAAGTAGAATGTCGCTCAGACTTGTCGTGCTATGTACATGATAGTAGGGAGGTGGGCCACACAAGCGAGAGCGGCGTGCGCGCTAGGCTGCTGACTCATACTCGGCTACCCCGATTTGGATGTGTGAGCGACACGTTGCACCTTCAACTCCAACCAAGCCACTGTTGTAGCCTCAGCCCATTGTTACCACCGCCTACGACTCCCGTCCACACATCGCCCTTTGTTCCCTTGCTCAGGTGACTATTGTACCCTGATGAAAACTGTGTGTGGCTGGCTGACTCGGCCCGTCCTCCAGACAACCACATCTCCGTCCAACGAGCCACACATTTTGGACAGCTACGGTAGGTTAATGCACAATGCAGCCTCGTGTGACTAGCCTGATTTGGCCAACAAAGAGCACAGCGTCTGGTTAGTCGATAGCCCATAAAACCCATCGGAATTTGAACCGGTAAGCGCTCCGCGCTTCTCTCTCCTCATTCCGTCCATCATGTCTGACGATCCGTTCGACTCGTTCCCCAACACTGGGTCTCGCATCCGTCCGTCAGAGGTCGCACCACCTCCCGCGCCTCTAGAAAGTGCCTCTGCCAACACCGGCGATCTTCAGCCTCCGCCATCCCGACAGCCTGCTCTTGGGCCTGCTGCCGACACTTCCGAGTCTGCAGCCACCGCATCCAACCAACCTCAACAGGCGTTGACTTGCACTCCTATCAGAGGGACGACTCTTTCCACCACTAACCAACACGCTCTTGATCCGAAAGTAGGGAAAGATCGAGGTCTCTCTCTTGTCAACCAATCTGGCGGTATGATTCAACGTCTGCACGAGCTCCCAATTCAGCACATGCTGGAAGTCGTTGTTGGTGGGGAGACATCCACCGACAAAGTACGCAAGAAATATCGATATCACTCTGTCAAGCGGGTCAAGCGAGAGAGCGGTCTCTATTGGAGGGTGGTGAGTAGCTTCATCCTTGCGCTACTTTGCGCTCACTCCGACTGATGGATGTTCCAGTCCGACTCTGTGGACTCTGCGTTGGAAGCGGCCGACTGTGAAGACCTGCACTATTTGGATACCGCCTCTCACAAGGCAGCTGATGGTGATAACGAGAAGACGGATACGGTGAATGACGGGGGAATCTACTGGAAAGACATCCCACTAGCACGAGAGGTGACGAAGTTCACGGAACAAGACCGCAAACGCAGCAAGATTGCACCGAAAGAGTTAGAGAAGCGGAAGCTCGGACGTCGGTCGTGGAACCACCTAGCGGTGCCATGGGAGATCAAGTACGATCCATGCAAGGCGCCTTTCTACTTTCGAGAGAGGGATTCGCCCATCAACAGCGACGAGGGTGTGGACGCTGAACGAGGTAAGTGGTCGTGGTCGCATACATACACCGCGCTCGTTGCTGTTCTGATCGAGTTTACTCCCCATTAGATACATACGAGGAAGACGAAGACCCCGACATTCACGCAGACGTCCCATATGACGACGTCCCAGATATGTCTGCTGCGTCTGGAAAGGTCTCGCCCTATCTTCGTAACACGGCCGACGGCATTGAGGCACTCGGTCAGGTTGCAGAATATGCAGCGAACGTGTCCATACATCAGCATCGTACGTTGTCATACTTCGTCTACATCCTTCGCAACATGTGCCGTCTGCTGTACTTTGATCGGGGTGGAACGTTCATCTCCACGCCTTTCGACTGGACGAAGAAGGAGACGCCGTATCTGCACGACTTCGTCTGGAAGCTTGGACGGATGAAGAAGAACAAGGCAGGCCTGGGATACGATCCTAGTGTCTCCCCCGCTTCTACCGCGGAGCAGACATTGTTCAAGTCCATGTGCACAGACCCCAGTGTCCCTCCGGAGGTCCAGCAGTATGTCAAGGACGCGTACGACGATCGCGCGCCTCTCTACAAGGTTCGGATCACGACGACGGAGGTGACAGCAGGCGAGAGGTTTCCTGACACACCTGCTGTCGAGGAGGCTCGATCGCCTAAGGCACGTTATAGAAAGACGGAAGTGCAGGAGTTCATCGTCGGTCGACCTCTGTTAAAAGCCGAGTCGCTCATTGGGCGGTGTACGAAGGGCTTTGTTGCGTTGCGCCTGAAGGCTCCAAAGGGTGCCAAGCGACTCTGCTTCCTGAAGGACTGTTGGCGGGCCTACGTTCCGGGTCGTACTCGTCCGGAGCATCTTGTCTATCAACGTTTGCATCAACACCATGTCAAGCATGTTGCAACGCTGATCTGTGGTGGTGACGTCGAGGGACCGGGGGCGCAGAAGACGATGGTCCAAGGATATCTGCATTGCGAAGATCGTAGGAAAAGGCCGGTTCCCCGTGTTCACTACCGTATTGCAACGGAGGAGATTGGCCTACCGTTGAATCGGTTCCGGAACTTCAGGGAGCTCGCGTTGGTGATGGCGGACGCTGTCCGAGGTGAGTACACACCACGCTATTGTAATGATACTATGTCTTACAGTTCTCTAGCTCATTTCTTTGCCTGGGATGAGGCGAAAGTGCTACATCGTGATATCAGTGCGGGTAATATCATGATAAATCCAACTACGCGTGGCGGCTTCCTAATCGACTGGGATCTATCGCGATTGGAATGTGAGCTAGAAGTAGGACCTGTAGAGCCAGATCGCTCTGTAAGTTCTGGCTTCCTCCATTATGACATGTGAGACACTCACGCCCCATGTGCAGGGTACTTGGATATCTCGATCCGCTCTCTCCCTCAAATTTCCGCGAAAGCCTTACCGACCCTGCGACGACATTGAGTCTTTTGTTCACGTCTACCGTCACTTTGTCCTCCGTTATCACCCAACTGGCACGGACGACTTCGACCTCGCCGTTAAACAAACATACGAACGTGTCACAATTGTGGATGGTATCGCTATTGGTGGGCACCTGAAGTTGACGCAGCTGCGTGAAGCTCAATCGCCATTCATGGTCAAGTCCAATCCTAATCTCCAGAAAGTACTCGACAGCCTCGCACAAGGGTGCTACAAGTCCTACGCTCGCATCGACCTGCAAGCAATGGAGGCGAAGTATGGGTTATCACTCAACGCGCCTCCCATGCAGGTTGCTGACGATGTGGATGCTGATGATGAGGATGGGGATGATGAGGACGAGGATTATATTCTCAAGCAACGTTACCGGGCTATGGATGAGGAGCTGTTAGGGTCCACCGCTTCACTATCCCTCCCTATGACGTCTTCGGCCCCTCCTCCGTCGGATCCCTGTGAAGTGACGGGCTACCTCGCTTCGCACTTCGAAATACTTCGCACCTTCAAGATGTACAAGGCCATGCCCAACATCCCGGACAAGGGAGAAGATCAATTTGCTTTACCGCGTTATAGTACCCTTCAAGAGGCTCCTGTCCGTCAAACAGCCGCCGACCCCAGCATAGTCACCCACTCTGGCACGATGGAGGGGGCGCTCGGCTCCGTTGGTTGCTCCCGCGACAGCTTTGCCCATATCTCTGGTCTGAATTCACCTGCGGTCGGGTATTCCGTGGAATCATTTGCCTCCGGCGTTTCTGACAATTCCAAGAAGCGGACGCGTGAGGAGGAGGTTGATGCGGATGTCGATGGAGGGGCAGCTTCACAGGTCGTGACTCGTCCGAAGAAGCAGCGTAATGCGAAAAAGGTCGTGGCTCGTCCGAAGAGGCAGAGTAGGGTGAAAAAGTAGCACGATAGTAGTACCACCCGAGCATCGTCATGCTCGCTCTTGGAACTTGCATACCGGGGCTTGGACGTGAGTGACAAGTTCAGGCGAGTCCTACAGAAGGCTGTCACACCGGACCCGCTACCGTGACACTGTGACGGCCAAGTACCAGCGCTTCAAAGTTGGACTCACTTGATGTTCCCGAGCTCAGCGAGGCTCGACACTCAGTACTCATCCACCATGTCGCGCGCCGTCTTACAGCCTACGCACTGATACAAACGTGTCAACATCCTTTAACTTACTCGACCCGACCATAACTCACAACTGCTAAGTGGCAGGAGTTCGGCTGCTTGAACAATTTGGAGGTCAGCGTAGTGGCACACCAGGTTGGCCACTTGCAACGTCCACGGAGCTGAGACTGAGTCATTACATCCGTGTGTCTTTGAAATCAAT
Source organism: Fomes fomentarius (assembly GCA_022606135.1). Lineage (NCBI taxonomy): Eukaryota > Fungi > Basidiomycota > Agaricomycetes > Polyporales > Polyporaceae > Fomes > Fomes fomentarius. The sequence continues at coordinate 3,221,290 of JABYQN010000003.1, read as the reverse complement.
TAATCAACGCCTGCCATAGTTCTGGCAGGTCCAGCACTGTAGACGACGGGGAACCGCGCGCTGTCAAGTAACCTTCTTCGACACCTTGCTCAGTCTTCGTCTTCGTTAACGTTTCTAGTCAGCGGAACGCATGACCTCGTAGAAGCACCTCCAGTATTGGCATTGACCACACGCAATACTTCCTCCGGCACCCAATTCACGACTATGTTAGGATCCTCTAGTAGCTCAAGTGGACTCAAGGTGAGTCGAAGCATATGTTCTTCTTTCGAACTTCCGTCTCCCCGACTCTGACAAGGTGTTCTCGGCAGGCAACAGCTCCCGTACGTTAGCGGGAAAAAAGATGTCCCTCAAAGGAAAATGCAAGGGACACAGAGCGGCCCTTCTCTTTGGTGACAGAAGACGACGGGGTACTTCGATCCAGACCGCCCATACTGCTTTATGATAGATCACTGACATATCTATGTAGACTCTTGCCTCCCTGGTTGTTTGATACTAGAGATTCGCCTTATAGAATTCTCTAGTACAGGTTTCCGCCAGTACGGTTCATTCATCCTCAGTGTCGCGAACATATTTCTAGCCATCCGGGAGTAGTCTGTATGCCGATGATACCACAAACGCCGTCTCTCTTTTGAAGGCGCGCTACATTACGTACGCCCAGCCGTGTTATACCTCCCCTTATTCGCACAGACATCCACCTCCTGTCAAGACTTGCGGCCACTGGCATGGTTAACGCCCAGCACCTGCAATACTCGGTCCCATGGCAGTGGTACCCGTCAATGTGTATAAGGGCTTGTGGGCGACTCGGTCAGATGGCGATTCGCGTGAGTCACAAGTTCTTCGTATCATGCACTTCTCTAAGCTGCGACTGAGCGGTACATGTACACAACAGGTTGTACCAAATGCAAGCGGTGGCTGCAGCGCTGCTTGAGCACTTTGCATTCGATCTGCCAGTGGACAAAACACACATCATGTGTGCGCTGGGAGGCGGCGTGATGATCCCTATCGTGATGGGCAAGGAGGAGCTGGGTGCAGCGATACCACTCCGTGTATCCATGGTATCGTAGATAGTCTCTGTACGTATGAAATACCGCTACTTGGAATAGCCGGGCTGGCTTAAGTACTACTTACTATGGTGAGCTTTGAGGTTTCCCAAGTACTACCAGAACTTCCAGGTAGATTCGAATCTCGCTTCCCGCGTATTTAGACACACAACCACCGTGGTACTGGTAGCCTGAACCTCCCTCGTTTAACGTTCAATATTGTTCAATTTCATCTCAGGGTGAAGCCCAACCAGCAACCTACGTGTGTGTTTTTTGAGCTACTCATGACACGCAGAACAGTATTCAGCTACTAATACTAAGTACTCGTATGCCGCAGCCGAGGCCGAGCGCTAGCCGTGTCGCGCCGCCGCGCTACATGTCTGAGTCAGTCGGTCAGAGGGCACCGAGCATTGGCATGCTGTGGGATTTCAGGCCAATGCAACGAGGGTGCCGAAGACTCGAGGATGGTCATTACCATGACGCGGCCGACCGGGATGAAGCCGAGTCTACCGCGGCCTGAGTACAAAAAGACTAAGTATCAGCACTTCAGTCGTTAATTCCAACACATATCCCCCGTCTTCCACTGCTCATTTCACATCCACGCTCTTCGTACAACTAAGATGTCGTCCATGATCATTCCCAAGGCTACTACCCCCAGGATAGCCATCATTGGTGGTGGCCTCGCAGGGCTCACTCTACTAGTCACTCTCCATCGTCGCGGCGTCGAGGCCACACTTTACGAGCGCGACCCCGACATCTCCGCTCGCACACACCTTGGAGGGTGCCTCGACCTCGGCTGGAAGAGCGGCCAACGTGCTCTCCGCGAGAACGGCCTCCAGGACGAGTTCACAAAGAATTCCCGCCCCGAGGGCGAGGAGCTCAAGATATACGACGCCTCGGGCGAATTGCATCTTCATCATGGTCTCCCTGGCGATCATGGTCCTCAGGATCTTACGAAGATCCGCCCTGAGATCGACCGCACCATCCTCCGTAAGATCCTCGTCGACACCTGCCCCCACGACTCTATCAAATGGGGCTACGCCCTCACTTCAGTCCGTACGCTCCCTGGAGGTCAACACAAGCTCACGTTTGCGAACAGCACTACCGCTCTCAGCGATATCCTCGTTGGAGCCGACGGCGCTTGGTCCCACATTCGTCCCCTTGTCTCCCCCGCCACCCCTATCTTCACAGGTATCACTGGCGTCGAGATCTCCCTTGCCCCCTCTGTCGTCGCCAGTCCTGAGCTGTCCAGCGTCGTCGAAGCAATCGGCCAAGGCACCATGTCTGCGCTACAGGACGGGAAGATGCTCGGCAGCCAGCGGAACGGCGACGGGCGCATCCGCACGTACGCCTTCGTCCGCGAGCTCGCTGACTGGACTCTGCCCTCTGACCCGAACGAGGCGCGGAAGGCCCTCCTCAAGAAGTACGAGAGCTTCCAGCCATGGATGCTCAAGATCATCGAGCACTGCGACGACGCGGCGATCTACCCCCGCCCGCTCGAGCACGTCGATGGAGTGACCCTCATCGGCGACGCTGCGCACCTTTTGAGCCCCTTCTCCGGCTCTGGTGCAAACCTCGCCATGCTGGACGCGCTTGAGCTCGGTCTTGTGCTCTCGAAGCTAGCTGAGGAGGGTAAGTTGGGCGATGCCGAGGCTAGGGAGGCTGCGATCAAGACGTTTGAGGAGAACATGTGCGCGATGGCCGGCCGGGTCGCGGAGTTCAGCAAGACGAACATGGAGGCGTTCATTAATCCCAACGCTCCGCACTCTGTCCTCGCGCGGTTCAAAGCTTTTGCGGAGCTGGAGGGGGAGCGTGAGGGTTGAGGACCCTGTGGCTCCCTGTTGCATATCGGGCAGGTTCGTTGTTGCAATACTGCTTAGTTGTCACGTAGTAGATAGCAAGGTAGAGGTATTTATCGTGGAAGAAGGTAGGTACATAACAAAGGTAGGTACGAAGAAGATAGGTAGGGAAGGGTAAGTATGCACGTAACGGTGGTGGAATAGAGCTAATATGGGATCGGTAAGTCTCGTCGAACTTGTAAGTGTGTAGTTTCCCGAAAACAGTTCCCTCTTTTTGACTTGAATTGTGATGTCTTTCCGTTTGCCGCGATTATGAAACCTCAACATAGGTGCGTGATACATGAAGTGATTTTGTATACGACCCCCTCTCCTCCTTTTCCCCATGGTCCGTCCGAGGTAGCCGACATAGGCAGTCTGATTGAGTGAGTCATCGCTATCTCGTTGCGACACATTCCAGCCCCTATCATCACCTCTTCTCCGTGTCTTTGCTTCGCTTCTGTTCAAGGATTGAGATAACGAGGAGCGCTGTGAGTCTGATGGTCCAGGGAGCCTCGACTCGGCTCAGGCCGTCTGACTCAAGTCCTCCCCCTCTCAGGGGTTTCATTCCCGTGATACAGATGACTGACCCCGCATCGCTGCATCGCACTCATTGACTCAGAGGATATGATTTCAAGCGCACAAGAAGGTATCATCTCGGCGCATCTGGAGCTACGCATTCGCAGCTCCGATCGCGGCTGCTCTCACAGCCTCAGATGTCAGTCTGACTCCCATCAGGGGTTCCGCAGCCCAGTTCAACATTTTACAGCATGACGCGGCCGGCCGGCTCCCACCTGCTGCGCTGGGCTGGATCTTCCGCTCCTCTCCCCCAAACCTATATAAAGGGCTGCGTGTGCTGCAGAGGACCCCACCACACATCGAACCCAGTGAGTCTTCCACACATTCTCAACTACACGTCTACAAGCTTTTTCGAGATGACGAACATTTCTACTTCCCCCACGGACGCTACTGTCCAGCCCAAGGTTGCTATCATCGGTGGCGGCACGGCCGCACTCAGCGTTCTTGTCGCGCTTCATCGCCGCGGCGTATCCGCTATGCTCTACTCACGCGAGGCTAGTTTCGCCGAGTCCAACGAGCAGCACGACGGTGACAACGCAGACTGTGCCTCCCTCCACACGAAGCTTTTCGAGGCTTGTCCTCCTGAGACGATTAAGTGGGGCCATGCTCTCTCCTCCGCGCATATCCTCGACAACGGTACGCACGAGCTAATCTTCGTCAATGGTGCTACCGCCGTCTGCGAGCTCCTCATCGGTGCTGGCAATGCTGCCGTTTCCAACTACTTCATCGACCTCGCTGAAGCTGAAGCTGAAGCTGAAGCTGAGGCTGAGGAGGCTGACACGGACGGTCCACACGATGCTGCTCCCCATTCCGCTCCCGACTTCCCTCAACTCGGCGACATCGTTGAACAGCTCGGTCGAGGCACCATCTTCGCACTCCCCGAACTCCACGAGTTCTTCGCGGCTAACATGTCAGCCTCCAGCCCTGACGGGGCGGAGCCTCCCTTCTTGACGTACAGCGGCCGCGGTGCCAGAGGTTGTCACTTTGTCTCTGGTAGGGATGATTTCTTCGGGCGCGGAGGTACCTTCGATCGAGGGGGTCCTTGCGGTCGCGGTGGCAGAGGAGGACCGTTTGGCAGAGGAGGATCCTTCAGCGGCAGAGGAGCTCACTTTGCCCCACGTAGGCCTGGTCATCACGATGTTTTCGGTTCCGGCCACGGATGTCGAAGAGGTCCATTCTCCGGTGCAGGCCATCCTCCCTTCGGCCACGGCCACACTCCGGGCTATCCTCGCGGCGGCTCTCCCCGTGGCGGCTCCCCTCGCGGCGGTTCTCCTCCCCGCGCACCTCCTCCCTTCCCTCCTCAATCTTCCGGTAAGTTCCCTGGTGCGGACGGACGTCCTCCCTTCCCGCCGCCTTTCGGTCCCGGCGCAGACACCTCGCCCGCCGACGTGCACCCTCCCTTCCCTCCGTCGTCCTTCGGCCCGAGCGGTTACGGACGCTCGCCGTGCCCGCACTCTTTTGGTCCGGGCACAAGTAGTGCGTCGCCGGTGGACTTCCATTCCCCGTTCCCACCTCCGTTCTTTGGCCACGCGAGTATCCCTCCTTTCCCGCCCCACGACAGTCCCGCTGGGCCGCCACCATCGCAGTTCATGGGCGGCGCGTGTGGTCGCCCTGCCGAAGCAGGACCTGCTTCCGATGCTACTTCTCCGACTCAGTCCAAGACCCAGGAGTCTGGTGGCTCGAGGGCTGAATCTCACTCTGACTAGAAAGTTGATGAGGTAGGTCGATGAGCAGGTAGGTGGCTCACGACATTGTACGATAGTAGCTCGTAAATAGATAAGGTAGGTCGTAGTCAGCCGTAGTGATCGCGCATCGGTAAGTAGATTTCAGGTCAGTAGCCTCCCCCACTCCATATACACAACACTTACCGTAATGGTAAGTGTCTTCCTGTTCAATCCTCTAGTATGTGGTACATACCTATGTTTCCTGAGTCTTTCAAAGAACAAATCATATTTCTCCTCTCAAAACAAGTGTCATGAATTGCAACGTACCTGCAATGGTGCAAGACGTCCGGGCATTGCGAACTTCACGATTTCTTACCTAGCCGCATTGTTGACCTTTCCCCGTACAATATTGCGTGAGCGAAATACACCTTCAAATCGGGACCTTGCGCCCTCAAGTCCATTTATATAGCACGTTAAGCGTGTGAAGATTCGGATCTGACCACCATCATCAACCATCATCGACACCACTACTTATGTAGACGCCAACTCCATCTAATAACTGCAGTACTCGCATTCTCAACCAACATGCCGCGAATTGAGTCTCGACCTACGACTTACACTTCCGGTATCTTCCCATATCAGCCCTTTAACTCGAAATTGGAACTCACTGTCAGCAGATCATGTTGATGCCGTCACTGGGTGCAGTGAAGCCTGAGCGTGATTACTAGGCTGCGCTTAGGTCGACAAGTTTGACAATAGTAGCTGCATGTCTACAGGTGGTAACGTCTGTGCAGGCTGTGGATCGGGCTAGGAAGCTACCTGCGGTCGCTCCGATCCCGCTCTGAGAAGGTGGACAGGTGAGAGAACGAGCTGGCATTCTTCTTGCTTTACACGGTCGTTGATCATGCTATATGACATCAATACTGGAATAAACCAAGGTTACGGGCGGGGTATGAGCCGGCCGGCACTTGTGATCTATTGACACGACAAGGGGGCATGACCGTTTGCTGCCGAAACACTCTTCTTTGCGCCATCATGAGGTGAATCAGTTTACGCTACTTGAGAATGGCCCGTTCTGAACAGCAGATCATGCCCTTCGTTTTCTTCCCAGCTCTCAGCCAGTACAGTAGGTCAATATGATGATAGTAGAGTCCGCGAACTCGTCTATCACTATCGCGGTGGAGGAAGAAGAGAGGGATCCCGAAGGATGAACGGAAGTCAACCCCCGCCCGTTGTGTCATTCTCGATTGTGCGAACAGCGTGGTTCGCCTCTCGAGAAGCTACCATTGCGAATTTCCTCGCATTCACCGATGCCGGTCTTACGCTGTTAGTACGCAGATTCTATCGCCCGTTCACACAGCGAATCACACGCCGTCAGACAGCTTTACATTCTGTCGACGCATACTAGAGGTTTGCGGTCATACTCTGTCACGTCATGGAGCTCCTTTCTACATATAATAAGACCTCGATGCCCCACGCAAGATACAACCCAGGTCTCCTGAGATCTTCCCCCGCAATATGCCATTCAATCCTCTCCTCTATGTTGGCTGTGCTGGCCTCGTCTTCGTTCTCCTTATCGTCAAAGCCTCTCGCCGCCCCCGGAACCTCGCCAAGCTCCGTGGTCCACCCTCACCCTCCAGAATATTTGGTACGTAGTCAAGACCACGCTCATATATCGGGCCTCCTCATGTCTGACATTGTCGCTGATACAGGAAATGAGTACGAGCTATTCCACCAGCGCGAGACGGGATCTCTGGACTTCCAGTGGATGCGGGAGTACGGCTCAACCTGGCGCACTCGAGGCTACTTCGGAGTACGTGTTGCCAGCTTGGTCTCATGGTTCTATGTTCTAGGCTTGACACTCGCACTATCTCGCAGGTCGACCAAATCATGACGGCAGATCCCAAGGTGATACAAGCAAGTGTCATACCCCCCGTGCATTCACCTCATGCTCCCTGACAGGCGCTACAACACATCCTGCACAAGTCGGGATACAACTATCCCAAGCGGGTCGACATGAACCATATGACCTTGCTCATGCTCGGACCCGGTATTCTGTGGAGCGAGGGTCAGTTCTGCGAAGCGCATTTTTACAAAGGCCAGCGCCAGATACTGACCGGAGGCCGTCATTGAAGGAGCGATGCACCAGCGCCACCGTAAGGTCATGAACCCCGCATTCAGCGCTCAGCAACTTCGTGGCTTCATTCCTCTGTTCCAGCGGACGGCGCACAAGGTACGATCGATGGATGGCCACTCCGATACGTCTAACCATGCTTGGAACATGACATGATGCAGGTCATCGACAAGTGGCGCACCCAAATCTCGGACAAGCCAGACGGCCTCATTCTGGTGAACCAATGGCTCGGTCGTGCGGCGCTAGACATCGTCACCGAAGGTGGGTAGAGCTCCTGTCATGATGACCGCAGAATGCTCACATGGCTGTAGCTGCCTTCGACTACAATTTCGGATCTTTGGACGACGCGGAGAACAAGCTGGCGAAAGAGTACAGTACCCTAGGGTAAGCGGTTTCAACATCGCAACTCGGCATCAATATCTAGATGCTCATTGTGTGCGGCGATAGCGTGGACACCCAACTCTATCCCAATGCCACGAACATGGTCTACCGCGGTCTCTGGCCGTACGTTCCGGACGCGTTGCTCGCACTCACGAAGTACACCCCGGGACGCATCTACAGCCGCTATCGCGGTCTCAACGCCGAGTTTGAGAAAGTCGGTAAACCGCTCTACCACTCTAACAATGCAAACGAGCTTCCGTCCCGCGAGGGAAAGAAGGACGTCATGAGTGTTCTTGGTGAGTCGACTCCTGCGAATGTATCTGCGCTGGATCAACCTTTAAAATCAAATAAAAATCCTACTTCAGTCCGGGCCAACGCGTCGGAGGACCCCCGTACCCGCCTAGGAGACAAGGAAGTGCTTGCCCAGATGCACCACCTCACCATTGCCGGAGAGGGAACGACGTCAGCGACGCTCAGCTGGATGCTCTTCGAGCTCGCCAAGTACCCCGAGTACCAGGCGCGCATGAGAGATGAAATCCGGGCGGCACGCGCTCGGGTGACCGAGCGCGGAGACGTCGACTTTACTTCGGAGGACTTGGATGGGATGAAGGCAACGGTGGCGGCCATCAAGGTTAGTTGGCACAAGATGGCAGTCGAATACTACTATGCTCTGGAGATACTAACTGAGGGCGAATTGGCAGGAAACGCTCCGCTTCCACCCGATCGCGTACCATCTATGGCGTGTCGCGGCGCAGGACGACGTCTTGCCACTCTCGGACCCGGTCATCGCGGCGGACGGAACGGCCTTGCACGAGATCCCGATTCATGCCGGTCAAGCGGTGATCATCTCTATCTGCGGATACAACAGGTGAGAAGCCCTCCCATCGCAACCGGAGGTGGTACTCACGACTGTCGACAATTGTATCCCCAAACGTGCAGGCTGACGCACGTGTGGGGCGAAGACGCGGACAAGTGGAACCCGGAGCGGTTCATCCGCCTCGACACGGAGAAGCAGGTCAAAGTGGGCGTATATGCGAACCTGTGAGTTTCTTCACAGATGCATCGTTTGAATTGGTAGAGACTGACTGAAGATTGTGCTGTGCAGGTTGAGCTTCTGTAAGTTCATCACATCTCCACGGTGGAACATATACTGGCACTTACCATTCAATCCTGCTCCAAGCTGCCGGACTGCGTGCGTGTATCGGGTGGGTAGCACATACTCTCTTCTCCCTCCATCCTCACTAACCTAGATCGCATACCGTTGTACGACAATCGTAGGTGGCGATTTGCGTGAGTACCTTCATCCTGAACTCCTATTGGTCACGCCACTCACCTGGTTGGTTACTCAGTCTGTATCAGCTGCAAGCCGTCACGGCCGAGCTCGTCGAGAAGTTTGAGTTCGCACTGCCGGTGGACAAGCCGCACATTCGCCGTGCCCCCAGTGGTGTGATGCTCCCCATCATCGATGGAAGGGAGGAACTCGGATCTGCAATGCCGCTTCGTGTCTCGATTGCTCAGTGAGATCGCAGGCATGTTCAGATTGACTAGAGGCTGGTCACTATCACTATCGAGACAGGATAGAATGCAAAATAGACGACACAGTTACGAATTTTGATATGAAACAGCACTCACTACTACCAAGTGTGACAGTAATTGTGGGCAGTACAATATCCACAACAAAATCAGCAACCTCTGCTAGCGACCACTGAATCCCAAGAGATACACTGCTGAGTTGTTGACCACGAACATGAGCCGTTTCTCGAGATGTATGGGCACTGTCCATCATACGTACTAGACAACATCCTGAACTCAGACTGGCGCGGTCTTGACGACAGACATTCGTGATGGTACACGATATGTACATTGAACGTACGCGTATTACTAGATCGACCCAAGCACAAGATTTGAGTGAGCACTAAGATGATGATGGCAACAGATCCAATCCAGGTATCGACGAGTTTGAAGCGGCTCGTTACCCAGTGAGGTGCCAGGGGCAGCCGCCAGCCGCGAGCTATGTACGCCTATAAGCACATGCAGAATGAAACACCAAGCCCCGCCCGCAGTGAAGGTGAAGATAGAAGGAGCGAACGCGGAGGCGGAGCGCACCACTGAGCGCAGAGACAAGACAAAGTTAAAGAGGAGCGAGACAGACAAGGCACAATGATGGAGGGAGAGGAGGGGATCAAGCAGCTACGGACATGTCGACGTACACGTAGTCAAGGATAGAGGAGGGTGTATAGGTAGGGTCGTTTGTCTCGTCGAGAGCCACAAACATCGCCCGCCACGAAGGGCACGACCGTGCGGCAGCCCAGGCCACGACAGGAAGCGAGCATTGAAAACAACAGTAGCAGAACGAACAGGGAGCGGCAGCGAGGTGCATGCTCGCCTGCCCAGAGAAGCCAGTCCTGCCCCACCGCCGCATAATTACGCCAATACAACTAACGATGCAAGCACAAATAGCATACAACGCGTCACCTCGTCACAGGATCCACATGACGAGCGCGCGAGAAGATGAGTGTAGATGATACAGTGCTTAGATACCAGCGTAGGCATCCTCTTCGTCGTAGATGGTGTAGACCGTGTCCGGACGCTTGGATGGAGGCTGTCGGAGAGTGGGCTGCGTGATCTGCGCAGCCGGCGGAGAAGCAGGGCGCTTCGCGTCCTGTACAGACTCAGGGAAGTGCGCATTGGGCGGCGGCGATGGAATCGCGAACGACGTGGTGAAAGGCGAGGGCGTCATGTGCACAGACGACGGGGCGATGGGGAAGTCCATGGTGACGGGAGAGAACGAGCGCTCCTGGAGGGTAATTTCAGGCAGCATCGGCGGGATAGATGCAATGCGCGGCCTTGCGGGCTCCGGGGGCTGGAGCATCATCGAATCCGATGAATCGCGCTTGGGAATGTACTGGGTCTGCTCCTGGGCCATGCTCGGATCGTAGAACGGAGACTCGGGGAATGAGTTCTCGCGCGGCGTCGGCTGAACGTTGAGACGGTGACCTTCGTCGAAGCTGATGGTCGGCTGCAGCTCGAGTGGCTCAACCTTCTGCACGGAGACCTCTATTTCCTGGGCGTGCTCATACTCCTCGTTCACGGAGCTCAGAGGGAGCGGCTGCGGCGGCGTGGTGTTCAGGCGGCGAGATATCTCGGCATACTGAGCAGCCTGGAAAGGCGTGACGCTGCCGCGGCTCATGTCGACGTACTGCCCATCCACATCCGCATGCGCAGACGGTTCTTCAACAGGCTTAGATGCAACCGAAGTGTGACGAGAGGGCACTGATACAGACGCCAGGGAGGTCTTGCGAGAGACAAGGTTGCCCTGCGCGTCGTAATGCGAGTCGTAGGCTGGCACAGAGACGGGTGAACCAATGGGGGATTCGCCGTACGGAGAGAAGAAGGGGTTGGCCGAGTTCGAAGTCGTCGGAGTGTACGGATTCATAACCTGACCAGGTGAGAAAGACTGGTATGAGCCGTATCCGTACGGATGGGTAGGCATAGGGGCCGGGGTGTTGAACGACACGGCGCCACCGGCCAACTTCTGCTCAATCATCGTCGGGGGACGAGCACCATTGCGGCTGTAGTTCATAGCTCGCGAGATGCCAGACGGGCCGTCATCCGGCAGCATCGTAGACTGCCGCCTCCACGCATCAGAATTGTAATCGTCGTCTGACGAGTCTCCGCCCTTCGCGCTACGAGACCTACGCTAGAGGTACGTGAGAAATAGCTGATGATACAATTATGATCTCTACATACCACGAAGTAGACAATCAAGAATGCGATTCCACCGACGGCAAGGATGGCTGCAATGATTCCACCAGCGACGACACCAGTGCTCACGGGCTTGGATGTGGTAGAAGTCGTTGGAGCGGCGGCGAGTGACGACGCGCTGGTTGCACTCCTGGAAGGCGTGATGGTGACATGGATCTCCGTGGTGAAGGTCTCCTGCGCCTTCTGAGTCAAAGGAACGGGGCCGGCCTGGGTTGATGTCGTCGTCGGGGGTGCGGCTGCAGCCGGAGTAGTCGGGGCGGCAGGGGTGGCCGGGGTAGCCGGAGTAGCAGCAGTAGCAGCAGTAGCAGGGGTAGCAGCAGTAGCCGGGGTAGCCGGGGTAGTCGGGGCAATCTGAGTTGTAGTAGGAGGTACGGGTATGTTCGTCGTCGTGGCTGGAGTAGATGGAGGCAAGGGTGGGTTCGTAGTCGTTACGGGATTAGCGGGCTTGTCATTAGGAAGACCTGAAAAAATTCGAATCAGTGCGATATTCCATATCTAAATGATATTGCGAGTCAGTGGGGAAGAAAGGATTCCGCGGTCTGGTGAGTTTCGCATCGATGGGCAGGGTATGTCTTGTGAATGCTCTGTTATCCGTGTTCGCGTTCAGAGTCTCTTCTGACACATCCCCCAGTGGCGTTGACTACATGCGTATCATCTCCGTTTTCTGTAACCGATTCCACCATTTTGCTTCTTCTCGCCTGCGAGGGTGCATCTACGCGGTATGCGTCGCAAGCCACCATACGTTATCGGCTGAGTTCTGCGCCGTCTCTAGCCCATCTTGGTGACTATTCTGACCGCCATGAACGTTGAACTGCAGATACCGTGCGGTAATAACAGCACGGTATCCCCTCTTGCACATCGGAATTCACTCAGAAATCATCACCACAGCTGGCGAAACACGCATGGACGCCTCGAATTCAAAAGCGAGCGTTCTCCGGGACACACAGACGCTTCAATTTTGAGGCGAGCGGTTCGACGAGCCGCGCGTAGTCACCGCATACATCCACTGTACCCTTGCCCCATCCTCCTGCATTTTGAGTGTGAAGAACGCGACTCACCAGCAGTCGTCGTCGGAGCAGGGGCCGTGGTAGGCTCCGGGGTCTCCCAAATGATGGTAGGGGTGTAGACCCGCCTGTTCAACCGCTTGAGGCCACCGTTGAGGCGGCGATGAAAGTGCTTGTCCAGGAACTCGTGCAACATTTTTTCGCGTAGAGAGAGAGACCGGAAGAGCGAGAAAGAACGTGAAGTAAAGAGAGTGAACGTCCCTGGTGGGACTCGGCGCAGCCTCGAGAGGTCTGTTGTCGACGACGAGAGACGAGAGGAGGGAGGCGGATGGCAGACGAGACGGAGAGGAAGAAACGCGGCCAACGTTGCCAGCGCCCGCTGTCTTTGCTCTTTTCGGATCTGTCACTGTCAGCCCTGTTGTCACCATCAATTTGATGTTAACGTCGGATAAGACCTTATTTGGGGGTTATCCAGCAGCCGCCAGGCACGGACGGCGGACGCAGGCGCGTCACTTCCAAACTTGTTCTTGTCCGCCGTGCTGGATGCTGCTGGACCGGGCTCTTGTCGTTCTAATACCCACCCTGACTGCTTCCTATGATTGCCTCTGTCTTCCACGCCAGGACCGGGACAGCGCAGCGATGTACAGACACGTAAAACCACGCTAACCGCACGGACGTTTATATACGGCGCCAAGTGCGGAAAGTGCAGAACTCACGTTGCTATGGCGGATAGACGCACCTGCTCACCCTCCTCATCACCCTCCCCGCCTGGGGTACCCATGTCAGCCTGCCAGCATGTCCCTGCCTTTTCTGCGGCAGCTGGCTCAGCTCTTTCTGCCCTGCCGACTCTTCGTTCTCCACCTCTTCGTTCTCTTCTTCTTGCCCAGCGCAGTCCGCGGCATCCGGAACATCACTCTTGAGGACACCGCGTCGCAGATCACCTACAGCCCGCCCGCCTGTGGCTTGACGCTAACTTCGGCTGGCACCGAGATCTGCAACAGCAACAGTTCATGGTGCGTCCCAGCCCGATCCAGCCTTGTCGTCATCCTCCCACCAGGGCCTCGATGAACAAGCCCTTCCTTTCATATATATACTAGGCGCATCCTCACTTCTCCGAACGCTTCCGAGGGCACCATCACCACTACTATCGGACCGAGCAATGCTAGTGGAGGCTTTATACCCCAGCTTTTCCTCACTGTCAGAGGTACGCCTTGAGCTTGATCCCGGGGCCATCAATGTGCGCGACAGCTCGTCACGCTGTGAAATCATGTCGATCCCTAGCATAATGAAACAAACGTGTGCCGTTCCGCTCTATTGTAGTCCCATGTCCGATACACGCGCGTCTGGAATGTGCGCAGCGTGTCACGCGAGTGCAGCGGTGTGTTCGACGTTGGACTACAATGTAACGGGTTGGCGAACGGCATCCATATCATGCATAAATGATGCCCCCGGTGTGACATGAGATGGCGAACATCGGGAACATGCTGATTTGACGGTCGTGTGCCTGGCCGTGCATAGCCCTCTCGCTCGATCTTCGAACGGCACCCGGTTCCAATGCAACTGTCAACATCTCTGTGTCGACGTCCAACCCGGTCGTGTCTGTCACAGCACAGGTCAACTCGTCGGTCCAGCCTATCCGCATCGTCGGCTTGGTAGAGGATCGACTGACGACTCTCGCCCTGACATTCGAGGAGTCTAACAGCTCGACGTTCCTCGGCATCGACGACATCCTTGTCACCATCTCGGATAACAAGTGAGTGTTCGACTTGCACGTTTCCTTGCAGGCCATGACAACCTTCGTCATCAGTACAGCACCGTTCATTTTGCCCTCGCCTCCGACATCGACAAGTCTTCCACCCGCTACCCCGTCAATAGTTATACCCAGCCAGACACCAGAACGCCACGGACAGAGCAGTGGAGACATCGCTGCGGAAGTCCTTGGTGCAATCCTCGGTGCAGTTCTCATCGGAGCTGGCGCCTTCCTCGCCCTCTGGCTTTATCGGAGACGGAAACGACGTGCAACAAAGGCCACGGATAGTGAGAACCAGAACCAAACCCAAGACCTTCAAAGAACAGTGGTGTCATGATACCCCTCACTCTCACTCTCGGTCTCGGACCCGCACCCGACATTCGTTTTGCTCTCCGTGCTCGATCTGCTGTCTCTCGCTCATGTTCGCAATCATCATACCAACCAGTGTATCTCTTGTATATCAGCCGCCGGTCACATAGACTCTGTATCTTAGGCAGGATTTAATCATGGAGAAGTAACATACCAGTGCTCAGCGCTCAATAAGAGTGACAGGTGTTCGCTAACTTCGCTTCACTGCGGCAAGCCCGACACGCTTATTCAACTGGATCATCAGAGTAGTGGCAGTGTCGGTCTAGTCCGCACTGCCCATTGAGAGGTTCCTGTCCTCACTTGTTCTGCGGATGTGACAACGGGAGATCCAGCCCCAGGTTGGGCTGATGGTAGCAATTGATTGACGAGGTGACGCGTTGTATGCTATTTGTGCTTGCATCGTTAGTTGTATTGGCGTAATCATGCGGCGGTGGGGCAGGACTGGCTTCTCTGGGCAGGCGAGCATGCACCTCGCTGCCGCTCCCTGTTCGTTCTGCTACTGTTGTTTTCAATGCTCGCTTTCTGTCGTGGCCTGGGCTGCCGCACGGTCGTGCCCTTCGTGGCGGGCGATGTTTGTGGCTCTCGACGAGACAAACGACCCTACCTATACACCCTCCTCTATCCTTCACTACGTGGACGTCGACATGTCCGTAGCTGCTTGAACCCCTCCTCTCCCTCCATCATTGTGCCTTGTCTGTCTCGTTTCTCTCTAACTTTGTCTTGTCTCTGCGCTCAGTGGTGCGCTCCGCCTCCCCGTTCGCTCCTTCTACCTTCACCTTCACTGCGGGCGGGGCTTGGTGTTTGTTTCTTTTGTGCTTATAGGCGTACATAGCTCGCGGCTGGCGGCTGCCCCTGGCACCTCACTGGGTAACGAGCCGCTTCAAACTCGTCGATACCTGGATTGGATCTGTTACCATCATCTAGTGCTCACTCAAATCTTGTGCTTGCGTCGATCTAGTAATACGCGTACGTTCAATGTACATATCGTGTACCATCACGAATGTCCGTCGTCAAGACCGCGCCAGTCTGAGTTCAGGATGTTGTCTAGTACGTATGATGGAGAGTGCCCATGCATCTCGAGAAACGGCTCATGTTCGTGGTCAATGTATCTCTTGAAATTCAGTGGTCGCTAACAGAGGTTGCTGATTTTGTTGTGGATATGGTCCAGGTGCTATCTCGTTGATTCTCTGCTTGAACGTGCCTTTCCTTCCGACACGGCCCGTCTCGACATGATGGTACTTGCACTGCCCACAACTACTTTCACACTTGCACTTGGTAGTAGTGAGTGCTGTTTCATATCAATATTCGTAACTGTGTCGTCTACTTTGCATCATATCCTATCTCGATAGTGACCAGCCTCTAGTCAATCTGAACATGCCTGCGATCTCACTGAGCAATCGAGACACGAAGCGGCATCGCAGATCCGAGTTCCTCCTTTCCTTCGATGATGGGGAGCATCACACCACTGGGGGCACGGCGAATGTGCGGCTTGTCTACCGGCAGTGCGAACTCGAACTTCTCGACGAGCTCGGCTGTGACGGCTTGCAGCTGATACAGACTGAGTAACCAACCAGGTGAGTGGCGTGACCAATAGGAGTTCAGGATGAAGGTACTCACGCAAATCGCCACCTACGATTGTCGTACAACGGTATGCGATCTAGGTTAGTGAGGATGGAGGGAGAAGAGAGCATGTGCTACCCACCCGATACATGCACGCAGTCCGGCAGCTTGGAGCAGGATTGAATGGTAAGTGCCAGTATATGTTCCACCGTGGAGATGTGATGAACTTACAGAAGCTCAACCTGCACAGCACAATCTTCAGTCAGTCTCTACCAATTCAAACGATGCATCTGTGAAGAAACTCACAGGTTCGCATATACGCCCACTTTGACCTGCTTCTCCGTGTCGAGGCGGATGAACCGCTCCGGGTTCCACTTGTCCGCGTCTTCGCCCCACACGTGCGTCAGCCTGCACGTTTGGGGATACAATTGTCGACAGTCGTGAGTACCACCTCCGGTTGCGATGGGAGGGCTTCTCACCTGTTGTATCCGCAGATAGAGATGATCACCCCTTGACCGGCATGAATCGGGATCTCGTGCAAGGCCGTTCCGTCCGCCGCGATGACCGGGTCCGAGAGTGGCAAGACGTCGTCCTGCGCCGCGACACGCCATAGATGGTACGCGATCGGGTGGAAGCGGAGTGTTTCCTGCCAATTCGCCCTCAGTTAGTATCTCCAGATCATAGTACTCGACTGCTAGCTTGTGCCAACTAACCTTGATGGCCGCCACGGTGGCCTTCATCCCATCCAAGTCCTCCGACGTGAAATCTACGTCTCCGCGCTCGGTCACCCGAGCGCGTGCCGCCCGGATTTCATCTCTCATGCGCGCCTGGTACTCGGGGTACTTGGCGAGCTCGAAGAGCATCCAGCTGAGCGTGGCTGACGTCGTTCCCTCTCCGGCAATGGTGAGGTGGTGCATCTGGGCAAGCACTTCCTTGTCTCCTAGGCGGGTACGGGGGTCCTCCGACGCGTTGGCCCGGACTGAAGTAGGATTCTTTATCTTAAAGGTTGACCCAGCGCAGATACATTAGCAGGAGTCGACTCACCAAGAACACTCATGACGTCCTTCTTTCCCTCGCGGGACGGAAGCTCGTTTGCATTGTTAGAGTGGTAGAGCGGTTTACCGACTCTCTCAAACTCGGCGTTGAGACCGCGATAGCGGCTGTAGATGCGTCCCGGGGTGTACTTCGTGAGTGCGAGCAACGCGTCCGGAACGTACGGCCAGAGACCGCGGTAGACCATGTTCGTGGCATTGGGATAGAGTTGGGTGTCCACGCTATCGCCGCACACAGTGAGCATCTAGATATTGATGCCGAGTTGTGATGTTGAAACCGCTTACCCTAGGGTACTGTACTCTTTTGCCAGCTTGTTCTCCGCGTCGTCCAAAGATCCGAAATTGTAGTCGAAGGCAGCTACAGCCATGTGAGCATTCTGCGGTCATCGTAATAGGAGCTCTACCCACCCTCGGTGACGATGTCTAGCGCCGCACGACCGAGCCATTGGTTCACCAGAATGAGGCCGTCTGGCTTGTCCGAGATTTGGGTGCGCCACTTGTCGATGACCTGCATCATGTCATGTTCCAAGCATGGTTAGACGTATCGGAGTGGCCATCCATCGATCGTACCTTGTGCGCCGTCCGCTGGAACAGAGGAATGAAGCCACGAAGTTGCTGAGCGCTGAATGCGGGGTTCATGACCTTACGGTGGCGCTGGTGCATCGCTCCTTCAATGACGGCCTCCGGTCAGTATCTGGGACTGGCCCTTGTGAAAATGCGCTTCGCAGAACTGACCCTCGCTCCACAAAATACCGGGTCCGAGCATGAGCAAGGTCATATGGTTCATGTCGACCCGCTTGGGATAGTTGTATCCCGACTTGTGCAGGATGTGTTGTAGCGCCTGTCAGGGAGCATGAGGTGAATGCACGGGGTATGACACTTGCTTGTATCACCTTGGGATCTGCCGTCATAATTTGGTCGACCTGCGAGATAGTGCGAGTGTCAAGCCTAGAACATAGAACCACGAGACCAAGCTGGCAACGCGTACTCCGAAGTAGCCTCGAGTGCGCCAGGTTGAGCCGTACTCCCGCATCCATCGGAAGTCCAGAGATCCCGTCTCGCGCTGGTGGAACAGCTCGTACTCATTCCCTGTATCAGCGACAATGTCAGACATGAGGAGGCTCGATATATGAGCGTGGTCTTGACTACGTACCAAATATTCTGGAGGGTGAGGGTGGACCACGGAGCTTGGCGAGGTTCCGGGGGCGGCGAGAGGCTTTGACGATAAGGAGAACGAAGACGAGGCCAGCACCGCCAACATAGAGGAGAGGATTGAATGGCATATTGCGGGGGAAGATCTCAGGAGACCTGGGTTGTATCTTGCGTGGGGCGTCGGGGTCTTATTATATGTAGAAAGGAGCTCCCTGACGTGACAGAGTATGACCGCAAACCTCTAGTACGCGTCGACAGAATGTAAAGCTGTCTGACGGCGTGTGATTCGCTGTGTGAACGGGCGATAGAGTCTGCGTACTAACAGCGTAAGACCGGCATCGGTGAATGCGAAGAAATTCGCAATGGTAGCTTCTCGAGAGGCGAACCACGTTGTTCGCACAATCAAGAATGACACAACGGGCGGGGTCGACTTTCGTTCATTCTTCGGGGTCCCTCTCCTCTTCCTTCACCGCGATAGTGATAGACGAGTTCGCGGAGTCTACTATCATCATATTGACCTACTGTACTGGCTTCGGGCTGGGAAGAAAACGAAGGGCATGAGCTGCTGTTCAGAACGGGCCATTCTCAAGTAGCGTAAACTGATTCACCTCATGATGGCGCAAAGAAGAGTGCTTCGGCAGCAAACGGTCATGCCCCCTTGTCGTGTCAATAGATCACAAGTGCCGGCCGGCTCATACCCCGCCCGTAACCTTCGTCTGTTCGAGTATTGATGTCATATAGCATGATTAACGACCGTGTAAAGCAAGAAGAATGCCAGCTCGTTCTCTCACCTGTCCACCTTCTCAGAGCGGGATCGGAGCGACCGCAGGTAGCTTCCTAGCCCGATCCACAGCCTGCACAGACGTTACCACCTGTAGACATGCAGCTACTATTGTCAAACTTGTCGACCTAAGCGCAGCCTAGTAATCACGCTCAGGCTTCACTGCACCCAGTGACGGCATCAACATGATCTGCTGACAGTGAGTTCCAATTTCGAGTTAAAGGGCTGATATGGGAAGATACCGGAAGTGTAAGTCGTAGGTCGAGACTCAATTCGCGGCATGTTGGTTGAGAATGCGAGTACTGCAGTTGTTAGATGGAGTTGGCGTCTACATAAGTAGTGGTGTCGATGATGGTTGATATTGGTGGTCAGATCCGAATCTTCACACGCTAACCGTGCTATATAAATGGACTTGAGGGCGCAAGGTCCCGATTTGAAGGTGTATTTCGCTCACGCAATATTGTACGGGGAAAGGTCAACAATGCGGCTAGGTAAGAAATCGTGAAGTTCGCAATGCCCGGACGTCTTGCACCATTGCACGTACGTTGCAATTCATCACACTTGTTTTGAGAGGAGAAATATGATTTGTTCTTTGAAAGACTCAGGAGACATAGGTATGTACCACAAACTAGAGGATTGAACAGGAAGACACTTACCATTACGGTAAGTGTTGTGTATATGGAGTGGAGGAGGCTACTGACCTGAGATCTACTTACCGATGCGCAATCACTACGGCTGACTACGACCTACCTTATCTATTTACGAGCTACTATCGTGCAATGTCGTGAGCCACCTACCTGCTCATCGACCTACCTCATCGACTTTCTAGTCAGAGTGAGATTCAGCCCTCGAGCCACCAGACTCCTGGGTCTTGGACTGAGTCGGAGAAGTAGCATCGGAAGTAGGTCCGGCTTCGGCAGGGCGACCACACGCGCCGCCCATGAACTGCGATGGTGGCGGCCCAGTGGGACTGTCGTGTGGCGGGAAAGGAGGGATACTCGCGTGGCCAAAGAACGGAGGTGGGAACGGGGGATGGAAGTCCACCGGCGACGCACCACTTGTGCCCGGACCAAAAGAGTGCGGGCACGGCGGACGTCCGTGACCGCTCGGGCCGAAGGACGGAGGAGGGAATGGAGGGTGTACGTCTGCGGGCGAGGTTTCGGCACCGGGACCGAAAGGCGGCGGGAAGGGAGGACGTCCGTCCGCACCAGGGAACTTACCGGAAGATTGAGGAGGGAAGGGAGGAGGTGCGCGGGGAGGAGAACCGCCGCGAGGATAGCCCGGGCCGGAGGGTGCGTGGCCGTGGCCGAAGGGATGATGGCCTGCACCGGAGAATGGACCTCCTCGACATCCGTGGCCGGAACCGAAAACATCATGATGACCAGGCTTACGTGGGGCAAAGTGGGCGCCTCTACCGCCAAAGGGTCCTCTGCCAAATGGTCCTCCTCTGCCACCGCGACCGCAAGGACCGCCTCTACCGAAAGTACCTCCGCGCCCGAAGAAACCACCCCTACCAGATCCGAAGTGGCAGCCTCTGACACCGCGGCCGCTGTGCGTGAAGAAGGGAGGCTCCGCATCGAACCACGATTCGTCAGGGCTGGAGGCTGACATGTTAGCCGCAAAGAACTCGTGGAGTGCGAAGATGGTGCCTCGACCGAGCTGTTCAACAACGTCGCCGAGTTGAGGGAAGTCGGGGGCGGAATGGGGAGCAGCATCGGGTGAACCGTCTGTGTCAGCCTCGGCCTCAGCCTCAGCTTCAGCGAGGTCGATGAAATAGTTGGAAACAGGAGCATTGCCAGCCCCAATGAGGAGCTCGCAGACGGCGGTAGCACCGTTGACGAAGATGAGCTCGTGCGTACCGTTGTCGAGGATATGCGCGGAGGAGAGAGCATGGCCCCACTTAATCGTCTCAGGAGGACAACCGTTGATAAGTTTCGTGCGGAGGGACGCGCAGTCTGCGTCGTCACCGTCGTGCTGCTCGTTGGACTCAGCGAAATTAGCCTCACGCGAGTAGAGCGTGGCGGATACGCCGCGGCGGTGAAGCGCGACAAGAACGCTGAGTGCGGCCGTGCCGCCACCGATGATAGCAACCTTGGGCTGACCAGTAGCGTCCGTGGAGGATGTGGAAATGTTCGTCATCTCGGAAAAGCTTGTAGACGTGTAGTTGAGAATGTGTGGAAGACTCACTGGGTTCGATGTGTGGTGGGGTCCTCTGCAGCACAACCACAGCCCTTTATATAGGTTTGGGGGAGAGGACCGGGAAGACTCAGCCCAGCAGGTGGGAGCCTGCCGGCCGCGTCATGCCGGATAATGTTGAACTGAGCTGCGGAACCCCTGATGGGAGTCAGACTGACATCTGAGGCTGTGAGAACAGCCGCGATCGGAGCTGCGAGTGCATAGCTCCGGATGCGCCGAGATGATACCTTCCTGTGCGCTTGAAATCATATCCTCTGAGTCAATGAGTGCGATGCAGGGTCAGTCATCTATATCACGGGAATGAAACCCCTGAGAGGGGGAGGACTTGAGTCAGACGGCCTGAGCCAAGTCGAGGCTCCCTGGACCATCAGACTCACAGCGCTCCTCGTTATCTCAATCCTTGAACAGAAGCGAAGCAAAGACACGGAGAAGAGGTGGTGATAGGGGCTGGAATGTGTCGCAACGAGATAGCGATGACTTACTCAATCAGACTGCCTATGTCGGCCACCTCGGACGGACCATGGGGAAAAGGAGAAGGGGTCATATACAAAATCACTATATGTATCACGCACCTATGTTGAGGTTTCATAATCGCGGCAAACGGAAAGACATCACAACCCAAGTCAAAAAGAGGGAACTGTGTTCGGGAAACTACACACTCACACGTTCGACGAGACTTACCAATCCCACATGAGCTCTATTCCACCACCGTTACGTGCATACTTACCCTTCCCTACCTATCTTCGTACCTACCTTTGTATCTAGCTATGTACCTACCTTCTTCCACGACACATACCTCTCTCTACCTTGGTATCTACTACGTGACAACTAAGCAGTATTGCAACAACGAACCTGCCCGATATGCAACAGGGAGCCACAGGGTCCTCAACCCTCACGCTCCCCCTCCAGCTCCGCAAAAGCTTTGAACCGCGCGAGGGCAGAGTGCGGAGCGTTGGGATTAATAAACGCCTCCATGTTCGTCTTGCTGAACTCCGCGACCCGGCCAGCCATCGCACACATGTTCTCCTCAAACGTCTTGATCGCAGCCTCCCTGACCTCGGCATCGCCCAACTTACCCTCCTCGGCTAGCTTACAGAGCACAAGACCGAGCTCAAGCGCGTCCAGCATGGCGAGGTTTGCACCAGAGCCGGAGAAGGGGCTCAAAAGGTGCGCAGCGTCGCCGATAAGGGTCACTCCATCGACGTGCTCCCACTTGTGTCCGACAGGAAGGACGTAGAGCGGGCGGGGGTACATCGCCGCGTCGTCGCAGTGCTCGATGATCTTGAGCATCCATGGCTGGAAGCCCTCGTACTTCTTGAGGGGGCCTTCCGCGCCTCGTTCGGGTCAGAGGGCAGAGTCCAGTCAGCGAGCTCGTGGAAGAAGGCGTACGTGCGGATGCGCCCGTCGCCGTTCCGCTGGCTGCGGAGCATCTTCGCGTCCTGTAGCGCAGACATGGTGCCTTGGCCGATTGCTTCGACGACGCTGGAGAGCTCAGGACTGGCGACGACAGAGGGGGCAAGGGAGATCTCGACGCCATTCACACCCGTGAAGATAGGGGTGGCGGGGGAGACGAGGGGACGAATGTGGGACCAAGCGCCGTCGGCTCCAACAAGGATGTCGCTGAGAGCGATAGTACTGTTCGCAAACGTGAGCTCGTGCTGACCTCCAGGGAGCGTACGGACGGAAGTGAGGGCGTATCCCCATTTGATAGAGTCGTGGGGGCAGGTGTCGACGAGGATCTTACGGAGGATGGTGCGGTCGATCTCAGGGCGGATCTTGGTAGAATCCTGAGGACCATCATCGCCAGGGAGACCATGATGAAGATGCAGTTCGCCCGAGGCGTCGTATATCTTGAGCTCCTCGCCCTCGGGGCGGGAATTTTTTGTGAACTCGTCCTGGAGGCCGTTCTCGCGGAGAGCACGTTGGCCGCTCTTCCAGCCGAGGTCGAGGCACCCTCCAAGGTGTGCGCGAGCGGAGATGTCGGGGTCGCGCTCGTAGAGTGTGGCCTTGACTCCGCGACGATGGAGAGTGACTAGTAGAGTGAGCCCTGCGAGGCCACCACCAATGATGGCGATCTTGGGGGTAGTAGCCTTCGGAATGATCATGGACGACATCCACAAAAGGACGAAGAGCGTGCATGTACTGAAATGAACAGTGGAAGACGGGGAATATGTGTTGGAATCAACGACTGAAGTGCTGATACTTGGTCTTTTTGTACTCAGGCCGCGGTAGACTCGGCTTCATCCCGGTCGGCCGCGTCATGGTAATGACCATCCTCGAGTCTTCGGCACCCTCGTTGCATTGGCCTGAAATCCCACAGCATGCCAATGCTCGGTGCCGTCTGACCGACTGACTCAGAGATGTAGCGCGGCTGCGCGACACGGCTAGCGCTCGGCCTCAGCTGCGGCATATGAGTACTTAGTATTAGTAGCTGAATACTCTTCTGCGTGTCATGAGTAGTTCAAAAACCACACACATAGGTTGCTGGTTGGGCTTCACCCTGAGATGACATTGAACAATATTGAACGTTGAACGAGGGAGGTTCAGCCTGAGGCTGCCACGGGCCACGGTGACTGTGCGTCTAATTACGCGGGAAGCGAGATTCGAATCTACCTGGAAGTTCTGGTAGTACTTGGGAAACCTCAAAGCTCACCATGATAAGTAGTACTTAAGCCAGCCCGGCTATTCCAAGTAGCGGTATTTCATACGTACAGAGACTATCTACGATACCATGGATACACGGAGTGCTCCTCCTTACCCTTCACGATCGGGATCATCACGCCGCCTCCCGGCGCACGCATGATGTGTGTTTTGTCCGCTGGCAGATCGAATGCAAAGTGCTCAAGCAGCGCTGCATCCACCGCTTGCATTTGGTACAACCTGTTGTGTACATGTACCGCTCAGTCGCAGCTTAAGAGAAGTGCATGATACGAAGAACTTGTGACTCACGCGAATCGCCATCTGACCGAGTCACCCACATCAACAGTAAACAAGTTAATGGACGGTCCGTATACGGAGAGCACAACTTACCCAATGCATGCACGCAGTCCGGCTGCTGGATTAGATGATCAGATTTTTCCTTCAATGGAGCCGAGAGCGCACGAAACTTACAGAACGACATCCTACAGACTCGTGTCATCAGTGACCATACGGGCAGTCCATTTCTACGTGCTCAAGAGCTCACAAGTTCGAATAGACTCCTATCTTGACTTGCTTATCCATGTCGATGCGGGAGAACCGCTCAGGGTTCCAATCGTCCGCGTCTTCTCCCCATACCTGCCGCAGTCTGATCGCGCCTGATCAGTGAATCTTGCAAAATCGCGCGCAATGACTCTGGCTCTCACCGGTCGTACCCACAAATAGAAATTGTGACCGCCTGGCCTGCAGAGATCAAGATCTCGTTGATGACGGTCCCGTCAATGCCAACGACGGGGTCCGAGAGTGGAATCGCGTCGTCCTGAGCGGCGACGCGCCAGAGGTGATACGCAATCGCATGAAAGCGCAATGTCTCCTGTGGGTGAATGCTCAATACACCACTCCGCATTCAAGATTCCGAGATCCATTTCGGCCACAGCCCACACTCCTTGATCGCGGCGAGCATCATTTTCATCCCATCCAATTCCTCTAGGCTCAAGTCGCTGTCCCCTCGCTCATCGACACGGGCTCTCGCCGCCCTGATTTCCTCACGGATCCATGTCTGATACTCCGGATGCTGAGCTAGTTCGTAGAGCATCCAGCTGAGGGTGCCGGACGTCGTCTCCTGGGCCGCCACCGTAAGATGTGCCATCTGTGCAAGCACCTCGTCTTCCCCTAGGCACGTACATGCGTTTTTGGATGCATTCGCTCTCACTGGATAGCTATCAGTGAGACACAGACTATGTTGAGAGGGGAGCACGCTCATGACATTCTTCTTGTATCCTTGCGACGCGAGTCCATCTTCAGCCATCGATTGATAGAATGGCTTCCCAATCGAGACAAATTGGTCGTTCATACGTCTGAAGTGGGCATATACGCGCCCGGGCGTCCACTTCGTGAGCTTCAGGATGGCGGGCGGTAGGAGCGGCCAGATTGCGCGATACAAGACGTTCATTGCGTCGGGGTACATCCGTGTCTCCATGCTGTAATGTTCTAGAGTCAGTGAGATACAAAGCCACTAATCATTGGAATAGAACGCGCTACAGAGTCCTGTACTCTTCGGCGAGAGGGCTCGAGAGGTCGTCTAGAGCACCGAAGTCGTAGTCGAATGCAGCTACATCATAGCATAGGTCGCATCATCAGCGCACACACGGGCGGAAAACGGGCTCATGTAGCGTACCTTGTCCAATGATATCGAGAGCAGAGCGTGCGAGCCAGTCGTTGACCAGGATAGGCTTGTTGGGCTGCTCGGCTGCCATGGTCCTCCACGTGTCCATGAGCTACACTTCACTAGTCAGCGAATGTATAGATAACGCGATCTCGAAGGCAGAGAAGAGTAGGGCGACAGCACCTTACTGGTAGCTCGTTGGAACAGCGGGATGAACGCGCGCGGATGCGAAGTGCTGAACGCCGGGTTCATGACTTTGCGATGGCGCTGATGCATAGCGCCTTCACTCCACAAGATTCCAGGTCCGAACGACAGCCAGGTCATGTGGATTATGTCCATCCGCTTGGGGTAGTTGTAACCTGACTTGTGCAGGATGTGTCGCAATGCCTATTGTGTAAGTTCTGAGGGACATGTGTAGCACACACTTAAGCATGGGGCATACCTTTGGGTCAGCGGTCATAATCTGATCGGCCTATAGCAATGATCAAGCTCGATAAATCCGTGAGGAGAGGCACACTGAAGGACGTACACTGAAGTAGCCGCTGGTACGCCAAGTGGAGCCATACTTGCGCATCCACTGGAAGTCGAGTTCACCTGTCTCACTCTGATGAAAGAGCTGGTACTCGTTGCCTACAGAGACAGGTATCATTAAGGAGCGGGACCGAAGAAGAGACCGCCATAAGCACGTACCAAACAAGGTGAGAGGCGATGGGGGACCGCGAAGGTTCCTCAGGTGCGCGTCGCGACGGCAGAAGGCAAGGATGACGAACAGGACAACGGCGAATGCGCTCCCACCGAGGACGTACAATTTGAGGGGCATCTTGAAGCAGCCTTCACAGACTGCACCTACACTCGCCACAAGCCCTTATACACATTGACCGGTACCACTGCCATGGGACCAAGTTTTGCAAGTGCTGGGCGTTAACCATGCCAGTGGCCGCAAGTCTTGACAGGAGGTGGATGTCTGTGCGAATAAGGGTATAGCGTGGCTGGGCGTACGTAATGTAGCGCCTTCAGAACAGAGACGGCGTTTGTGGTACCATCGGCATACAGACTACTCCCGGATGGCGGGAAATATGTTCGTGACACTGAGGATGAATGAACCATACTGGCGGAAACCTGTACTAGAGAATTCTATAAGGCAAATCTCTAGTATTGAACAACGAGGGAGGCAAGAGTCTACATAGATATGTCAGTGATCTATCAGAAAACAGTATGGGCGGTCTGGATCGAAGTACCCCGTCGTCTTCTGTCACAAAAGAGAAGGGCCGCTCTGTGTCCCTTGCTTTTTTCTTTGAGGGGCATCTGTTTTCCCGCTAGCGTACGGGAGCTGTTGCCTGTCGAGAACACCTTGTCAGAGTCGGGGAGACGGAAGTTCGAAAGAAGAACATATGCTTCGACTCACCTTGAGTCCACTTGAGCTACTAGAGGATCCTAACATAGTCGTGAATTGGGTGCCGGAGGAAATGCGTGTGGTCAATGCCAACACTGGAGGCGCTTCTACAAGGTCATGCGTTCCACTGACTAGAAACGTTAACGAAGACGAAGACTGAGCAAGGTGTCGAAGAAGGTTACTTGACAGCGCACGGTTCCCCGTCGTCTACAGTGCTGGACCTGCCAGAACTATGGCAGGCGTTGATTGATTGATTTCAAAGACACACGTATGTGCCATCATACACGGCGGGTATCAAGTCAGTAGTGACTTGATCTCAGCTCCGTGGACGTTGGCAAGTGGCCAACCTGGTGTGCCACTACGCTGACCTCCAAGTTGTTCAAGCAGCCGAACTCCTGCCACTTAGCAGTTCTGATTTATGGTCGGGTCAAGTAAGTTAAAGGATGTTGACACGTTTGTATCAGTGCGTAGGCTGTAAGACGGCGCGCGACATGGTGGATGAGTACTGAGTGTTGAGCCTCGCTGAGCTCGGAACACCCAGTGAGTCCAACAAGTTTGAAGCGCTTGTACTTGGCCGTCACAGTGTCACGGTAGCGTGTCCGGTGTGACATCCTTCTGTAGGACTCGCCTGAACTTGTCACTCACGTCCAAGCACCGGTATACAAGTTGCGAGAGCGAGCATCTTGAAGAGAAGAGAAGAAAAGAGATAGCGACGGTGAAGATATGGCGTAGATCATGTTATGGAGGTCTCGGAGCGTGACGATGCTCGGGTGGTACTACTATCGTGCTACTTTTTCACCCTACTCTGCCTCTTCGGACGAGTCACGACCTTTTTCGCCTTACGCTGCCTCTTCGGACGACTCACGACCTGTGAAGCTGCCCCTCCATCGACATCCGCATCAACCTCCTCACGCGTCCGCTTCTTGGAATTGTCAGAAACGCCGGAGGCAACTGATTCCGCGGAGTACCCGACCGCAGGTGAATTCAGACCAGAGATATGGGCAAAGCTGTCGCGGGAGCAACCAACGGAGCCGAGCGCCCCCTCCATCGTACCAGAGTGGGTCACTATGCTGGGGTTGGCGGCTGTTTGACGGATAGGAGCCTCTTGAAGGGTGCTATAGCGCGGCAGAGCAAATTGATCTGCTCCCTTGTCCGGAAGGTCGGGCATGGCTTTGTACATCTTGAAGGTGCGAAGGATTTCGAAGTGCGAAGCGAGGTAGCCCGTCACTTCACAGGGATCCGACGGAGGAGGGGCTGAAGACGTCATAGAGGGGGATGGCGAAGCGGTAGAGCCTAGTTGACGGGGAGCCCGGGAACGTTGCTCGAGAATATAATCCTCATCATCCTCATCCTCATCATCCTCAACCTCATCATCCTCATCATGCACATCGTCTGCAACTTGCGAGGGAGCCGCGTTGGGTGATAACCCATACTCCTCCTCCATTGCGTCCAAGTCTATGGCATTGTATGAGTCGTAGCACCCTCGTGCGAGTGCATCGAGTATTTTCTGCAGGTTAGGATTGGATTTGACCTTGAATGGCGATCGAGGCTTGCACAGCTGCTCTAGCTTCAAGTCGCCACCAATCATGATATCGTCCACGATTGTGACACGTTCGTATGTTTGTTTGACGGCAAGGTCAAAGTCGCGCGTGCCAGTTGGGTGATAACGGAGGACGAAGTGACGATACACGTGAACAAAAGATTCAATATCGTCGCACGGTCGGTAAGGCTTTCGAGGAAATTGGAGGGAGAGAGCGGATCGAGATATCCAAGTACCCTGCACATGAGACGTAAGTGTCTGATATGTCCCAATGGAGGCCAGAACTCACCGAGCGATCTGGCTCTACAGGTCCTACTTCCAGCTCACATTCCAATCGCGATAGGTCCCAGTCGATTAGGAAGCCGCCACGAGTAGTTGGATTTATCATGATATTACCCGCACTGATATCACGATGTAGCACTTTCGCCTCATCCCAGGCAAAGAAATGAGCTAGAGAACTGTAAGACATAGTATCATTACAATCATGTGGCGTGTACTCACCTCGGACAGCGTCCGCCATCACCAACGCGAGCTCCTTGAAATTCCGGAACTGGTTCAACGGTAGGCCGATCTCCTCCGTTGCAATACGGTAGTGGACACGGGGAACCGGCCGTTTCCTGCGATCTTCGCAATGCAGATATCCTTGGACCATCGTCTTCTGCGCCCCTGGTCCCTCGACGTCGCCACCACAGATCAGCGTTGCAACATGCTTGACATTGTGTTGATGCAAACGTTGATAGACAAGATGCTCCGGACGAGTACGACCCGGAACGTAGGCCCGCCAACAGTCCTTCAGGAAGCAGAGCCGCTTGGCACCCTTTGGAGCATTCAGGCGCAACGCAACAAAGCCCTTCGTACACCGCCCAATGAGCGACTCGGCCTGGAACAGAGGTCGCCCGACGATGAACTCCTGCACTTCCGTCTTTCTATAACGTGCGTCAGGCGATCGAGCCTCCTCGACAGCAGGTGTGTCAGGAAACCTCTCGCCTGGTGTCACCTCCGTCGTCGTGATCCGAACCTTGTAGAAAGGCGCACGATCGTCGTACGCATCCTTGACATACTGCTGGACCTCCGGAGGGACACTAGGGTCTGTGCACATGGACTTGAACAATGTCTGCTCCGCGGTGGAAGCGGGGGAGACACTAGGATCGTATCCAAGGCCTGCCTTGTTCTTCTTCATCCGTCCAAGCTTCCAGACGAAGTCGTGCAGATACGGCGTCTCCTTCTTCGTCCAGTCGAAAGGCGTGGAGATGAACGTTCCACCCCGATCAAAGTACAGCAGACGGCACATGTTGCGAAGGATGTAGACGAAGTATAAGAACGTACGATGCTGATGTATGAACACGTTCGCTGCATATTCTGCAACCTGACCGAGTGCCTCAATGCCGTCGGCCGTGTTACGAAGATAGGGCGAGACCTTTCCAGACGCAGCAGACATATCTGAAACGTCGTCATATGGGACGTCTGCGTTGATGTCGGGGTCTTCGTCTTCCTCGTATGTATCTAACAGGGGGTGAACTCGATGAGAACAGCAACGAGCGCGGTGTATGTATGCGACCACTTACCTCGTTCAACGTCCACACCCTCGTCGCTGTTGATGGGCGAATCCCTCTCTCGAAAGTAGAAAGGCGCCTTGCATGGATCGTACTTGATCTCCCATGGCACCGCTAGGTGGTTCCACGACCGACGTCCGAGCTTCCGCTTCTCTGGCTCTTTCGGTGCGATTTTGCTGCGTTTGCGGTCTTGTTCTGTGAACTTCGTCACCTCTCGTGCTAGCGGGGTGTCTTTCCAGTAGATTCCCCCGTCATTCACCGTATCCGTCTTCTCGTTATCACCACCAGCTGCCTTGTGAGAGGCGGTGTCCAAATAGTGCAGGTCTTTACAGCCGGCCGCTTCCAACGCAGAGTCCACAGAGTCGGACTGTAGCATTCATCAGTCCGAGTGAGCGCAAAGTAGCGCAAGGATGAAGTTACTCACCACCCTCCAATAGAGACCGCTCTCTCGCTTGACCCGCTTGACAGAGTGATATCGATATTTCTTGCGTACTTTGTCGGTCGGTGTCTCCCCACCAACGACGACATTCAGCATGTGCTGAATTGGGAGCTCGTGCAGACGTTGAATCATACCGCCAGATTGGTTCACAAGAGAAAGACCTCGATCTTTCCCTATTTTCGGATCAAGAGCGTGTTGGTTAATGGTGGAAAGAGTCGGTCCTCTGATAGGAGTGCAAGTCAACGCCTGTTGAGGCTGGTTGGATGCGGTGGCTGTAGACTGGGAAGTGTCGGCAGCAGGCGCAAGAGCAGGCTGTCCGGATGGCGGAGGCTGAAGGTCGCCGGTGTTGGCAGAGGCACTTTCTAGAGGCGCGGGAGGGTGTGCAACCTCTGAAGGACGGATGCGAGACCCAGTGTTGGGGAACGAGTCGAACGGATCGTCAGACATGATGGTCGGAATGAGGAGAGAAAAGCGCGGAGCGCATACCGGTTCAAATTCCGATGGGTTTTATGGACTGTCGGCTAACCAGACGCTGTGCTCTTTGTTCGCCCAATCAGGCTAGTCACACGAGGCTGCATTGTGCATTGACCTACCGTAGCTGTCCAGAATGTGTGGCTCGTTGGACGGAGATGTGGCTGCCTGGAGGACGGGCCGAGTCAGCCAGCCACGCACAGTTTTGATCGAGGTACAATAGTCACCTGAGCCAGCGAAAAAAGGGCGGTGTGTGGATGCAAGTCGTAGGCGGTGGTAACAATGGGCTGAGTCTACAACAGTGGCTTGGTTGGAGTTGAAAGTGCAACGTGTCGCTCACACATCCAAATCGGGGTAGCCGAGTATGAGTCAGCAGCGTAGCGCGCACGCCGCTCTCCCTTGTGTGGCCCACCTCCCTACTATCATGTACATAGCACGACAAGTCTGAGCGACATTCTACTTGGTTCAGTATGGTATGAGTATAGCTACAAACATGCTTGACGCGGCGCAGCTCACCCTGAGATGGCCTCGATTTTGTTGATCAATCCGTACTAGTACGTAACCAGTCTCTAACCACCAATTCTCAGGCTCACGTCACCGCGTCCGTGAGTCATGTTCCATTGTCGCATAGACATTCCCTATCAATTGCTTGATTTTTTGATGCACGTGTAACGTGCCCCGCCTCCGTTATCGGGTTAATGGTAATGCATCGGACTCGCTCAGGCTGAAGCCTCCGCAACACACTACGTCCTAGTTCGTGGAAGATCGGTCGCGGGAAATTCATACATTCGAGCACAACTATAATTACACAAGACTCAGTGACCTGCAGGGCAGTCCCGGCTCACGTACGCTGAACTCTGGTATTATCGCACTAGACTCGCCGCGGCGATCCGTGATGCGACAACCGACTCTCCCGGATCTAATCTCAGGTTTCATTGCAAAGATATCTTCAGCAATCAAATAACTACAGTGTGGCGAGCTACTATCTTCTACTTACAGTCAACTCCACCGAGCCTCCTGATGGACAGACTCGGACAGCGGATGTTGCTCCCAGTATGTCTGATCAAAGTTCGAATTGAAAACCACTATTGTCACGGCAATGATGAGATGTAATATTGCCGCCGACCAACTGACATCTATCTAGGTGCAGTGATGTGCAGGTAAGACCAGCCTATATTGAGATAATCTTCCGACATGATGACAACTGAGTCTCACATTCTGAAGTTGTGATCGTTTTCGGGAGATGTTTGCTTCATGATAGTCCGCCCGCGGGCTTCCAATCGATCCGACTTCAGGTCAATCGAGGCATCTGAGCCCGAAAGTGGGTAGAAACGAATTGTAGTGGGGAACGATTCCCCACTACCCCCACATACATCTGCTACCCTAGCTTAACTACACGACCGTCGTACATGGCCCAGACCGTGACCCGCCACCTGATAGCCTTGGGCCCTCGAGCAGACTCAGTATAGCGGATAATACTGAGAACCTACGGCCCTCGTGCTCTATTCCGGTTAGAATCGCGCCGAATACATCGGCAGTAGCCTGATGTATCCGCGAGGGATGCGCTTTCAATGTCAGGGACAGTCGGAAATAGCTGGACTGCACAGCACATCAAGCGGTAGTAGACTGCTGAAGTGCACTAGCATCTACTACTTACAGAGGGATATGTACAGAATTGGTGTTTACTCACGCCAAGACCGGAGCTCCGAGCCTTATCACGATATACCTACTATCAACAGCCCTATTCTTGGGGATCCTTCCAGCACGGCACAAAGCAGAGAGAGTGAATTTAGTTCACTGCCCAATAGCTTGAATGATGTTTACGGTACAAAGAACAGCACAAGGCGGCGATAGTGAACGCTGATATCTCACTAACACCGGGGGCATAAATGTGTGTAACGAGCTGTTACATTCTAATCAAATGATGGTCAATGTACAAATGTATCAAGCGTGATGCAGCATGTTACACTGTGATCACATGCTGAATACACGAGGCATTTTGAATGTGACTAGAGTGTAACGGGAAA
This sequence comes from Fomes fomentarius, assembly GCA_022606135.1. Lineage (NCBI taxonomy): Eukaryota > Fungi > Basidiomycota > Agaricomycetes > Polyporales > Polyporaceae > Fomes > Fomes fomentarius. Next base: position 3,188,302 of record JABYQN010000003.1, on the reverse strand, counting down.
ATCCGGTGCATTCAAAATGCCTTTTGCATGAAACACCTGGATACATGGTAGTAATGATGTTTGGACAGTGATCAACATGCATTCAGAGTGTAACGGCTTGTTACATTCACTGATGCCCCCGGTGTAACTCAGTGTATCCTGGAGTATCCTACTAGAGGGCGCGCGTCCTTGACGGAAATCGGAAGAGGACAGGGAGTTACGGGCGATGAGTTGGAACATGGATTGGCGAATGGGCTGCGTGAGTGGATTGGAACAGGAAATCGAGAGTAAAGAGCGGAGAAGTGAGCCAGTTGCGGGCCAGGACGGCGCGGCATTGGCTATGACAGGAATTACGCGCGGCGCTTTGATGCGGGTTCAGAGTCTTCAGGTAGCTTGGCTGATGTGCCCGCAGAGACATCCTCAGACGCATCCTCGCGCGCACGTTTGCCCAACTGAGAGTCCATAGAAGATCTCCATGATCCAAGAGGCGATCCGAGGCCGGCAGCCAGGCTTTGAATCGAGGAAGCCAGCATGGAGCTCCGCTGCATGGTTCCCGACAGCGACTTGCTAGCTAGATCGCTAGTTCGGTAGCGAGGCGGATGCATGAAGAGGGGCGTAGGCTGCTGGATACGGAAATAGTCGTCGCCTTTGTCCGTTAGAGTGGGGTGATCATTGTCGTAGAGGAAGAAGACATCCAACAGATCTGCGTGTGAGGATAAGAAGCCATCGACGTCACAGGGATCCTCAGGCTTGGTATGGGAAGTATTGCCGTCGCGGTCGGTGGGTGGACGCGACGTAGACGACTCATCCTTTGCCTGAGGTCCTGTGGGAGGTTTATCCGAGGCGGTACCTCTCCGCTCCGTACGCCTCGCCAACATCGCTAGATGACGGGCCGATTTCTCCCACGAAGTGGGAGGAAGTTTGTCCCGCTTAATGCTGGCCAAGTTTTTCTCGATACCATACTTCTCCTGCATGCGAGGAAGGCTGATCTGTGCGTAGAAAGAGAAACAACCATCCGCTAGGGCGTCAAGGACGGACTGAAGGTCGTCGTTCTCGAAGACTTTGAAGGGTGATGTAGGAGAGGTGAACTGTCGAAGTTTCGTCATACCACCAATCAAGACACCGTTGACCTTTGTGACTTGCTCGTACGTCGCCTCGACGAAAGTCCGCAACTCTGAGTTCATGCTGACGTCCGTGACATGATAGCGCAGCACCAGATACCTGTAGGAATGGACGATAGACTCCAAGTCATCGGAGAGACGACACGGTTTTCGAGGATACTGCAACAGAAGCGCAGATCGGGTCGACCAAGTCCCCTGTGTATGACAACAATCAGTGTTTATGGATTGGGACAGTCACACCCACACATACCGATCGGTCCGGCTCTACAGGACCGCTCCCTAACTGTTCCACCAGTCGGGAGAGATCCCAGTCGATCAAAAGCCCTCTGCGGGTGGCAGGATCGATCATAATATTTCCAACACTAATGTCGCGATGGAGAACTCCAGCTTCATCGTATGCACAGAAGTGAGCTGTCAAACGCGAATGAGTGATGTGAGAGTCGGACAACCTGGCGATGACTACGCACCGGTGAGAACGTCTATGAAGATATGAGTGAGTTCTTTGAAGTTCTGGAACTCCTGTACTGGGACGCATATCTCCTTCGTGACAAGGCGATAATGAATCCGGGGGACAGGCTGCTTGTTGTCTGAAATCAGGGAATTCTGGACAACCGTGATTTGCGGGCGAAGACCATCATTCACATCTCCACCGCAAACGAGGGTGGCGACGTGCGGGACGTTATGCTTGGCCAGCAGCTGGTAGATGTGATGCTCCGGCCGGGCGCCAGGGACGTAAGGACGCCAGCTGTCCTTCAAGAAGCAGAGCGAACCAGCCTTGCTGTCCTGTAGCCTGAGCGCAATGTAACCCCTTGTGCATCGTCCAACAAGAGAATCTGCCGCGAAGTGATGACGACCGACGAGAAACTCCTGCTCTTCTATAGGACCACCGTGGTCGCCTTCATCTGTGGCGCGGAGCTTGTCAATGTCGGTTCCAGGGTCGGGAGTGACCCGCACTTTGTAGATCGGCGCTAAGTCGGACGTGGCATGTTTGACATACTCCCGGACCTCCTTCGGAACGGATTCGTCTTCTGCCATGTCCTTGAGCATATCGCATTCTGTGCTGGAGGCGAGACTAGCCGTGGTGTCGTAGCCCATCTCCGCCTTAGACATATGCGCCAGCTTCCATAGGAAGGTGTGAAAGGATGACGTAGTGACTGTCCAGTCGAATGGCGTGGTAACATATGCACCCGAGCGGTCGAAATACAGCAGGTGGCACATGCTCTTGACGATGTAGATGGCGTATGAGAAGGTGCGATGCTGGTGAGTGAACGTGTTGCACATGTATTCGCCAAGCTGACCGAATGCCTTCAATCCCTCAGATGTATTACGAATGAAAGGTGGGACCTCCTGCGGGAAAGGGAGGGAAGACGGGTCGCCGGTTTCAGCTGTCGTGCCTAGATGGACGAGTCAGAAGGAGACAACTGAAAGTATGCGTGTAGGAGCTAACCTTCAAGTTGGTTTGATGTGTCGGTATTGTCCATCGTGGGCTCGTCGACTGTTTCTTCAACGGTGTCACCTAGGACGATGTCATCGTAAGCACAAATCACTAATCCACGAACTTCTAATAACTCACTTTTGGCCGACGAGGTGGATTGGCCACTGTCCTTCGTCGTATTCTCGGTGTCCGCCCCATCCGAATCGCGCGTTTGTGTCTTGGAGCCCTCCGACTTTGATTTCGACTTGCCCTTACCTTCGTGAAAGTAGAACGCGGCCCTCGAGGGCTCGAACTTTGCTTCAAGTGGGACCGCGAGGTAATTCCACGAGCGACAGCCAAGCTCTGGAGCGCTCAATATCTTGGCCGGTAACTTGCTCCTCTTTCGGGCTTCTGGGCTAAGAGTTGTCGCTTCCCGGGCTTGCGAGTCATTGAGGTAGATGCCACCGTCGTTGTATGTGTCCCGGCTCTTGCTGTTACCGTCCGATCCTTTGTGATTGGGGGTAAGGACAAACCGCAGTGCGGTACACTTCGCAGCATTGAGCACGGACGTCGAGGTTTTGCCCTAGAGCATAGCATGAATATACATTTGTTCGCACGTAGGCTGTACAGCAACGCACCAATTCGGGATACAGATCACTCTCGACCTTCGCTTTCTCCAGGTTTGGAGCTACAAACAGCTTGCGCTCTTCGTCCGTAGGATCCCTTCCAGGCACCCACCCCATAAAGATATCCTCTTTCACTAGATGGAAGCGTGGAGCCATCCCGGCTTCGTTGACAATACCTGGTCCGCGTTCGTTTCCCTCCTTCGGTTCAAACGCGAACTGGTTGAGATTCCAGAAGGCAGGTTTGACTGGCGTAGAGTGGACGTCTTTTGTGTTGGCCTGGGTTGTCTTGCCGTCGGAGTTGGAAGTCAGTGGGTGTGCGTTGGACGACGGAGGGAGAGCAGGACCGCAATTGGAGATGGTCGAAGATTCACCAGAACCAGTAGGTGCGGGAGGAGGGGTATTGACTGTGTTACTTTCTGGGGACTGCTGGCGCTCTTGCGGCGTAGAGTGAGGTAAAGCAGGAGAAGTAGCAGCATCGAGACGTGATCGAGGCGACAGGAAGGGATCGTCAGACATGGTCGGGGTTGAGGATGCAGGAGGAAAAGAGACATACGGTTGGAATGATTTAAATATGCTGAAGATTAAAGCCCCAATGGCGGCTTTTTCCGCCCAATTAGTCTCACAACACGAGGGTACGCTGTGCATAGACCTACCGTGGTAGTCCAGAACGTGTGGTTCGGTGGACGGAGGCGCGGTTGCCTGCCAGAGGGCTAGCCGAGTCAGCCAACCACAACTGTTTCATCAAGAGACCAATAGTCACCTAAGCAAGCGAACAAAAGGCGATATGTGGATGTGGATGGTAGCCGATGGTAACAATGGGCTGAGCTGCGGTGGGTTTGGTCGAAGTTGAAGTTGCAACGTGTGCATTGTGGAACTCACGATCCCAATCGGGTAGCCGAGAGCGCCCGCAGCGCCCCCAACCATTATGTCTGAATGATATTTCACCCGATCTGACAAGCCTAGATGCCATTTATTAGAGGATTTGAAGTTACTGGAGCACATTTTAAACCACAGAACGTGCGTAGAGTCATACAGCCTTGGTGTTATTCGAGTCCCACGTTGCTAACCACCCATTGTCGAGTCACGATGCCGCACACTAGTGAGTCATAATCATCCGCATATCGCCGCCAATCAATCCATATCTGGCTAGGTGGATTGATGTGCATGCATTACGACCGGCCTACATTGTCCACCACGACACTCCCTTAGATCACCCTTAATCACACATACAGTTTTAGCGTGTTGTACGGCGCGAAGAGTCCCACGGCTGTTACTGCGAAAGGTATCGAATTGCATATGGTCTCTCATGAGGTGACTAACGAAATTTTGAAATGAATCCGAGCGATGTCGATCAATCCTTGAGTGAAGTTGGCTCCAAGGCCACTGGCATTGTCATACCTGATACCTCGCAAAACAGGAAATTATATCGAGCGCGACTACTTAGCGCAGACAAGACCCACTCAATGACTTGTACGTCGCAATCACCTGCGATATCGTACTGTGGGACCACGTCCAATGTGTTAAATCATATCCCCTCCTCTGCCTGATACCAACGGGCACGATCCGAGCTCATTCGTAGCGTTCGACTTATCTGGAACCAGTTTCGGCGACTTCGATCCTAATTTGTTCATCTCGGGGACGAGTCTGACTCACTCTCACTCTCAAGGCGTAAGGCGTAAGTAGTCAATTGAAAGAGCGGAAGGTTGGAGAGTCTGAGATCTTGAGACGGCAACCCGAAGCGCTTCAAGTTGTTGCCAGCACCCGTGACGAGGCTCCGGCGGATTCCGGTTTCCGCTGACACTTGGTATCTGCTGGTATCTGTCATCCACAGAAAGTGCTAACGCACTTTCGCTACGTCAACACCGCCATTCCCCGCGTTTGCGGCAATCCTTGAAGACGACATGGGAGGAACTTGAAAACTTGTCGCCAATTTTAGTACGAGCCTGCATCGCAGTGTCCGAGTCAAGTTCAAGTTGAACGTTACTATAGCGTCAGACTCACGATTGGGTTCTGTCCGCCTCAGACTTCCCTGCTTGGGCCATCATGGTAAAGTGGAATCGTGAGAACAGTAGCTCACTATCCTTTCTGCAGGACAATCATCTTGCAGCATATTCCTCCTGGTATGTTGCCACTGGATTCATGGTGCTAACGCCGAAATATTGACCACGGTTTGTCTTCCCACTCAGGGCTACTACGGACCTCCGTCAATATGGAAGACGAACACACGATTGAGTCCTGTGGTCATATCCAATCAGAAGTTGACGAACTCGCCGATCGAGTGGGATCCATGCAAATGCAACAGTCCCCGGATGTATCTAACGAGCAGCAGTTGCAGTGGGCTGGAATACGTTATCATCAGGTGAGCTGATACGCGACGACTCTACGACGCCAAGTCAACTCAACCGTCTGAACGACACATACTACCGGCGTCCCAATACGTCATGCATTATCGATAGATGCCCCCACTGGACCAGGAGATCCTCCGCATATCTCCACACGTATTGCACAGGATCAAGCAGGAGTTGAACATGGGTGAGAAGGAGCTGACGACCTTGATTTTGGAAGAGAAGGTACGAGCGTCGTTCAATCCAAGTTGTTTTTTCTGTAGATTGACATCCTCGACTTGATCCCGATCCAGGCACAGGTTCTGTCGCATCGGCGCCGGATCCAGATGAATCATCGACAAACTCCTGGTCTTGGTTCTGCCCGCGGAGTAGCGACCGAGCCATCACCCTCCCCAACCCTCGATGGATCCACACCCTACTTGTCGGGCCAGCAGCCTCTCCGGCATCCAGACGAGGCCCATGCAACTTCTCAGCTTGCGCCGTCACCATCTGCAATATTGAATGGAAGCACGCCCAATGTGTCGAATCACGCCCCATTCCCTCCACCACCACCCACGTCGGACGGGCTCGATCCGAACTCATTTGCGGGCATCGATTTCTCTGAGCCGGTTTCAGCGACCTCGATCCCAACATCTTTGACTCGGAGACGAGCCTGAACTTCGAGCGCGACTTCGCGGCATGGTTCGCCCCGGAGAGCGCAGACGAGGCCCATACACCTTCCATTGTTGCGCCGTCGCTACCGCCTGCAATGTTGAATGGGACAACGCCCAACGTGTCGAATCACGCCCCATCCCCTCCACCACCACCCACGTCGGACGGGCTCGATCCGAACATCGATTTCTCTGGAGCCTATTTTAGCGACCTCGATCCCAACATCTTTAACCGGGAAACGAGCCTGGACTTCGAGCGCGACTTCGCGGCATGGTTCGACCCGGAGAGCACGGCGTGAGCGCGCAGAAAGTTATTCCAGGGCTTGGATAGAAGCTGTGGGTGGTGTACGGGAGACTGCTACCATCGAGTTGTATGCGCTTGCGTTGTCATTGGAGAAAAAGGAGTACATGCTGTATGCTGCCTCGTTGACAACACTTGAATTGTCTCAATAGAAAGCTTCAGTTGCGAGTCTCAGTTTGAAACCCCTGAAGAGGGCAAATAACGGTGCGGGTGCAGGGGCTAGAGACGTGTCTGACCACTTTACCTTTCGAGGCGATGGCATTTCGTCGATGAGATACCGCTTCATATAAGTGCAATATAGTGGCTGCCCATCTCTCATCGCTTGTATACCTATGGCGTTGCTATTCTACACTTCCCCAGAACTCCGTCCAAGGCTGGAGTTGTATGCGCTTTATAGTTTGCGTCCCTCGGATAATGTCCTGCCCCTGAATTAGCCGGAGCTCTCGTCCACGCATCCGTCTGATCTTGCGCAGAGGCTCGCGTGCGTCAAGTTCCTCGTCTGTTGTCTGACGCTCGTCTTCAGGTAGCGCGAGCGCCGCCTCGTGCGTCAGCGAGAGCATTGCGTGAGTCTTGCTAACCGCCTGCGACACAGCGGTTGATAAGGACGACACTCCCTCCGTGGGATTTGACTGTTGGAAATGTGCGAGAACAAGGGCGGAGAACATGTCGCCGACCCCTGAGAAGTAGCCGGGAAGGCAGGGGAAGCTTGCTGCATAGACAGCGTTACCCTGTTGCGAAGATGCGATAGTGGCGAGATGATCTGTGTCTGTAGATTCGAGGGGCGGTCTAAGGTGAGCAGGGAGGAAGTCCTTCAACCATCCCTTCAAGGGGATTGAGCTGATCACGACATGAGGTGCCTTGTATGTTCCGTGTAGTTTACGGATGGCCTGACGTAGAGATGCTGGGTCAGTGATCTTGACGTCCGTCAAGACTCTAGCGGGTTTGGGTAAGCACGATGCCGGAGGTATGTGTGCGACATTGACATACTCCACTTCAAACCAGTTTGGTGTGATTATTGTGGCAAGTTGAAGTGCTTCGCGGTAAATCGGGATGACGTCCGGAGAGACATAAAGCTTTCCCGAATCACCCAGTACGGCTACGCGACGTTTTAGCAAGCGACCGCATGGAGCGCAAGAGCGTTACCTACGATCCAACAAGTATATCAAGCTTGAGTTCCTTTCTCGTAACTTCTTCGCGAGAGAAGTCACTGTTGCGGTTGCTTCGGCTCCAGGGATGTAGCCTGTATCAGCGATTGTGAGCAAGGCATCGTCGAATGTCAGGAAACAAAGCACCTGTTAGAAGCCGGTCTAGTGTGAATAGTCCATTCTGTTCCATGGCGTCGAACATATGTGAGAGCTCTTCTGCGGAGGATCTCGATCCGCCCCAACGCCCATAGCCTATACGATCCCAGTGAGGGGGTGTTGACGAGTAAGAACAATTGGACACACCGGTGTGATTAGAGAAATTGACCGTGTTGACAACCTGATGATTTGTTTTGTCAGGTGATGTGCCCATCACTCCATGACAAGAGACTTAGAGAGGGGTGTTCGATACTCACATCGACGTCGTATCCAAGGCATTGCAAAGGAAACACTGCGGCCTTTCCGCCAACATACCCGTAGGCAACGTGCGACTGCACGCTCAGAATACGGCCGCCACTGAGTTTAGTCGTCGCCATCGTATCTAGCAGTTGTGCAATAGGCCAGGATTGCTGGAGCAAGCTTTTCTTGCAGAAAGTTTCATGACTCGTGCCAGGTAACCCGTTTGGGTTAATGGCAAAACCATGTAAGGGTTATTATGTAATATTTCTACCAGACCCAATATTGTCTATCGGGAAACCCTAGAATGGGAGTGTGACGCCAATGGGCCCCCGCCCCGGGCGTCGGGAATATTGGTGGCCTTTGACTTTGCGCCCGAGTCTACTTCGTCGTCGGGGGCAGCCTTGACCTTGCTGCTGTGTACCTCGTCTCTTTGGTCACTGTCCTCGCTGATGCAACGTGGCATTGCTCTTGCCCTTCACGTGCTCTTGATCGACCCCACAACGCCGCGCTCGTACCATATTTAGTCTCCCGCCTTTAACGACTCTACTCCGACTTCCACGACAATCTCCCGACCTCTTCTTGATTTACGACTGTCATGGATGGTGTGAGGTGCGCATATATTCACTAATATATTTGCTCTCGCCTCATGTATGGCTAGACTACGTCAATCGTGGTACGCAGCGCTGGACAACGCCCAAGCACACTTCCGACACCTTCTCACTTCGCACTCCTCGTCTGAGTGGAAACGTGTACCCGTATCCAACGATATCAGCTCTCCCACCACAAGCAAGGGCAAGGGTCGCGCATCTGTCATACCCGAGCTCACTGATGTCATCGTCCACCGCCGAACAAACAAGTCAGGCGAAAACATCTACCGCTCAGTGCTTGAAGTCGCGATTGGCGATGAGCCCGTGTCGTTGGACGCGTGGAAGTCTGTTTTGACTACCCCGGAGTTGCGCAAGGAGTGGGATCCGGCGGTGGAAGGTGCGCAATTGCTGGAGATGTATGACCAAGCGACGCGGATTTCCAAGGTCAACTTTTCCCTTGGGTGGCCCGCCAAGTAAGTCCTGTATGTCTTCTATACACTCTTCTTTTGCCAAACTGCAACAGCCCACGGGATGCGGTCACAATCTCGCGCACATTCAATGACGCCACAACTCTCATTGACATCTCGACCTCTTTGCCGCGTTCGCCCGACGAACCGACATACCTACGACCCTCCCCGCCGTATGTCAGGTCTGACGTCGCTTGTGAGTACGATCGTAGTGTTGTGAATATGGACGATATCTGAGCCGTTTCAGTGTTCGCTTGGTGCATACAGCGTATACAGCCACAAGGGACTGATCAAGGACAACGAACTAGTGTGCCACGATTGCGAATCAGCTGTTTCTGGCAACATAATTTTCGCCTGGTGTTCAACTTCGGGTCTGTCTCTACTTTTGCGCAACAACTCGGAGCGATGACTGTCGGCCTTTACAAGACAGTTCAACAGCGTGGCGTACGCGTCCCTCTTCTCACAGGCTACGGCAACGGTGTATCTATTGAGCGAATACGCTTTGCGGTGGACCGGGAGGCTCTCACGGTGGACTATTCAATCGTGCCGGAAGATGATGATCTACCACAACTTACCGAACACGACATGGAGGAACTCCATACGATACGCGAGTTACGCAGACTAACCAGATCTGTCGAGTTCTCCCTGCCTGCTGCTCACGGATGGGACGTGCAGCTGTCTACCAAAGCTTCCTCAGAGCAGGTCTTACAACTACCTTGGACGGCACATGCGACTCGCGCTGCGGTCTCCTCTCCCTCTTCAGATAGTCCTTCAGGCGACCAGCCCAAATTCACGTTCACAGTGAAACATGCGTCTCTACCTAACGATCATTCTGTTCTCAAAGTTCGGATCGTCATCGAATTATCCGGATCTAGCGCTCTTCGCCTAAACGGCATCCTGCAACCCATAGAGGAATTGGAGTTGCGGGACCCTGCTTCGTTCTTTATCTCCCAGCAGATGTTCCAGGACGCTTCTAGTATGGCTGACCAGAGTCTTCACACGCAATCTTCAGCTGTTACTGTGGCGACGAGCACGTCTAGGGCGTCGACGGTCGGTGATCGACCGCAAATCGTACGGACACAGACAGAGCGCCCTGCTGCAGCGGAGAAGTCAATCTTGTCGCGTGTGAAGCGAAATTACATCTACTTCTCTTCTTTGCTACAAGAACCAGAGGCCAAGTGGAAACAAAGTGAGTGTACTTAGCATTCCTGGCAAATGCCCCACTGACTGTTAGTTGAGATGTCGAAGCTCGTGGAGTCTCAGTATCGCAACTCGACTCTATCGATCCCACGCTAGTCGTCTATCGTGCGGAAGCGACATTCGTTGGCATCAGTTTGTGGGACTTGTACTCTGCAATTACGACCCCTGGTGCTCGGGCATATTGGGATAAGCAGCACGATGACGCGGTTCTGTCCGAAGACGTCAACGAATTGACAGAGCTGTGGCACTATAAGACAAAACCAGCTTGGCCAGTCAAGTAAGCTTCCAAATTTGACTTCGAATTGTCATGTATATACTAGTTATTGATCACGTTGTTACAGTGGAAGAGATATGGTGGTCTTGAAGACTGTCTACAAGTCTCCGACCACAATACACGTATTTGCGTTTTCAGCTGATGACCCGAACCTCTTTCCGCAGATCCCGCCGGTTGACCCGAGTGTCATCCGTACGCAGGTGGATCTCCAGGGATGGGCAATAGAAGCACTATCGCCGAACACTACTCTCGTCACTCTTCTCGAGCAGTCGGACCCGAAGGGATGGTCGAACAAAGCGTCTATCCCGCAGCAGATGATCACCGCTGTTGCTGGGGTGGGCGAGTTCGCTATCAAATGCGGAGGTCCTCCTATAGTAACGCGATTGGAGAGTGCGAAAGCGAACCAGTTGCGTTATGACCACGACCGAGGTAGTTTCCGCATCGAGTACGAAGGTTGCGCGAAGCGGAGAACCGTGACCGAGACCACCCGGGACCGCGACGTACCCTCATCGTCTTTGCCAGTCATCGAGTGCGAGATACGTTGCGATCTTGACACGTGGGCGTCATCGTTGGACATTGTTGTCGATCCTCCCCCACAAGCGATAGCTGCCCTTCGGCGACATCGATTCTCCTCTGGCGGAGGAGGCTTGTGGCTCACCATCACGCATGACGCAGTCTTCTCCGAGCAGGAGCGTCTTCAGGTCATCGTGCGACGGGGTCCTATGGCCGCCCCGAGAGATAAGGGCCTCGTCATGGTCAACGGTGCCAAGATCGAGGTCGACGTGGAGGAGATGCCTGAGCGCGAAGCGAAGAACCTGATCAAGCAGAAGCGTGTCAAGCCCGCGCGCGTTCCGCTAGACCAACCCCCTGTCCTAGGTGTCATCCGCAGACGCAGAGCAGAATGGGACACAGACAAGGCAGGCCAAGTGGCAGAGGATGGAGACGGGTCGTCTGTTCCACCTTCACCGTCCACGACTTCTTTCACCACTACCGCCCCTTCTTTTGCGACCTCTGTTTCGAAGTTCTTCACGTATGCCGTCGAGCAAGCTACCTCGACCACGCAACAAGCAGTCGCCGCTATCTCTCCAGCCATGGCCGCCGGTGAGGATGCGATCCTTTCGTCGTCAAAGCTCCCCATGCAGTACGCCCTTGACGCGCTTGCGTTCGTACAAGATCTCCACGCCCAGCCGAAAGGAGATGGATGGACGGTTATAAGCGAAAAGGATTTCCCTGTCCATCGCAAGGTCTACCCGGAGATCTCGGCCGCCATTCCTGTACACAAGGGTGAGAAGGTCATTGAGGGAGTCGCTGCGGAGGAGATCGCCTCTGTCCTCACAAGCTATGACTGTAGGAAGCAGTGGGACACGCGCTTTGACTCCGTTTGTGTACTCGAGTCCTATGGGGCAGATGCACACACCGCTTTCGTGATCATGAAGGGTGGCTTCCCATTCCGCGACCGTGGCTTCTACCTAGCTTCTCTCATCGCGCGCGGAAGTACGACCCCTTCCGCTTCTCGACGAAACACAGTGGACGTAGACCAGCTTTCGAGTGAAAGCCACAGCCGTTCGGCGATATTCTGTGTTTCGGCGTCTTTTTCGCCCGACTCGGTCAGCCACTTCGCGTCAAGCAAGTACAATGCTTACTCCTTGCCCGTTGGCCGCGTCTTCCTGGACGCTTGGATCCTGGAGACCCTTGATCCATACTCAGCAGAGAATTACGCCATTCCCTCGACACGGTGCACACGGGTGGTCGCCGTGGATTATGCAGGTTCCATTCCTGCCGCTGTCAACTCAATGATTAACGGAATGCTGCCAAAGTCGATCCTCGCTGTCGAGGGCTATGTCAAAAGCTTGTCGCCATCTCCGTTGATGCGGCTGCCAGCGGCAGGCTTCGTTCTCGCGCCTGCGCCAGAGGATAAGCTTAGGTCGCAGCATTCGTGGACCTTGCGTCGTCGTGACTCGACGCGTACGTTCGTCGCGGCGACATTCAGTCCTTCAAGCCGCACTTATTCTGGTCTCATGATTCTGGACGGGTCTGCGAGCCTCTCGCCTGCAGGGCACAAGGATGATCGCACGCCACGACCTAGTCGTATCGTCACAAACGGCGCCTCCCCCGCAACGGACTCCCCTTCTTCCCCTCAAGCTGACCAGTCTAGCAATACCTTGGACCCTGGCGCGTCTGAAAGTCGGATTCGGGCCGCGCGCTCGCGCTCACCGCGTGCGCGTGATGTCGGGCGCTCGCCGACCATTTTTACACCTCGCGGTGAGGTGCGGCATCCCGTGGACCTGCTGGTGTCGGAACTTATAGTGGATTCGAAACTCTATCCGGACGGGTACAACGTGCAACTGAGATCACGAGCCGAGAAGAGCCCGAAGAGTCAGCTCACGCTTCCTGCTTCGTCATCGACATCAACCGGTTCGGAGAGCAAGAAGGATGACGCACCCGCTGATGGCGAGCTCGTACTCCCGCTTGCGTGTGCAGCGTATACGCTACCCCCGTCTCCTCTGCTTTCGGCGGGCTTGAACGCCGATCGAGCGCCGCGCCATCTTCTCCGGTTCAGCCTTCCGACCGCGCAATACCAGATGACTACGATCGTCGACCCATTGACCGGCGAGACCAGGAGCGCACCGCCCAAGCCACAATGGTTGCTCGATCTGGAAGAAGGACGAGCAATCATCGATGTGCGCGTGCTCCCCACAGCATCCTCGGCTGGGAGCACACTGCCCGCCACGAAGAAGAAAATGACCGTGGCAGTGAACGGGACTGCGGTGGCTGTGATGAGTGAGAAGGAGTCGCTCACGGCGCTAGGGCGGGATGAGCTGCTGGACACCCGGGCGGCTAAGATGGGCATGCTCACACGGTGCGTGCATGTTTTGGGGTTAATGTCCGGGCTGGCCGTCCGCTACGCGTGTGGGTATTGACATTTTGCATGTCGCGGTGACATAACGCAGGTCGGTCTCCGCGGAAGAGCAAGTGCCTGCCGAACTGCAGACCCCGCTGGCCGTGGCCCAGCACCTTCTGGAAGCGGCGACGAAAGCCCCCGAGCCTTCTGGTACGCCTGAGGAGGAGAAGGCGGATAATGGGATCGCGCCGAACGACATCAAGGAGGAGACGACGGAGACGGTGAGTACGCCCACTCCAAAGGGTTCTCGCTATTTTGCCATACCGCCTGTGCATGGCGTTAGCATGGCCCAGTGGTCCATATGGATCCGCCAGAAGCAGCGATACGTCTGGTGGATTCAATTGGACGGGGGCCAGAGACCCCTGTTGGGTTCATTAATCCAGTTGATACATGGGCAGTGGATCTGTTTGGGCTTAGACGCCAAATGTCAGTGTGGATTTCGGTTACTGACATGATGCTCGTGGTTCTCTGCCTGGCAAATGGCACTTGGGCTTCGCGTCTGTTTTCTAGGCTACTCCCGCGACGTCACCTACGGAACTGCATGCTCCAGAGAGCGCGGCGAGTGGGCTAATGAGATTCCTAAATGGGTACACACAACACCCACTGCTGAGGTTTAGCCCCTCGCGACGGTCGAGTGCACTGCTCACTTCAACAAGCTCGAGCCCAGAGCTGTCTGGGCGATCGTCAACCGGATTGCAGAAAGAGGGCGGCTCAACGGCGGCTCGCGACGGGACCGGATCTGGAGCGCTGTTGACGGGTACGCCATTGCGTGTAGCTGGGACGGGAGCATATCCGCTGTCGACGGTGGTCTTTGTGGCGCTGATTGCGTTCCTGGTAGGCTCGCTGCTGCGCTCGTTGCTTTCACCCGCAGACTTCATATATGTCGTAACGGACGAGAAGGAGATCGGGGACGTGAGCGTGGGGTGGCGGGAGATCAAGCGACTGCTGGAGGTCAAGTACGTCGTTGGAGGCTGGGACTTCCAGATTGCGGTCGTTCGGCGACACTAGCTGCGGTCGGAGGATTGGTCCAGGCTGTGCCAGATGCTTTTTTGTTTTGCTTCCGTTATTAGTAGATAGGTTAGTGTCCGTCGTAATTGTTGTACTCGGTCTAATGGAATGGGCGGGTGCGCGAGGTGTGATTGGCTCGCGTTGGTCGTTGGATTGTTGACGGTAAGTATGTAGAAAGTCGCGGAGTGTTGAGGATAGAAGGGAGTTGCCGACGCTGAGTTTGTTTGTGGGAGACGTGTGACCCGCCCGATTCCCATCGGGCAGACGTCGCGTGTAGGGCTCTCTCTCCTGCCCAGCTTCCACCTCGTCTTCCTCCTCCCTTCCCTTCTCAGGCGATACCATCGTCCACGTCCTCCTCGCCCTCCTCGACGTCCCCATCATCCGCTCTACTCTCCCCCCACCCCCCACACCACCGCTTCCCACCCCAAGAGCCACGCCCACCTAACCGCTTGCTCTATCTCGGCCCTCTACCCAATATCGTCGTCCTTTCTGCTTTCCACCCGCTTCTCCTCTCTATCGCTGCTGCGCAAGGTCGGTTCTGTCCCATAAAGCACCCCTTGCTTTCCTCACCCGTGCCCCCCCATCCTCAGCCTCGACAGAGTCCCACACACCCCCGCCATGTCCGCCGATGGCACCAATGGCACCACGGCGACAGCCACAAGTTCCCCCCCAACAGCCGACACATCTATCCAGTGGGATGGAGATAGGATGTTCGTCACCGTGCGTCCTCCTTCGCCCTAGAATTGACCCCTCATCTCGCTCGCCAGGTTCAATATCTACATTCACGACTACTGCCAAAAACGCGGGTTCGTCAAGACCGCCCATGAGCTCCAGCTGGAAGCAGCAATCCCTCCCCAATCACAACCACCTATAAACGCGAAGCAGGGTCTGCTCTTCGAGTGCGTGTACTTCGATCGCGCCCTCGTCCGCACAATTGACGCCTGTTGGGTTCTTCCCAGGTGGTGGAGTGTCTTTTGGGTATTGTTCACGGCCAAGAGCAACGGGCATGGGCCAGATGAGGCGATCTTGTACACCCAGGTGCGCACTCATCAGTGATCGCTCGTACTGGCAGCGGCGCGAGCCATCCTATAGCATCAAGCACAGGTCCAGAATGCCCAGAAGCAGCGGAATGCTCCCCAGCCACAAGGACAGCAACCACAGCCAGGACGCTTTGCTAACGGAGCCAACGGCGTACGCCCTCCAAATCATACTGGCCCCCAACCCAACGGTGTCGGCCCTCCTCCCCCTCAGCAAACAGGTCCTCTTACCAACGGTACAGGCAGCATTCCTTTCCCAGGCAATATGTCGCAACCCAACGGCATCCCAGGGACATCAGCGGGACCTCACGGGGCTGCAAGTCATCCCCCAGGACAGAACATGACGCATGGCTCTCTAGGCCAGCGACCGGCTCCTCCGCAGCAACAACAGCGGGCCATGAATGGCGCGCCTTTCCAATCTCCCACTATGGCCCACTCTCCCCCGAACCACTCTGGCGCTCCCCAACCACCGAACTCTATTGGTAGCATGGGGCCCGTTGGCGCCAACCAGTCGTTGACGCAAGGTGGGATGCATCCCCCTAACGGTCCTCGGGTGCCGATGGGTCAACAACAAACGCCCCAGCCTGGGTTCCAATCGCTCGGTCGATCGCCGAGCAATCCCGGATCGCCGGCGCAAGGCAACCTAACTCACCCCAGCCCGTCTATGCAGCATCGACAAGTGCCTCTGGACCCAGAGATCGCTCGCATACCTCCACCGGCTCTGCAGAAGATCAAGCAAGATTTGAACATTGGCGACAAGGAAGTCACGGCCATGACCCAGGACGAGAAGGTACAGCGATCCATCTGATCCACGTTCTGAGAGACTCACGGCCATTCACGCGATTCAGACACAAGTGGTGTCGCACTGGCGCAGGAGCTACCAGATGAAGCCTTCAAATATGTCTGGTCCAAGTACGATTCCGGGCGGACAGCAAGGCCCCATGCAGCCTCCGTCTAATCTTCGCAACACTCAACTTCCGCCGCCGAACGCTCAGCAACAGCAGCAGGGTCAACCACTTCCACCCCAAGCGCAGAATCAGCAGCAACGCAAGCGTGGCAGTACCTCGCCTGGACAGGAGGTAAGGATATGACAGATGGCACCCGAGTCACCGTCTGAAATGATGCCTAACCGATGTATTACTCGTCAGCCCGAGCAACTGCCTCGGAACGAATCTTCACCGCCGGATCGTAAGCGTCTTCGCACAACTCCCTCAGGAGGAGATCAAGCGCCGCAACCACCACCCATGGCGCCGATGTATCCTCCCTCCATGCACCAACAGCAGCCTGGTGGGCCATCGATGCAACCTCCGATGGCGCCGGGCAGTATCATGCGCGGGATGCAGATGGGATCGCCGTTCCCTGGACAGCCGATGCCTGGGATGAACAACCAGATGCTCGGCCACGGGCTTGCGAATCCGCAGATGAGTTCTATGAACCCGTCGATGAACCAGGGAATGAACCCGGGGATGATGAGTGGGCCTCCACCAGCGGGAATGGTGAACAATAATCAGCAAATGAACCAGGTGAGTTCTACGTCTCTATGTTGGGGGTGGTACGGGCTGACGTCCTTGTTGGCTGTACAGTACCGGCAGGCGATGCAGCACCTTCACAAACCGCCTCATCTCCATCAGATGATGCCGGGTGGTGTTCCATCTCCCTCCGGGAACGACGCACAAGGCGGTATGCCTGGAGGTCCTCCCTCAGGAAACCGGATGGGACAGAACAAGCCGATGTCGGGCATGATGCCTCCACCTCCACCGTCGCCAGCAATGGCTGCGAAGACTGCGGGAGGCCCTATGAAGCAGGATGACCCAGTCGCACCGAACGCGTCGCCTCAGAACGCCGCCGTAGGTATTGGCGGACAGGGTCCAGGCCAGAACCCGGCTCCGGGTGCGCCCGGCGGACCTCCACAGGCCTCAACACCTGCTCCCCATACACCAAACACATCAACAATGACGGCGCCGTCGCCCTCTGCGATTATGAACACGTCAACGCCGCAGATGTCGAACCACCCGCCACCTCCTCCACCACCACCCACGTCGGACGGGCTCGATCCGAACTCATTTGCGGGCATCGATTTCTCTGGAGCCGGTTTCGGCGACCTCGATCCCAACATCTTTAATTCGGACACGAGCCTGAACTTCGAGCGCGACTTCGCGGCATGGTTCGACCCGGAAAGCACGGCATGATCGTGTTAGACGCCGGCCGGTGTTGTGGCGTAGGTGTCGTGGAATCGAGTCGAGCTCGCTTGAGCCTTGTTGGCGGATGGATTTGGCGTTCGGAGTCTTCTCCTCTGGTGTCGGAAGTTGGAGTTGGAATCTGGAAGGACTACTGCTTGTTCCTTGGCGTCGCGGATTCGTTCTGACTTATGCGCGCGCGTCTCACAGCCGCGCACAGATCATACATTATATTCTTTCTCCTTCCCCATTCGCTGTTGTGCCTTCGCTTCTCGCTCCTGATCAGGACTGCGTTCTGCGCTGGCGTACTCGTACCCCTGGATGATCGCATTCATGTCAAAAGGCATAGTACAGCTGGTGCCGCGCCCCGGCACCGATGCGCCCATCCAGTCCCCACCACCCTGCCTCTACTCATGTTGTCAGGTTACTATAGATGCTTCCCCCTTTCCTGTAGTGCGCCTTGTATTCTCGTACAACCCATGCCACCATGCCATCCTTCCCTTCCTGCAACAGCACCCCTCCTCTGTTCTCTCCGTCTCCCTGCTCCCGCTCCGAACCCTCTCCTTCCGCCTCCTTCCGCTTCTTCCATATCCTCCGTCGGTGCAGGCCATAGCGCCTACGGTTGGACGATGTTTCTCCACTCGCTCGCCCATCCTTACGGTCGAGTTCGAACCCAAAGTTCGTGTGTCGTTCCGAATCCCAGTCCCCTACTTAGTTACGTACTAGTGATTATCCCCAGCCCCCGTGCCCCGTGCCTCTGTCCGCTATCGTCGAGCTGTTGTTTTACCCTACGCCGTGCGCCTTGTTTTCCTGTCTGATATCTCTAGTCTCCACTGATTGTCTCCCTCTCCTCGGCCTACTACCTACCCATTGCCCGTACGTTGTCCAATTGTCACATAGTCGTGTATACTGTTGCCGTTAGTCACTTTCTATTGCCATCTTTCTCGCTCTCTCATCGTCTCGCGCAGACGTTTCTCGCTAGCTCGCTCTCGTAGCAGTAGGTGTATAGCTCGAGGACGTGTGTGAGGTAGACAACATGGCCTTTCAGCCAACTCGGGCCAGGAGGAGAACCAAATCATCTGTGTGAGCGTCCTGGTTTGCTTCTGCTCTATACGAATCGAATCTGACATGCCAGTCCAGATAGGGGGCCTAGAATCGAAGTTATTCCTTCAAGTGGGGTCTCGTCCTTAACTTTCCCCACCGTTGGGGAGGCCCGGTCGGAGTACTGATCGATGATCACCGGCCTCTTGTTCACGGTGCGTGCGAGACTGCGGGCCTGCATGACATCGGTGACCGGTCTCCGCCCGAGTTTCGACTCCAGAGGATGCATCAATGCATGGATGCGCGAACCCCGCCCGGGCGTGATTCCTCTCCGATCCTCCCGCACCCGCAAGTATCTTACCCACTCCGTGAGCGATAGACTATTCTGCCAGACCAGAACGTACCCATCCCCCATTCGTCGTCGGTATGGCTTTTGCGAGCTCCGTGGAGGGTCGGAGCAATGGGGTCCGAAGTCGGGCAGCCAGCACCGGCACCGTGACCAGGGATCTCAGTTGGCAGACGCTCCGCTCCGCCTCCGTCATGGTGTGTGCAACTTGGCGGCACCGGATCATCTTGCGTGCTCCATGCTCCATGCTCCATGCTCGACGTCTGACCTCGTCGTGCTATGCACCTTTCTCGATGCTGCGCATGCGCATGCAGTGGTGGCGTTTCTGGCGGTAACGCGGGCAGAGACTTGGCGAGACAGTGTGTGGTGTTATCTTCGTCACAACATGATAGATGCTCTCGCGATTGCTTGATCTGGCGCTGGAAGGCTTTGATAGCCAAAATAGGACGTCATGAACAGGGATGGAGGTTCAAGTGAGTACCAATACTTACACTTACTACCACTGCTTAACCTGTGCCATCAAGAGCACCTGGTAATCCTGCTATAGGGTCACTGTCATCTGCGTAACAATCGAGCGACATTGGCGGTCCGCGCGGATTCTTCAGCGTCCGATATCCTATCCACGACCTTCAACTTCGTACGTATGCTGCCATGCGCCGTGGACGCGCCTCTCCGCGACGCAGTGCATACTGTTTGCGTCCAGGGTACGCATCCTTGATGAACGAAGAGGAAAGTACTATTAGGAGGGTCCTCGACAGCAGCTTGTGGTTAAGAAGTGGTGCTTGATTGAGATCTATTATCCTGCAAGAGATGCTTTGCTAGTGGCCCTGAATGGAGCCACCTCTCGCTGGAGGGAGCGAGGGATAGTGGCTCGCGATATGGTTAGGAATTCCGTTAGTCGCCTCATTGGACGCTATGTGCGAGTCGATACCTTTCCCAATAGCAGGCGTTGAACTCTTCGCTCCAGAGACTCGTATTGGGGTTCGGGCACACTGGTGCTAATTCTGAGTTATGGATATTAGCGCAGACGCTCCTTACCCGTTGATAAAACCCACCTTTAGTTGGACACGGCCGCCAGACTCGGTGGCTTGCGGAGTCAACTGTCAGTATAAGATCGTAACTTGCCACACCGTGAATATCGGATCACTGGAGAACTTTTGCAATGCACTTCGAGGATAAATCCGGGAGAGTCAGTCGTGACCGCTGTTGGAGTGAGGTGCGATAGTACTTAAGCCGTGGGTATCCTGCAGGTCGCTTAAACTTGGAAAATCATAGTTGTCCTTGAATGTGTGATGGTTGTGCTCATGCGACCGATCTTCCACGGATTCGGACCCAGTATCGTTGGGGCGGTCTCGGGGCCTACTCGATGCTCTGCATGATCATGACAGTGTTAGCCGGACAACGCAGGCGGGGCGCGTTAAGCGTGCATCGTGAAGCCTATCGATTGATGCGGGATATCTATGCGATAATGACTCACGGAGGCGGCACCGCGACTGGAGCCTGAGAATTGGTGGTTAGACGGATGGCCAAGCAGTCGACAAGATCGAGGGCATCTCAGGGTGAGCCGCGCTGCATCAAGCATGTTTTTAGCTACACTCATACCATATCGTACCAACTTGAATGTCGCTCAGAATTCTAGATGATAGTAGAGGTGGACCACACAACGAGAGCGGCCTGCGCGCTAGGCTGCTGACTCATACTCGGCTACCCCGATTTGGAGGTGTGAGCGACACGTTCGAGTTGCACCTTCAACTCCAACATTGAACCAAGCCACTGTTGTAGCCTCAGCCCATTGCTACCACCGCCTACGACTCGTGTTCACACACCGCCCTTTGCTCCCTTGCTCAGGTAAATATTGTACCCTGATGAAAACTGTGCGTGGCTGGCTGACTCGGCCCGTCCTCCAGGCAACCACATCTCCGTCCAACGAGCCACACATTCTGGACAGCTACGGTAGGTCAATGCACAATGCAGCCTCGTGTGACTAGCCTGATTTGGCGAACAAAGAGCACAGCGTCTCGTTAGCCGACGCTCCATACAAACCATCGGAATTTGAACTGGTATGCGTTCCGCGCTTCTCTCTCCTCATACCGTCCATCATGTCTGACGATCCGTTCGACTCATTCCCCAACACTGGATCCCGCATCCGTCTTTCAGAGGTCGCAAACGCTCCCGCGCCCCTAGAAAGTGTCTCTGCCAACACCGGGAACCTCCAGCCTCCGCCATCCGGACAGCCTGCTCTTGCGCCTGCTGCCGACACTTCCGAGTCTGCAGCCACCGCATACAACCAGCCTCATCAGGCGTTGACTTGCACTCCTATCAGACGACCGAGTCTCAATCTGGCGGCATGATAAAACGTCTGCACGAGCTCCCAATTCAGCATATGCTGGATGTCGTCGTTGGTGGGAAGACACCGACAGACGAAGTACGCAAGAAATATCGATATCACTCTGTCAAGCGGGTCAAGCGAGAGAGCGGTCTCTATTGGAGGGTGGTGAGTGGTTTCATCCTTGCGCTACTTTGCGCTCACTCCGACTGATGAATGCTACAGTCCGACTCTGTGGACTCTGCGTTGGAAGCGGCCGGCTGTAAAGATCTGCACTATCTGGACACCGCCTCTCACAAGGCAGCTGATGGTAATAACGAGCAGACAGATACGGTGAATGACGGGGGAATCTACTGGAAAGACACCCCGCTAGCACGAGAGGTGACGAAGTTCACGGAACAAGACCGCAAACGCAGCAAAATCGCACCGAAAGAGCTAGAGAAGCGGAAGCTCGGACGTCGGTCGTGGAACCACCTAGCGGTGCCATGGGAGATCAAGTACGATCCATGCAAGGCCCCTTTCTACTTTCGGGAGAGGGACTCGCCCATCAACAGCGACGAGGTTGTGGACGTTGAACGAGGTAAGTGGTCGTGGTCGCATACATACACCGCGTTCGTTGCTGTTCCTGATCGAGTTCACCCCCTGTTAGATACATACGAGGAAGACGAAGACCCCGACATCAACGCAGACGTCCCATATGACGACGTCCCAGATATGTCTGCTGCGTCTGGAAAGGTCTCGCCCTATCTTCGTAACACGGCCGACGGCATTGAGGCACTCGGTCAGGTTGCAGAATATGCAGCGAACGTGTTCATACATCAGCACCGGACGTTGTTATACTTCGTCTACATCCTTCGCAACATGTGCCGTCTGCTGTGCTTTGATCGGGGTGGGACGTTCGTATCCACGCCTTTCGACTGGACGAAGAACGAGACGCCGTATCTGCACGATTTCGTCTGGAAACTTGGACGGATGAAGAAGAACAAGGCAGGCCTTGGATACGATCCTAGTGTCTCCCTCGCTTCCTCCGCGGAGCAGACATTGTTCAAGTCCATGTGCACAGACCCCAATGTCCCTCCGGAGGTCCAGCAGTATGTCAAGGATGCGTACGACGATCGCGCGCCTCTCTACAAGGTTCGGATCACGACGACGGAGGTGACAGCAGGCGAGAGGTTTCCTGACACACCTGCTGTCGAGGAGGCTCGATCGCCTGACGCACGTTATAGAAAGACGGAAGTGCAGGAGTTCATCGTCGGGCGACCTCTGTTCCAGGCCGAGTCGCTCATTGGGCGGTGTACGAAGGGCTTTGTTGCGTTGCGCCTGAATGCTCCAAAGGGTGCCAAGCGACTCTGCTTCCTGAAGGACGGTTGGCGGGCCTACGTTCCGGGTCGTACTCGTCCGGAGCATCTTGTCTATCAACGTTTGCATCAACACCATGTCAAGAATATTGCAACACTGATCTGTGGTGGTGACGTCGAGGGACCGGGGGCGCAGAAGACGACAGTCCAAGATTATCTGCATTGCGAAGATCGCAGGAAACGGCCGGTTCCCCGTGTCCACTACCGTATTGCAACGGAGGAGATCGGCCTACCGTTGAATCGGTTCCGGAACTTCAAGGAGCTCGCGCTGGTGATGGCGGACGCTGTACGAGGTGAGTACACGCCACTCTATTGTATTGATACTATGTCTTACAGTTCTCTAGCTCATTTCTTTGCCTGGGATGGGGCAAAAGTGCTACATCGCGATATTAGTGCGGGTAACATCATGATCGACCCCACTACTCGTAGCGGCTTCCTGATCGACTGGGATCTATCGCGATTGGAATGTGAGCTAGAGGTAGGACCTGTAGAGCCAGATCGCTCGGTGAGCTCGTCTCCTTCATTACGGCGTATTAGAAACTCATGTCTCATGTATAGGGCACTTGGATATCTCGATCCGCTCTCTCGCTCATGTATCCACGCAAGCCTTACCGACTCTGGGATGATATTGAATCATTTGTGCATGTCTATCGTCACTTCGTCCTCCGGTACCATGCGACTAGCATATACGATTTCGCACTCCATGTCAAGGACACCTACGAGCGTGTTTCTATCGTGGACGATATCATGATTGGTGGCGAGTTGAAGCTAGAGCAGCTGTGCAAGCCCCGATCGCCATTCAAGGTCACGGACAACCCCGCTCTGCAGGAGATACTCGATGAACTTGCGCGAGGGTGCTACGAGTCATACAATGCGATAGACTTCGACGCAATGGACGAGAGATACGGGTTGTCGCAGGTCACTCCATCGCGGGTCGCTGCGCGTCGACCAGTGATCCATGGTGACGACAACGATCCACTCATACAACTTTTGAGGGCTAGGGGTGATAGGCTGTTGTTGTCTCAACCTCCTCGTCAAATAGGCTCTACCGCTTCGCCATCTCCCCCTGTGCCGACATCTTCGGCCCCTCCGTCAGATCCCTGTGAAGTGAAGGACTACCTCGCTTCTCACCTCGGAATCTTGTACACGTTCACGAAGTACAAGAATGTGCCCGACATCCCGGACAAGGGAGAAGATCAATTTGCTTTGCCGCGCTATAGCACCCTTTACCAGGCTCCTGTCCGCCAACGATCCGTCGACCCCAGCATGGTGACCCACTCTGGCACAAGGGAGGGGGCGCTCGGCTCCGTTGGTTGCTCCCGCGACAGTTCTGCCCATATGTCTGGTCTGCATTCACCTGCGGCTGGGTATTCCGCGGAATCAGTTGCCTCCGGCGTTTCTGACAATTCCAAGAAGCGGACGCGTGAGGAGGAGGTTAGTGATGTGGATGTCGAGGGAGCGGGAGCTTGGCAAGTTGTGACTCGCTCGAAGAGGCAGCGGAGGGCGAAAAAGTAGCAGGGTTATATTTTGACACTGACGATAGTTAGCATGACTCCTGTTTCCCGTCCGCATTGTCTCTCCGTTCACGATGTCTCTTGTATATACGCTGCGATGATTTCTGTCTTGCTGTGTTGTGTCTCGAAGTGCTCTCGTTTGATATCAAACTCCTCACCTGATCGCGTTCGCGCCTTTGCCCCATTCAGCAATCCGCATGCCATAGCCGACGTGGAAGCGCGCCAAATAAGTCCACCACGCGCGCTTAACATTCTTGTAGACTACCACCACATCGCTCACTTCCGAAGTTCTGCTTGATGCCCCGCCAACATGAACGAGTCTCTAGCTTGCTTCCTCGCTCCGGCGCATCTGTTTCTCGCCCGGATTCCCGGAAGTGCTCCTCAACATCACCAGTGCGAGGCTTTTGAACACCCTGATCTTACGCATGCCAAAACCACATCCAGTGTCTACTCGCAGTTTGTAAGCAGCCACATCTGTACAAAATGTCCTGGAAACCATATCTCATATCAATCTAGACATCGACGTCGGCGTCCGTGTTTGAGTCCATCCCAGGCGCTAACCATCTCCAATGCGTCGACACTGCGGTGTTAGCAGACCACCATGGATCCCGGGCCTGTGACTCTCAGGGCGACTATGAAGAGGTCTCCGAATATATCAACTTTAGTACGCAGGTTGGCGGTATTTACTTGGTCGATCCAACAACAATGGCAGGCCGGGTGACAAACACAAGCGTTGTTCATCCACGTTCGCTGATCTGGGACCATTTGACCGTGGCGGTTTTAATAAGTAACGGCGATATGGTTCTGTATGAAGACCACATTGATAAGGTGTCATATGATCATTGTGAGTACCAGCCTGTCTACTGTGGACGTAGTACTCAGGTGGCACAATTCTAACAGATGAGATCAATATCTGTGAGCCATCCAGCGACGAAGAGGACTGTTCCGTAGTCCCGAAGAAGCAATCCCATAGAAACCATCTCTTCGGACTCTTCAAAGCTATGCACCGAATCTTCACTCATCAACATCGTACCTTCAGTTACGCCGTCGACATTGCTGATGGGATGTGCAGACTCGCGTACGTCGATCGTTCGGGCACCCTCGTCTCTTATCCATTCAATTGGACCAGCACGACCTCCCCGTTGCATACATTTTTGTGGAAGATAGCGCAACTCACTCCGGCGCAGTTGGGCTACGATCCGACAGTCACACTCGCTTCGAGTCTCGAACGTGAGCGGTTCATCGGTATGAGTACTGACCCCAGTCTTCCAGACGAGGTCTGGGGTCTTGTCCGGTGTGCGGTGGAAGATTCGTCTCCGATTTACAAGCTTCGTGTCACGACGAATCATACGCCTACGAAACTATCCGACCGCGACGTTGTCTTTGCGAACGCCCTATGGGATGCCGCGCAGCTCGAGCAGCAAGGGGAGTCAAGTTCAGATGAACTGCATGTCCAGGAGTTCATCGTAGGCCGTCCGCACTCCACTTGTGATTCTCTATTTGGCCAGGGCACGCGATGCTTCATAGCGTTGCGACTGGATATCAAGGACGGCAACAAGCTCTGCCTTCTTAAGGACTACTGGCGATCTCACGTCCCTAGTCGTCCAGAGCATTTGGTCTACCAGCGTCTGCATCGCGAGAGGGTACCATTCGTCGCGACTCTCATATGTGGGGGCGATGTCGGTGGCCCCGGAGCCCAGACAACAGAAGTCCAAGAATGCCTCTTCGCTCAAGATCCCCAGAGTCGGCACGTTGCACGCATTCATTACCGCATCTGTGTTGAAGAGATCGGATTGCCATTGACAGACTTTAAGAACTTCAAAGAACTGTCGTATATATTTATTCTGGCTCTCCAAGGTTCGCCCTACGATATCTGTCCTTGATTGGATAACTCCTGACTCAGCGGGGCCACAGCTCATCACTCAGCCTGGACACGTGCTGGTGTGCTGCATCGCGATATCAGCATTGACAATATCATGATTCATCCGGAGACACGCAAGGCGCTGTTGATCAATTGGGATCTGTCTCGACTGGCGAGTGAACTCAGCGTTGATCCTGTGGAACCAGACCGCTCGGTGAGTGTGACGTCTCAGGAAGTTTACCACTGTCCGGCTCACTCTTACTCTCAGGGAACGTGGCAATTTCAATCCGCACTGATCCTGCAGTATCCACGAAAGCCGTACCGCCTATACGACGACCTTGAGTCTTTCGTCCACCTCTTTAGAAACCTGGTGCTTCGTTTCCATCACACCAACGCTTCCAGACGAGGCACCTTGGCCGAGCTAGTCACATCCCTCTTCGACAGCGTGAGCCGTGTCGGCGGGGCGCTAGTGGGTGGTCACCTCAAGCTCGAACAGTTCAAGTCACCCAAATCTCCGTTCTTGGTTATCAACAATTCAGCCCTTCAGGCAGTACTCGACGCCCTGGCCCAGGGTTGCTATTCCTTCTATGCTCAGGTAACAGAAGATCATATGGAGGCTACTTACGGTGTCTTGGACGACACTCAAGAGGACACCATGGAGCCGTACGAGGTCGCGTTCGACATGGATGGTATCGAGCAAGATTGGTTTGAAGATTCTCAAGGTGGCCCGCAGACGAAGATAGATATCGAGGAGTCCACGCAGCCAAGCGATGACTCGCACAATGGCTCGGGTGATGTCAACTCGGACGATGACCCTTGCGACATCGAAGGGTACCTGTCCGAGCACAAGGGGCTTGCCAATGCATTTCATCTTTTCAGCAAGTGTCCTGCCCGCAACGACAAAACAGACGACTTGTTCCGGCTGTGTCCACAGTAGCGACGTCAGTCGTCTGTCGATGACTGGGACTCTCGAATACATCCGAGGCCCAAAACTTCGGTTGCCACGTCGCAATGTCCCTTGGATCAAATCTGGCCTTCTTCTCTACGCTTCCCTCTGTCCACGCATCCAGCCGCTCTCAGTCGGTATATCGCTCGAGTCCGGTTCATAACCTATCAAGGCTAAGAGCGTCGGGCTAGAACAGACGGTGCCTCAGTACGAGGGAAAGACTAATGGTATTGCATAGCTAGGTACCTAGAACAGACTACATAGAAGAATGAGTATAGATTACATGGATCATATATGAGAGGGCTCACCGGTGCTTCAGTACGAGGGAAAGACTGAAGCACCGGGGATGCGACGTGCTCGGTATATCAGAGAGATCTAAGCGAGAAAACGTGGAGGGTGCGCACGGACCCAGGGATTTACCTCGCTCTGTGGGTGTCTGAGGACAAACGAGGCAGGAGGGGACCGGGCGCGCTGTCCACTCGTCAGCGTTTGTACTCCAACACCTAGAAATTAATTGGCTGAAAGTTGCTCGGACTCGGGTTTCGTATGCTTTTGAACTACGTGAAAATGCGTTGGTTGAATCATGTGCAAGAACGTGAGTACTAACTAATACAGTAAGCGGATATGCGTGTCGACTCATGCTTTTCAAGCATAACGTCTCATACTTGGCTTCATCGGGAACGACTTCATGGCCTGCACTGCACCCTCAGGCGCATCCGGACCTATGAAATTTTCCAAGTTGGACTTGCTGATTCTAGCCATCCTCTCCGCCCTGTTCCACATTTTCACCTCCCATGCAGCAACTGCGGCCTCCCTCTCCTCGACCGTCTTTCCCTCGATAATAGCCTCAGAAAGCGTGTGGCCGAGCTCGAAAGCATCGAGCATGGCGAGGTTCGCGCCCGCGCCGGCGAACGGGGACATAAGGTGAGCAGCGTCTCCGATAATCGTGACACCAGGGACATGGTCCCACTGGTGCCGGATGGGGAGGTAGTATAGGGCGCGGTGATAGATCATCCCATCGTCGATATTCTCAATGAATTTGCGGATCCACGGCGCCCAGTCCTCGAACATCTCGAGCAACACCTTCCGGACCTCCGCCGGTTCGCTCGGTGTCTTCCACTCGGAGGAGCTAGCGTGGAAGACATATGCACGGATACGCCCGTCCCCGTTGAGCTGCGTCCCGAAGAACTTGCTGTCCTGCTGAGCGTATGCGCTCCCTTGACCGACGTTGCTCACGACGTCCGTCATGTCGGGTCGAGCGGCAACCTCTGGGGAGATCGATATCTCCGTGCCTGTGAAGCCGGTGTAGAGAGGTGTAGCAGAAGACACGAGGGGGCGGATACGCGAGAATGCGCCATCAGCGCCGATGAGGATGTCGCTGATGACCGTGAAACCGTTGGTGAACGTCAGCTCGTGATGCCCCTGACCGAGAGGGCGAACGGAAGAGAGAGCGTAAGCCCACTTGACAGAATTGGCAGGGACGGCGTCGAGAAGTATCTTCCGTAGCATATTACGGTCGATCTCGGGGCGGCTGTCGAGAGGGTTTTGGTCCTTCTCCGGCTTCGAGTGTAGCAGGAGGTTCCCGGCCTTGTCGCACATCCTGAGCTCCTCGCCGTCGGGACGAGCGTACTTCATGAACGCGTCGTTGATACCGTTCTCGCGGAGTGCGCGCTGGCCGCTGAACCATCCAAGGTCCAGCATTCCACCGAGATGACTGTGTGAGTCAGGAGAAGACTCGCGCTCGTACAGCGTGGAAGGGATGCCGTGGCGGTGGAGAGTGAGGTGGAGGACGAGGCCAGCGGGCCCTCCACCCACGATGGCAATGCGCGGTTCGTTTGTGGACGGGGATGTCATCTGCGTTTACCATGAGTAGGGCACAGGATATCCTCAGGATTGCGTGAACACACCTGGGATTACGGTAAGTGCAATGAGATGGCAAATGTGAGGGCATGCCTTCCCCGTTCTTATAGCACGTCAGATGTGCTCTAGGCATTCCTCCGATGCTGCTCGCCTGTCAGTGGAGTCAGTTCGGCATTAGCAAAAGTGACATAGATGTAGTCAGTGCTGGCGTTTCTGATAAGACATGACCTTGCATGGTGAGGAGTTTGCCAGTCTGACAACTTATCGGTATGTACCTGCCACATCAGCAAAGGTGACGGCGTCAGGTAAGCCGTAGTCAGTGGCGTATCTGATAAGATATGACCTTGCATGGTGAGGAATGTGCCATTCTGGCCACTTATCGGTGTGTACCTGCCAGCAGTGGCATGAATTGCCATCATTCACCCGCGGTGCTTGCTCTCTTACCAGAGACATACTTAGTCTCCCCTAAGACAGTATATGATCTATGGATATGGGGAAGGCATACTTTCTATTTCATTCATCTTCTTCCGGGGTACCAACCGCATACAGTCGATACCTGACTACTTACGTGGCCAACCACACACGGAGGGGAATGGCGGGACCGTGCTCCTCCTGCCCTTTGATGAACGTTATCATCACTCCTCCTCCGGGGTCCGTATGATGTGCGGGTTATCCTCTGGCATTGCGAATTCGAAGTTCTGCAGCAGTTCTGCAGCGACGGCTTGCATCTGGTACGTTCTAGACATTAAGGTGAGCCATGCATTTCAAACTTAGGGCCAGAACATTCACTCACGCAAACCGCCATCTGAAAAGCCGACGTTAGTGATCACACATGTAATGAGAATGACAATAATGACATACACAATGCAGGCACGCACTCCGGCAGCTTAGTGAAGTGTTTCTCGGTACCTGACGCTCGATCGCTGACAATAGCTATACATGGAACTCACAGAAAGACATTCTGCAGGTGACATCCAGTGCTCAGCATATTATTGAGATAAACGCAAGAAGCTCACAAGTTGGCGTACACTCCAACCTTCACCTGTTTGTCCGCATCGAGCCGGAAAAATCGCTCAGGGTCCCATTTGTCCGCGTCTGCGCCCCAAACACTCTGCAGACTGGCATCACCGCAAGGACAAGCAGAGAGTATTATGGCGGTCAGTTCTCAAGGTGTGAAGCCCAATATGATCTCACCGATTGTAACCTGCTATAGAGATCGTGACCGCTTGGCCCGCGGCTATTGGGATCTCGTTCAGCACATTACCTTCCTTGCCAATAACGGGCTCGGAGAGCGGGATGATATCGTCCTTTGCAGCGACGCGCCAGAGGTGGTACGCGATCGGATGGAACCGAAGCGTCTCCTGTATGTCCACGCTCAGTGCTTCTTCTTTGTGGATCCCCATCGGGTAAGCGATTGGCGCACCTTGATAGCCGCTAACATGACTTTCATCCCATTCAAATCTTCTAGAGCGAAGTCGACGTCCCCGTGTGCGACAGTCTGAGCTCGCGCTGCACGAATCTCTGCGCGTACCCGTGCCTGGTACTCCGGGCGCTGAGCGAGTTCCCATAACAGCGAGCTTATGGTGCCGGGCGTTGTTTATTGCCCCGCAACCGTCAAATTGGCCATCTGCGCGATGACTTCCTCTTCACCGAGGCGGGGTTGCTCGTCCTCCGACGCGTTTGCCTTTACTGTCAAAGGAACAGTCGTGAACAGGAGTTCGGAGTACAGAAGAGGTGAGCACTCAATACGCTCATAATGTCTGTCTTCTCCCGTGCAACGAGCCCCTCTTTTGCGCTGGAGTTGTAGAGTGGCTTCCCAATCTTTGCGAATTCTTCTTTCATATGGCGGAAGCGGGCGTAGACACGTCCAGGCGTGTATTTGGTGAGTTTTGGAAGCCATTGAGAGAAGAACTGCCACGTCGCGCGGTAGAATACATTTGTAGCATCGAGGAACAGCCGCGCGTCGATACTATAATGTCGAGTTGTTGATATCATTGTGAGAAGACTTGTTTGGATCCGCCGACTCAGAGCGTTTTGTACTCCTCAGCAAGTATGTTCTCGGCGTCGTCTGTAGCCCCGAAGTTGTATTCGAATGCAGCTGATAGGAGATGAGTACCGTGACGCAAGGATGCGAGACGAGGGAGTTGGCGACGTACCCTCACCAATAGTGTCCAGGGCGGACCTAGGGAGCCAATCATTCACCAGAATGATGCCACCGGGCTTATCGGCGACGACCATGTTCCGCCAATGGTCAATCACCTGCATAGTTCTAGTGAGTAACAATGCTAAAGAGACAGAGTGGACAACACCTTTCTCGACGACCGTTGGAACGGTGGGACAAAGGCACGCAGCTGTGGGGTACTAAACGCCGGTGTCATGACTTTGCGATAGCATCGATGCATGGCTCCTTCATAGGGAATGAAACAAATATATGTGATCGGGTCTCCGTTACAGGACAGCGAGGCTACACTGACCTTCACTCCAGATGATCCCTGGTCCGAACGAGAGCCAGGACATGTGAATCATATCCAACCGCTGTAACCGGACTTGTGAAGTATATACTGCAATGGTCAACCTTCAATAACGAAGGATGCTCAAGGTCTTGAGAGATGGATGGTCATGTAGTCACGTACACTGAAGTAACTGCGGGTACGCCAGGTAGCTCCGTACTCGCGCATCCACTGGAAGTCTAGTTCTCCGGTCTCAGGCGCATGGAAGAGCTGGAACTCGTTGCCTATTGTGGCACGCATTGATGGTCAGGTACGAGGATATGGGAAGATTCAAGAACGCATAGAACATACCGAATAGCACAGAAGGAGACGGTGGGCTACGGAGGTTAAGGAGGGTAGGTCCTCAGTATAGCGGATGCATCCGAGTCTGCTCATTCTGAAGCTTTGGCTGGGGGCATAGTAGAACGGCCGGCCCAATGCGTACGCTCGACTTCGCATAAGTTTTCTCACGCTGTCAAAAACAGCTTTCCGTGAGCCGCAACCGTAGTAGTCAACAACAATGTCGAGCACTCATGCAAGCAGATAGTACTGGGAGACGTAGCAAGGACCACACTAAGTATTACGTGACTGTCCATAACTTCAACATACCAGGGTACAGTGCATGGTGTTGGCAGCAGAACACGTTCCCAGTGACTTTACGGCACTAAATGACTCAGAGCCTAGAATTAGCTTCGATGGGCCTGCAGTACACCAAGAATAGCAAGACTCACTGGTTTTCCCACATTGGAAACATCCTAGCAAGTAGTGCTTATGCAGGTGAGAAGATAAATTCGATCTAATGGGAACACGAGGTCGGTTGTGTGGGATCCGAGCCGAGAGCGTACGTTCGCGGACAGACTGCGTCGGCAAAACTTGATACTTAAAAGCAGCTGAACAGATGCGAGGACGGGGACAAATTCAAGTACTCACCTGCACATGCACACAGCTCGTGACAACCAATCAGTGAGTCCTTGACATACTGTAAGTACAATGGTACATACTTGCTCATCGACCAGCCGTAGGTCATGACTTCCTCAGACTCCACGACTCCGAGACCACGCATTGCCATCATCGGAGGTGGACCCGCAGGCCTCGTTTTGCTTCTCACGCTTCATCGTCGCGGAGTCCCCGCCACACTCTACGAACGCGAGTCCGGGTTCGACTCCCGAGCTCACCTTGGTGGCATCCTTGATCTCGGATATGACAGCGGCCAGCGCGCGCTGCGCGAGAACGGGCTCGAAGATGCGTTCAAGCGCCACTCTCGTGCCGAGGCTGACGAGTTCAAAATCTGCGACAAGAGCGGGAAGGTCCTGCTCTCCAAGCCCGTAGAGCCCGAAGACGAGCGCAATCCACTCGATGCTCGTCCTGAAATCGACCGGAGCGTCCTTCGCAAGATGCTCCTCGATGCTGCCCCTAACGGCGCCGTCAAGTGGGGACACGCGCTCTCCTCCGTCCGTCCGCTCGGAAACGGGCAGCACGAGCTCACGTTCGCGAACGGCTTTACGGTCGTCAGCGACATCCTCATCGGCGCGGACGGAGCATTCTCACACGTTCGGCCCCTTGTTTCTCCTACGACGCCCATCTATTACGGCCTCTGTGGAACAGAGATCTCCCTCTCTCCCGAAGTCGCCGCGCGTCCCGAGATGCAAGACGTGCGGGAGGCGGTCGGAGAGGGCAGCATATACGCCCCCCAGGAATTGAAGGCGTTCATTGCACAGAAGAACGGCGATGGCCGTATCCGCGCCTATGCGTGGCACAGCAGTCCTATCGAATGGATGACGCCGGGGGAGCCGGACGAGGCTAGGAAGGTGGTGCTCGAAATCTTCAAGGACTGGGCGCCGTGGATGCGCAAGTTGATCGAAAACTGCGACGATGCCGCGGTATACCACCGCTCGCTCTTCTACCTTCCTGTCGGCCACCGATGGGACCACGTTCCCGGTGTGACCCTTGTGGGCGACGCTGCTCATCTCATGGGCCCCTTCGCTGGTGCTGGCGCAAATCTTGCGATGGTCGACGGGCTGGAGCTCGGCCTACTGCTCGCCAAGGCAATCGCTGAGGGAAAGTCCGGTGATGAGGAGAGGGAGACGGCGGTTGCTGCATGGGAGGAGAAGATGTTCGCCAGTGCCGGGAGGGTGGCGGCAATCACGATGGAGAACTTCAAGGTGTTTATACATCCGAATGCGCCGGAGTCTGCCATGGAGAGAGTGAGGTCTTTCATGATGCGGCCAAGCGGTAGGCGTGAAGCCTGACAGTACTGTACAGTTAGTCTTTCGTTTCGTGCTGGTTTGTGGATAGTAAGTTGATGATGCTCACGCGCTCACGACTCGGATATCGATGCGGGACTCCTGTGCTTAGGAACGTCGTTGCTGTTAATAGAGCGTTTAGTGTGAACTGACTCCGTATTAATCCTGTACGTTCCGTTACTATCCGTAAATCCATCTGGGGGCGTTAATACAGTTGCTTGCTTTCTTAGTGTCAATTCCATGTATGATCCACTTCCTGCGGTGTCGTGATTGAACGGGCTGGTACAAGATTGGGTGACGAGTGTCATGTTTGCCATGTTGGTAATTATACTGGTCTGGCATCATCGAATCATGGTCAGATTCGATCGTCTTGACTTGCTCAGTAAGGGAGTAGGTTGATACTAGAGTGTCTTACGTAATAAGTTTCAGGAGCCCGCCTTGCATTCAGATTCTGCCCATTCTTACGTGGCGATTGAACAGATCCAAATCTGTGGATCCACGTGGTGCAGGCGCCAGACGGGATAAAGCGCCCCCGGCGGCCCAGGTCTTGACTCAACCAACGGTTGTTCCTCAGTTCTTCTGACTTCAGGCTACACCGCATCTGGCATTTGGCTCCCTATGTGAACACCGACGTGGTGCATATCCCGGCTTGGGAGACGCAACACACTGAATGGTTGGCCATCAATGAAGCGCGTAGGTCCACACACTCCGTCGGAAGTCCTGAGGGACGATGCGCTGGACAGAAGATAGAACTTGGTTAGCTTCGGAGCAGGTGCCTAACGGCTTGCTTTCATAGAGCCGAACTGCTTCCCGTCGCGCATACGATCCCAGGGATTAAGACTCATCCCGACTAAGAACTCGTCCGACGATGATCGGTATCAGCTGAGCAGAGTTCATTCTGCGGGCGACGGGGCGACGAATGTCTGAATGGTGTGAGCCCTGTCCCACCAACTGCTGAGGCGGGTACACTCTGATCTTTTCGCGTAGGCACCAGTCGTTCGTTTCGTTTCAGTGTTTCACTGAGGTGCATATTGATACGATGATGAAAATCCCCGAGGCTGATGCAAGTGGGCTATCCAAACACCCGAAAATCCTTCTACTGCATCAACTTCAGAAACCCCATCACCGTGATGCTCAGTGAGAACAGGACGGCATTTGTCAAACCCCTCCGAGTTCTGGGCGACACACCCGATGACAGGACCGATAAGCAGACGCTGTCCGTGTCGCTCAAGCCACAGGTGCGTAATTTAACGGTACACTCTTCCTCTAGTACGGTACGTACGGTACAATGACTCGGCGGGTTGCACACCTAGAACAAACAGCCCTGTCAGCACCGCTGGAGACGAGTAGTAGAAGGCTCGGGGCACGAATCCAGACGGTACATTTTCGCGGCCGTGAGTTTCAATTTGAGCTGATACGTCTGACTAGATTCATGTCTCCGACTTGAACTCTGAGCTTATGCCCTTCGGAACACTGGCAATTCTTCTGACTTCAGACCACTCGACTGGACCGAGAACGTTCCATATCGGGATCCGAGTCTGTCTGGGATATTGCGCACTTGGGCCTGCATACGGGGATGCACAGATGACGCAAGCTCAAGACATGCTCTCCACACATAACACCGTCACGATGCAAGCTGTGCCACGCGTCCACTACTTATCGTATCTGTGAAGAGATGGGTGTACTGCTGACGTACTTCATTAATATCACAATCTGACGTCAATAAGTGATACAAAACGATAGAACTGTATGTCAGGGCAGATAGCCAGGATACTAACTCACGGTGATCGAAGCGAGTGTCGTGGTGGAGAATAATGTAGGCCGGTCGTAATGCATGCACATCAATCCACCTAGCCAGATATGGATTGATTGGCGGCGATATGCGGATGATTATGACTCACTAGTGTGCGGCATCGTGACTCGACAATGGGTGGTTAGCAACGTGGGACTCGAATAACACCAAGGCTGTATAACTATACGCCCGTTCTATGGTTTACAACGTGCTCCAGTAACTTCAATTTTCCTAATGAGTAGCATCTAGGCTTGTCAGATCGGATGAATTGTCATTCAGACATATTGGTGGTTGGGGACGACCGAAAGTGCTGCGGGCGCTCTCGGCTACCTGATTGGGATCGTGAGCTCCACAATGCACACGTTGCAACTTCAACTTCGACCAAACCCACCGCAGCTCAGTCCATTGTCACCATCGGCTACCATCCACATCCACATATCGCCTTTTGCTCGCTTGCTTAGGTGACTATTGGTCTCTTGATGAAACAGTTGTGGTTGGCTGACTCGGCTAGTCCTCTGGCAGGCAACCGCGCCTCCGTCCACCGAACCACACGTTCTGGACTACCACGGTAGGTCTATGCACAGCGTGCCCTTGTGTTGCGAGACTAATTGGGCGAAAAAAGTCGCCATTGGGGCTTTAATCTTCAGCATATTTAAACTTCGACCATCTCCAATCGCGGTCCTGCTCTCCCTCCGTCGTCCAACACACCTTCACCGTCTTCCGACTCCGACGGCAAGACCACACAGC
This sequence comes from Fomes fomentarius, assembly GCA_022606135.1. Classification (NCBI taxonomy): domain Eukaryota; kingdom Fungi; phylum Basidiomycota; class Agaricomycetes; order Polyporales; family Polyporaceae; genus Fomes; species Fomes fomentarius. Next base: position 3,152,150 of record JABYQN010000003.1, on the reverse strand, counting down.
CCATCACAAAAGACGTCCACTCTACCCCAGTCAAACCTGCCTTCTGGAATCTCAACCAGTTCGCGTTTGAACCGAAGGAGGGAAACGAACGCGGACCAGGTATTATCAACGAAGCCGGAATGGCTCCACGCTTCCATCTAGTGAAAGAGGATATTTTTATGGGGTGGGTGCCTGGAAGGAGTCCTACGGAGGAAGAGCGCGAGAAGTTTGTAGCTCCGAACCTGGAGAATGCGAAGGTCGAGAGTGATCTGTATCCCGAATTGGTGCGTTGCGGTATAACACATGTGTGAACAATGTATCCTAATGCTATGGTCTAGGGCAAAACCTCGACGTCCGTGCTCAATGCTGCGAAGTGTACCGCACTGCGGTTTGTCCTTACCCCCAATCACAAAGGATCGGACGGTAACAGCAAGAGCCGGGACACATACAACGACGGTGGCATCTACCTTAATCACTGGCAAGCCCGGGAGGCGACAACTCTTAGCCCAGAAGCCCGAAAGAGGAGCAAGTTACCGGCCAAGATATTGAACGCTCCAGAGCTTGGCTGTCGCTCGTGGAATTACCTCGCGGTCCCATTTGAAGCAAAGTTCGATCCCTCGAGGGCCGCGTTCTACTTTCACGAAGGTAAGGGCAAGTCCAAATCAACGTCGAAAGGCTCCAAGACACAAACACGCGATTCGGATGCAGCGGACACCGAGAAGACGACGAAGGACAGTAGCCTATCTACCTCGCCGGCCGAAAGTGAGTTATAACAAAGCTCATGCATCAGCGATTTGTGCTGATGATGACATCGTCGGTCCTAGGTGACACCGTTGAAGAACCAGCCGACGAGCAAACAATGGACAATACCGACACATCAAACCAACCTGAAGGTTAGCTCCTACACGCATACTTTCAGTTGTCTCCTTCTGACTCGTCCACCTAGGCACGGCAGCTGAAACCGGCGACCCGTCTTCCCTCCCTTCCCCGCAGAAGGTCGAACCTTTCATCCGCAATACGTCTCAGGGATTGCAGGCGTTGGCTCAGCTTGGCGAATACATGTGCAACACGTTCACTCACCAGCATCGCACCTTCTCATACGCCATCTACATCGTCAAGGACACGTGCCGCCTGCTGTATTTCGACCGCTCGGGTGCCTATGTCACCACACCATTCAACTGGACAGTCACTACGTCCTCCTTACACACCTTCCTATGGAGACTGGCACATATGTCTAAGGCGGAGATGGGCTACGACACCACGGCTAGTCTCGCCTCCAGCACGGAATGTGACATGTTCAAAGCCATGGCAGAAGATGCATCCGTTCAGAAGGAGGTCCAGGAGTATGTCAAACGCGCCACGTCCGACTCAGCGCCGATCTACAAAGTGCGGGTCGCTTCCAACCCTGGGACCGACATCGACAAGCACCCTACAGTTGAAGGTGATCAGGGTACTCCCAAAGAGGAGCAGGAGTTTCTCGTCGGTCGTCATCACTTTGCGGCCGATACTCTCGTTGGACGATGCACAAGGGGCTATATCGCGCTCAGGCTGAAGGACGGTAAGGCTGATTCGGATTCGCTCTGCTTCTTGAAGGACAGCTGGCGTCCTTATGTCTCGGGACGCGCCCGTCCGGAGCATGTCGTATACCAGCTGCTGGCCGAGCATAAGGTCCCGCACGTCCCCACTCTCGTTTGCGGTGGAGATGTGATTGATAGTCTTGACTCGCAAGTCACGGTCGTCCAGGAGTCTCTTGTTGTAGACGACATGAAGCCTGTCCCCCGCATTCATTATCGCCTTGTCACGAAGGAGATATGTGTTCCGGTTCAGGAGTTCAGGAATTTCAAAGAACTCACTTCTATCTTCATAGACGTTCTCAGAGGTGCGTAGTCATCGGCATGTTGTTTACGTTTCATGTCATTGATTTGATTCTCGTTTGACAGCTCACTTCTATGCATATACTCAAGCCAGAGTCCTCCATCGCGACATCAGTGTTGGAAATATAATGATCGATCCTGTCACCCGTAGAGGGGTTTTGATCGACTGGGATCTCTCCCGGCTAGTGGAACAATTAGGGAGTGGTCCTGTAGAGCCAGCCCGATCGGTATGTGTATGTGAGATTGCCCCAAACCATGATTACTGATCCTCCCTGCGGTCATACACAGGGGACTTGGTCAACCCGATCTGCGCTTCTGCTGCAGTATCCTCGAAAACCGTGTCGTCTCTCCGATGACTTGGAGTCTATCGTCCATGCCTACAGGCACCTCACGCTGTGCTACCACCTTACAGACGTCACGCCGAAGTTACGGAATTTCATCGAGACGACATACGAGAAGGTCATAATGGTCAATGGTGTCTTGATGGGCGGTTTCACGAAACTTGGCCAGTTTGCCTCGCCACGATCACCCTTCGAAGTCATCGGGAACCCCCACCTTCAGTCCGTCCTTGATGCCCTAGCGAAGGGTTGTTTCTCTTTCTATGACCAGATCAATCTTGATCGCATGCAGGAGAAGTATGGCATTCAGAATGAGGCCCTCCCCAAGCTGGTTGAGGATGTTCATGCCACTCCCGTTACGATTGAGGAACCCGTCGATCTTCTGGAGCTGTCTCGGCGTGCGAAGCGGAGAGAGGCCGCCTCGGCTAAAGCCCTCACGGGACCTCAGTCAAAGGATGGGTCGTCTACGTCCCGTCCGCCCGGCGATACTTCTCATACCGAGCCCGAGGATCCCTGTGACATCGATGGCTTCCTTTCCTCACACGAAGATCTGTCGGATGTGTTCTACATCTACAAGAATTACCCCACTCTGCTAGACAAAGGTGTCGACTATTTCCGTATGAAGCAGCCAGCGCCCCTCTTCATGCATCCGCCTCGCTACCGAACTAGCGATCTAGCTAGCAAGTCGCTGTCGGGAACCATGGAGTGGAACTCCATGCACCGCGGATCGCCTCTTCTGGGATGCTCGATATCGTCTGCGGATTCTCAGTTGGGCAAACGTGCGCGCGAGGATGTCTCTGAGGATGTCTCGGCGGGCACATCAGCGACGCTACCTGAGGACTCCGAACCCGCATCAAAGCGCCGTGCGTGATCCTGGTCAGAGCCAACGGCGCGTCATCCTGCTCCGCAAGTGGCTCACTTCCCCGCTCTCTGCTCCCGATTTCCTGTTGCGATCCACTCACGCAGCCCATTCACCGACCCTTACTCCACCTTTCTCATCGCCCGTAATTCCCCTGTCCTCATCCGAGTTCCCTTCAAGGACGTGCGCCCTCTAGTAGGATACTCCAGTGATACACCGGTGAGATTGCACCAGTTAGATATCAGTATTCACTGTCGCCGTCTTGTCCTTGTGCTGTTCTTTGTTACTGTAATCATCATTCAAGTGGTCAGGCAGTCATATTGACTCTTTCTGCTCTGCGCCGTGCTGGAGGATCCCCAAAATTTATAGTTGTTGATAGTAGTATATAAGGCTCGGAGCTCCGGCCGCAGTGTGAGCAAGCGTACATATCCTAAGTGGGCAAGTGCACATCAGCAAGCCTACCAGTGCACGCGCTTGATGTGCTGTTCAGTCCCGTTGTCCCTGACATAGAAAACGTATCCCTCCCGGATACATCATACTGCTGCGGATGTACTATTACACGCCATTCTACCCGGAATAGAGCACGGGGGCGAATCAGGTGGGGGGTCACGGTATGGGCCATGTACGACGGTCGTGTAGCTACTATTAGCGGGGGTAGCAGACGTATTCGGAAGGTAGCTTGTATGGCGAGGCGGGGCGGACTATCATGAAGCAATGAAAATGATTACACCTTCACTGGCAGAACGTGAGCCTTGTCATTATGGAGGATTAGTAACTTTCTCAATATAGTAGGCCGGTCTTACATGTGCAACACTCCACCTAAATAAAGGTCAGTTAGCCGGCGGCAATAGTACACTTCATCAACGTGACAATAGTCGTTTTCGAGTTGAACCTCCATCAAACATACTGGTCGCAGTGGTTCAAACGTTCAAGTTTGGGACAGCCGCGGCGCTCTCGGCTACCCGATTTGGATGCCTGAGCTCCGCGCCTCGGATATGCATGTTCAACCAAGTTCAACCACGCGTACTGGCCACTCATCTGCCCTCAATTCACCCTTTCTTTGCTCAGGTGAGGTTTTGACCTGATGGAAACAGTGTGGCTGGCTGACTTGACCGGTCGGGCGCAGGCATCCTCTACCTCAACGCTTCAAGTCCGAAATCGACCCCCACCAAGTCCGAGTCCATCCAGTCTTTTAGCTTTTCAGCCTAACGAGAATTGGCTACTAACTAAACCAAGATGGCTCCTCGATGCCATCTGGTGTACGTGGGTCTGATGCTGCGAGATATGCCTGGGGGGAATCCGACAGATGAAGATAGTGCGAGCTTCGTCGCGCCGGACTTAAGTGACGTACACGGGGATATCGATGCCTACATCGAGCTGGTGAGCCATTGAACTAGTCGCGAGAACATTTCTAATAATGTCTCCTGTTCAGGGCAAGACCTCAAACAGTGTGTTCGACGCAGCTGAATGCAAGACCCTGCGTTTTCTCATCACACCACACCACAAATCCCATGATGGAAACGGCGGCTCTACCAACACTATCAATGATGGCGGGGTGTACTGGAATACACCAGAAGCCAGGGCAGACACGCACTTCAGTGAAGTAGACCGCAAGAAGAGCAAGATGTCTCCAAAGCTGCTGGCTGTTCCTGAGCTTGCGCGTAGCTCCTGGAACCACGTCGTCATTCCGGCAGAGGTGAAGTACAAACCAGACAATGCTGCGTTTTTCTTCCCCAGGGCATCGAAGTCAAAGGGCAAGTCAAAGGGTAAGCCGTCCGGGGCAACTCCCGGCCCTTCGAAATTTGACACCAGTTGCGATGACTACGGTACGTCCTCTCCGATGTCTCCGATTACGCCCTTATTGAACTTGCTTTGGTAGTGTCTTCATGCGACAGTGTGGCCGGCACTACGCACGATGAAGATGACCCCCCAGATATTGCCGCCGGTGCCACGACGGTCCCGCATTTCATTCGGAACTCGAAAGAAGGGAACAGAGGGTTTCCCCAGCTCGTAGAATACATGTACAACACATTCACCCACCAACATCGCACCTTCTGCTACGCCATCTACATCTTGCGCAAGCAGTGTCGACTGTTGTACTTCGATCGTACAGGTGCCTATGTCTCGACCCCTTTCGATTGGACGGTCACCACCTCCCCTCTACATACTTTCCTATGGAAACTGACGCTTATGGAGAATCCCGCAAATATGGGTTATGATACGACTGCCACCCTGGCTTCTACCGATGAGCGACGACGGTTCACCGCCATGGCGACCCACGGCTCGGTACATCCCGATATCCAGCAATACGTACAACGGGCTCTTGCAGACTCCGCTCCCCTCTACAAGTTGCGCGTCAGGCCTTGCCCTCCATCTAAGGACGAGAGGTTCCCAGATGAACCGTATCCCAAGCCCTCTCCAGGTGGTGAAGGGGATCATGATGGTGCCAAAGCGCAAGAGCAAGAGTTCGAGTTCATCGTCGGTCGTCCCCACTTCGCCGTTGAATCCCTTGTTGGTCGGTGCACGCGAGGCTATGTTGCATTGAAGCTAGACCCCAATTTCGAGGAGAATGACACGCTCTGCTTTCTCAAGGACTGCTGGCGCCCTTACGTCCCTGGACGTACTCGTCCGGAGCATCTCGTTTACCAGCGTCTACACCGCCATGGAGTAGGCTTCATCGCGACGCTTATCTGTGGTGGAGACGTCGGTGGTCCTGTTGCACAGAAGACGAAGATTCAAGACGCCCTCTTCACTGATAATCCCACCATGCAACCCGTCCCGCGCGTGCATTATCGTATCTGTACCAAAGAGATCGGAATACCGCTGATGGACTTCCGAAACTTCAGAGAACTCTCTTTCATCTTTGTCGAGGCGCTGAAAGGTACGTTCATCGCCACATATGATTCGATACCTGATGCTGAGTGTCCTTTGCAGCTCACTATGGTGCATGGAAACTCGCTGGCGTTCTTCATCGTGATATCAGTATTGGGAACATCATGATCAATCCTCTCACCCGAGAGGGATTCCTGATTGACTGGGATCTATCTCGACTTGTGACGGAGTTGGGTACAGGCCCTGTGGAGCCAGATCGCTCGGTGAGTACTAACCTGCAGACTTGCATACGTGATCGTGACCGTTTACTGAAAATCTCGAATAGGGGACGTGGCAGACACGTTCCGCTCTGTTCCTGCAGTTCCCATGCAAGCCATATCGCCTTTCCGATGACTTGGAGTCTTTTGTCCACGGCTATCGATACCTTGTTCTTCGTTTCCACATCACTTCGGTTGATGACCTGAGGGCGGTCATCGCATCCACATTCGAGCAAGTCATCCGTCAGGATGGGACCTTAATAGGCGGAGGGGAGAAGTTGAAGCAATTTGCATCCCCGACATCTCCGTTCCAAGTCGTAGGTAACCGGGAGCTCCAACGCATCCTCAACTTGCTAGCGAAGGGTTGTCATTCGTTCTATCAGAAGGTCAACATTGATCGCATGCGAGCGAGCTATGGGATGTCGAGTGGACAGGTTCAACATCCGGGTAAAGCAGGCACGAACAATCGGAAAATCCTCGAAGAGGACGCCTTTGACGAACTACTGGCCAGAGAGGTTGCGGTAGAGCTGGACGAAGAGTCAGATGGCGAGGATTCAAGCACCGAGGATTCAGACGAAGACACTACTCAGTCCGACCCGGCCGACGTTGAAGGCTGGCTGACGGGCCACGTGAACCTCATCAAGGTTTTCAAGATGTTCAGCAAGAATTCTGACGTTCTCCAAGACAAATCAGAAGATAGATTCGTTTCCGCCAGACAACGGCCTGTTCACGATGCACTGCCCCGTATGCAGAGCAGTGACATTGCGAGCTTGTCACGTTCCGGGACTCTTGAGTTCCGACCAAGGTGGCAAGCTGCGCATACAGGCGGCAGCGAATCCTGGGAGCAGCTCGGGTCCCTTTCTCCGCGCTCCCCTTTCCTTCGCCCCCTTTCTCCCCACATGCGTCCCCTCACCCCAGGCGCATCATTCGAGTCCGCTTCTGTCTCATCTCTCGGCTTACAGTCGAGGAAGCGTGCACGCGAGTGCGAAGATTCTGACGTGGCACCTGTCGATCTGTGCGAAGACGAACCGGGTTTGAAGCGTCGGGCATACTAGAACCTAGTCTACGCTGAAGGTCCGACAAGCTGCTGCCAAGTCAGATCATGTCTAGAATTGTCATGTATATTGTGTAGTGCAATGATGTTATTGATAAGTTGACTCGCCATCGTTTGAGTGCGGGAAACAACACACTTTGCTGTGTATAGGACCTTGAACCCAGAAGTGCAGAACGCGATCAGATGACTGGACGCTCGACCGTTTTCAGCCGACGATACAGCCTGAGGTTTTCTATTATGCTGTGTGGCATTGCCCAAACGCATGTACCTACGGCTAGAGGCCCATATAACGGATTGAATGTCGTCTGGCAAAAATTCTTTTGCTTATGGAGCTCGCTTATCCGAGTCGTCTATGGACAACTATCAGCCATTGAGGCTGGCACGAGGAGCAACGACTCGAATTTCAAGCTTCGAGTTTGCTTCCCAATCTCTAGTACATACGGAAAGAGACTGGGCGTTCAATCTGGCGCGCGTTCTTACCACTTACTCGCCAAAGCCCCTGTCTTCTATTCGTAACCGTCATCGTTACCCCTGGTCAAATTGGTGACCACCCTGATCTCGACGGTGACTGACCCCAGTCTCTGTAGCTACCACCATGTCGTACGAAGTCACTGTCCATATTGACGATGAAGACAAGCCTACGAATATTCCGGACTACGAGTTCATCATCAAGCAGAGTTTCAACCTGCGTCCCCACCAGACTAACGCCATAAACTTAAACTCTGTCCGAATCACTCTCGACGCGAGATCTGATCACGACGTCAGCAACATCTGGGTCAAGTTCGCCCCCAGCGTAACAATGAGAGAGGCTAGGACACAACAATTTGTCTCGCAATACCTCGAACAGCACAACATTGCAGCCGTCCGTGCCCCTCGCGTCTACCTCGCCTTCACATGGGGCGACTTCGGTTTTATCGTCTCTGAATACGTCGACGGGCCCATGTGCGAATACTCTGATATCGATCTCGTCGCCGCCGCAGTGCAGGCTATGCTCAAGATCCCGAGCCCCAGCTCGACCCCTGGACCCGTCGGAGGAGGCGTGATCGAGCACCCCTTTTTCCTTGAAAGGACCTCCGATATCTGGTACGAGACCGTCGAGGAGCTGCAGAGACATGTCAACGGAGTGAGTCTTCTCTTTTGTCTCGTTCTGTCCCTCTCTCACCTCGACTGTTTTCTCAATGATGCGTCTTCACACAGATCCTGGCCAAGACAAGGACACCGGGGCGTGTTAACTACACAAAGGAGGTCGCGGACTACGGCCTGATCCTCTGTATATCGGATATCAAGTCTGTCAACTTCATGAAGGATGGAGAGGGTAGGATAGTGGCCGTGGATTTTGGCGGCTACTCGTTCCTGCCGCCGTCGTTCTTCGCCTTGGCGCTGCGTCGAGGCGGGGGTTTTGCACATAACATCTCCTGCCAGATCGAGATTCCACCATCGCCTAACCTTGCGCCAACGGAAAGCGCGTCTTTCGCGTTGGTTCCACGTGGTAGAAACGATATCGGTGAGTAGATTTCCCTCCTCTCACTATACGGTTGCCTTCCGCCGCCTTCTCACAAGGATATCGAACTCATTGTACTGCACAGGCCTCCCAAGGGAACTCCGGTCCAGGCCCACCCCTGGGGTATTCTATGGACGCATTCAACTAGTTTCGTGAGTGGAGATCACTTCCCTTTTACAGGAATACCGAACTCATTTTACCGAACAGGCCTCCCGAGGGAACTACGGACCAGGCCCCGCACTGGGATATCGTATGGGGTTGAAGTAGATTGCTTGACGTACCTATTTCTTTGTTTGCATGTAAAACTAGGCTGTCGGAGAGTAACGCCGGGTGCCATCTCTAGCTGTTGAGTCCCAAGCGTTCACCGCGCTGGATCGGGCCGGCGCCTTTTTCAACATACACAGCCCTCCTCGCAACGTGAACGACAATATAAGCCGTTGGGTGACTATTTGCACGAAGAGCTTCACTTCATCAGCAGGATGACATTGGTAGTATGAAATTTCCTCCTCCTCCTCCTCCTCCTCAGCCTCACTCCCTATTGGCGCCGAACGGCCATGTCTGCGCTTAAGTAACGCTACCCGATTCGGATATTCGAACTCAGTTACCTCAACCAAAGGGTAGTCGCACAGCTTGTTACTACGAGCCACCAATCAACGAGCCACACAAGTGAGTCTCGACTGCCGCGGTATACTAGGTCCACGTATTGCGAGACTAACTAGCCAACAGCCTCGTCGGGGTCGCGGCACTGTACCGGTCGCTTCTGGCAATCCTACGCATCACGCATCTCCCAACTCTGGTTCTGGTCACTCTTCGGCCGTCCCAAATTGCAGTTCTATACTGCCCCCTCTGTCGCTCGACGCAACTTAACTGTTGCACCACCACCAACAGCCAGACAGCACACGTCAGGGGACAAGACTTCCTTCCACTTCACTCGATCTGAATCAATCCGGGTTTAAACCGAAGGACTGATACATTCTCAACGAGGCTAGGATGGCATCGCAAATACATCTGCTAGACGACGATGTCTTTATTGAAAGGATGCCCGGAAGAGGCCCTACGGAAGAAGAGCGCGAGCAGTTTGTAGCTCCGAACCTAGAGGAAGCGGAGGTGAAGAATGACATCTACCTCGAGATGGTGCGTCGTGATAGTACTACATGCAGAACCACCTATCTCATTGCTACGCCTAGGCCAAAACCTCGACATCCGTGCTCGGTGCTGCGAATTGTACCACACTGCGATTCATCATTACCCCCGACCACAAAGCTTCGGACGGTCGTGATGCGAGCCGCTCGGACACATGCAACAATGGTGGTATCTACCTAAACCACTCCCAAGCCCGGAAAGCGACAACTCTTAGCGCAGAAGCCCGAAAGAGTAGCAAATTACCCCCGAAGATATTCAACGCCCCGGAGTTTGGCTGTCACTCCTGGGATTACCTCACGGTCCCCGTTCAAGCAAAGTATGAGTTCTCACAGGCTGCTTTTCTCTTCAACGAAGGTGCGGACCAGTCCAGTTCGAACTCAAACTCCAAGGCGTGCGACTCGAATACTGCGGAGTCGGACATTCCGACGAACAACATGTTGCTAAACTCATAGATCTGTGCTGATGGTAATACCTCTCTAGGTGACATCCTTCAAGAACCAGCCAACGAGCACACAGTCGACAATACCGACACATCTGTAGAGGGACCAGACCAAGGTTAGCTCCTGCGCGCATATGTCGTTTGTCTCCTTCCCACCTCTCTTAATGCCCGCGTCCAGATGCAGAAGCGAAAACCGGCAACCCATCGTGTCTCCCATTCTCGCAGAATGTCCCACCTTCAATCATCCGCAATACACGTGAGGGATTGAAAGCGTTCGCTCAATTCGACGATGACATGTACAGCACACTCACCTACCAGCATCGCATCTTCTCATACGCTATCTACGTCGCTAAGAACATGTGCCGCTTGCTGTTTTTGGACCGCTCGGGTGCCTATATCACCACGCCATTCGACTGGACAGTCACTACGTCCTCCTTACACACCTTCCTATGGAAGCTGGCACATATGTCTGCGGCACAGATGGGCTACGACACCACGGCTAGTCTCGCCTCCAGCACGGAATGTGACATGTTCAAAGACATGGCAGAAGATGCATCCGTTCAGAAGGAGGTCCAGGAGTATGTCAAACGCGCCACGTCCGACTCAGCGCCGATCTACAAAGTGCGGGTCGCTTCCAACCCTGGGACCGACATCGACAAGCACCCTACAGCTGAAGGCGGTCAGGGTACTCCCAAAGAGGAGCAGGAGTTTCTCGTCGGTCGTCATCACTTTGCGGCCGATACTCTCATTGGACGATGCACAAGGGGCTATGTTGCGCTGAGGCTACAGGACGGCAAGGCTGATTCGCTCTGCTTCTTGAAGGACAGCTGGCGTCCTTATGTCCCGGGACGCGCCCGTCCGGAGCATGTCGTATACCAGCTGCTGGCCGAGCATAAGGTCCCGCACGTCCCCACTCTCGTTTGCGGTGGAGATGTGATTGATAGTCTTGACTCGCAAGTCACGGTCGTCCAGGAGTCTCTTGTTGTAGACGACATGAAGCCTTTCCCCCGCATTCATTATCGCCTTGTCACGAAGGAGATATGCGTTCCGGTTCAGGAGTTCAGGAATTTCAAAGAACTCACTTCTATCTTCATAGACGTTCTCAGAGGTGCGTAGTCATCGACATGTTGTTTACGTTTCATGTCATTGATTTGATCTTCGTTTGACAGCTCACTTCTATGCATATACTCAAGCTAGAGTGCTCCATCGCGACATCAGTGTTGGAAATATAATGATCGATCCTGTCACCCGTAGAGGGGTTTTGATCGACTGGGATCTCTCCCGGCTAGTGGAACAATTAGGGAGTGGTCCTGTAGAGCCAGTCCGATCGGTATGTGTATGTGAGATTGCCCCAAACCATGATTACTGATCTGTGGTCATACACAGGGGACTTGGTCAACCCGATCTGCGCTTCTGCTGCAGTATCCTCGAAAACCGTGTCGTCTCTCCGATGACTTGGAGTCTATCGTTCATGCCTACAGGCACCTCACGCTGCGCTACCACCTTACGGACATCACGCCGAAGTTACGGAGTTTCATCGAGACGACATACGAGAAGGTCATAATGGTCAATGGTGTCTTGAAGGGCGGTTTCACGAAACTTGGCCAGTTTGCCTCTCCACGATCGCCCTTCGAAGTCATCGGGAACCCCCACCTTCAGTCCGTCCTTGATGCCCTAGCGAAGGGTTGCTTCTCTTTCTATGACCAGATCAACCTTGATCGCATGCAGGAGAAGTACGGTATCGAGGATGAGGCCCGCCCCCAGCTGGCTGAGGACGTTCATGCCACCATTTGGATCCAGGAATCCGACCAGAGGATGTTCGAGACTGCGGGGCTTTCAGTCGCTAACCATCCCACTGGAGCTCAGTCCGAGGGCAGCGGAGCTCAGCTAGAGGCCAGTGAAGCTCAGTCGGAGGCCGGGTCGTCTACGTCCCTTCGGCCCACTGACCGCGACCGCGACGCTGTCCAAGCCGAACCCGACGATCCTTGTGAAATACATGGATTCCTGTCATCACACGTGGGTTTGAGGAATGTGTTCTACCTCTACAAGAATTACCCCACTCTGCTAGACAAAGGTGTGGACTATTTCTGTATGAAGCAGCCATCGCCCCTCTTCATGCATCCGCCTCGCTACCGAAGTAGCGATCTAGCTAGCAAGTCGCTGTCGGGAACCATGGAGTGGAACTCCATGCACCGCGGATCGCCTCTTCCCGGATCGTGGAGATCGTCTGTGGGCTGTCAGTTGGGCAAACGTGCGCGCGAGGATGCGTCTGAGGATGTCTCTGGGGGCACATCAGCGAAGCTACTTGAGGACTCTGAACCCGCATCAAAGCGCCGCGCGTGATCCTGGTCAGGGCCAACGCCGCGTCATCCTGGCCCGCAACTGGCTCACCTCTCCGCTCTTTGCTCTCGATTTCCTGTTCCGAAGCACTCACGCAGCCCATTCACCGACCCATGTTCTATCTGTCTCATCGCCCGTAACTCCTCTGTCCTCTTCCGATTTCGGTCAAGAACGCGCGCCTTCTAGTAGGATACTCCAGTGATATTGCACTAGTCGATATCAGCGTGCCCCGTCGCCTTGTATTGTGTCCGTACTGTGATGATCATATAATCAATTAGTTGAGCTGAAATCCACTTTCTCTGCTCTGCGCCGTGCTGGACGGACCCTCGAGACTACGGCCGTCGTTAGTGGGGGCATGCCATGACGTGTAGTAGGATGGAGTTCCGCACTTCCGCTGTAATTCTGGGGACCAACTACTACTCCCTGACCTCGAGCACAAGCAGGGCCGACTCTTCACTAATCGAGATTGAACTGAGTCTTGCGGCATGATATTTCATGTACGAGCCCAGCGAGCATGGAGAAATGAGCAGGGTGGATAGTATCATCAGAGTTATACTTATAGCAAGTAAAGGACCCGCTAAGCCTTGCGTCTGTTCTCGGGATTCATCATGTACTCCCTCGCCTCCCGTACCATCTCATCCGACACTTCGCCCGTGGAGACTTTCAACAGCAATGTCGTGGCTTCCGCAAGCTTTGTGATGCTAGTCACCATCTCGTCCTCCCACGCAGCGACCGCCGCCTCCCTCTCCCCAGCCGCCTTGCCCTCCTTGATCGCCTCAGCAAGCACGATACCAAGCTCCAGACCATCGAGCATCGCGAGGTTCGCCCCTGCGCCGTTGGGGGGCAAGAGGTGTGCAGCGTCGCCGATGATGGTGACGCCATTGACATGGCCCCAGCGATGACCGGCGGGGAGGGTGAAGATCGGACGGTGGTAGATGGCGGCGTCGTCGCAGTGCTCGATCACCTTGCGCATCCACGGCGCCCAGTCGTGGTAGATCTCGAGCAGCACCTTCCGGGCCTCCGTGGGCTCGCTCGGCGTCTTCCACTCGAGCGGTGAGGGGTGCCAGAGGTAGGCGCGGATGCGGCCGCTGCCGTTGCGCTGGAGCGCGAACACGTAGCTGGGCTCCATGACGAACGCGCTGCCCGGCCCAACGGCCTCGCTGACGTCCCGCAGCTCGGGGCTGGCTACGACCTCGGGAGCAAGGGAGATCTCCGAGCCGTTGCGGCCGCTGAACGTAGGCGTAGCGGGAGAGACGAGGGCGCGGACACGGGAGAAGCCGCCGTCCGCACCGACGAGGATGTCGCTGACGACGGTGATGCCGTTGGTGAACGTGATCTCGTGCTGCCCGCCTCCGAGCGGGCGGGCGGAGGCGAAGGCGTGGCCCCACTTGATGTGCTCGGCGGGGACGGCGTCGAGCAGCATCTTGCGGAGGACGGGGCGGTCGATCTCGGGGCGGGCGTCGAGCGGGTCCTCGTCGGGATCGGCGGGCTTGATCATGCGGACGTTTCCGTTTCTGTAGTACATCCTGAGCTCTTGCGCGTCGACGCGGGAGTGCTGCTCGAACGCGTCCTTGAGGCCGTTCTCGCGCAGCGCGCGCTGGCCGCTGTCGTACCCGAGGTCCAGCATGCCGCCCAGATGTGCGCGGGAGTCTGCGCTGGGCTCGCGCTCGTATAGGGTGGCGGGGACGCCGCGGCGGTGGAGAGTGAGGAGGAGGGTGAGCCCGGCGAGTCCTCCTCCGATGATAACAATGCGAGGAGCTGAGGCAGAGGACATGATCTGAGTGAGGTGTGTTAGCTATTACCTCGTGCTTGCATTGAACCGAGCACTTACTTCTCTTCTTTGTGGGATTATGGGGCTGTCAGGCAGGAGAGTACTCGTGTCTGAGTTGTGGCACCCTCGCCGAGTGCAGTATCTTTATATACACCAGCAAGGGTCTTGCCGTCGGTCAGCGAGTGAACGTATATTGTCGGCACACGAAGGCAGTCCTGTGGTTGACCAGGATCTTCTGCCGATGCGCAGCTCGGCGATCGGCTATCTGGGCACACCTGATGAATGTTGGAACCATGACGTCTATGTGCATTGCTACGTGTAAGGATTGGGTGCACACACTTGCGTGGCCGCCCGGCATTGCCAAACATTGAATGATGTACTCAATCGCACGCGTAAGTTGCTGCGTGACCCGCAATGCACATTCGTAGTATATACAGAACGACGAACGCTCTGAGTGAAGACCATTCATGGTGAGATTGTCCACTTGTCGATTGCTGTTGAACGGCGGCAACGTGAGGCTCGTGGCAGGCGTCGTGTTCCCTTATCATGAGTAGATTGGGGCAGCGTCAGATGACATCGTGAGTCTCTGGGAGGAGACCGTGATCCAGCCAGAGTCTTGCAAAGGGCACAAGCGCAGAATGAAGAGGACAGAGACAAGTAAGTGCGAGCATGACTGGCGCGGGGTTGCATGGTCTCAGATCTTGATCCAACGCTGGCCGCGGTGGCTGTGGAGGTTTGAACAGTGGAAGCGCCCTGTCGTGCGAGGTGGGGCTGAGAACGAAGGTGAGGTAAGTAATGGGGGCTATTGGCTGGTTAGTCCGGCAGTCGGCGCGGAAGCACGCCTCGGCACAAGAACGCGCGAGTCGGCAAATGAGGGTACTTGTGCTCGTGGAACTTTGGGGTACTAGTGTCGTTCCAAATGTCGCCCGCGGTCAACGTGGATACTTGTCCCAAGTTCGCGATATAAGTGTCAGAGGGAGAGAGAGGGGAGCATGAAGCGGACTCGGATCCTAGAGACTGTGACTGGTTTGAACCCCAAAAGACTGAGGACTTGCCTGTTTTATCTTATCTCATCTCGCTTAACGCCGGTGGCTTGGGCCCGCTTCCGTCCCTGAACTCGTTTGAACAAGAACCCCACGCTCCCGCACACGTTCTTTCTCTCTCCTATCCGCCTCGTCGTCTTCCTCGTCGGCCTACAACAACCACCATGGGCGCTGCAACAGACGATCCACAGTATACAAACCAACCACGAGTGCCACCAGACGCCAATCATGTTGAGGAGACGCAGGGCAGACAGCAGGTATCCACCCCTCCGGGCGAATGCAATGGTGTGTCCGCACCCGCTCCCCGTTCTGTACTTGTAGTGAGAGTTATATAGGAACAGACTCAAAGACCTCGAGGAAACGCGAACGAGAGGTATCTCTCGAACCCGCCACTCCGCATGCGATTACGCAGGTGCGTCGCTCGATTGACTCGTTTAGCCTTTCTATCCATCTATCCCCATCTCCTTGCTCTCTTTCGCCACTTCTCTGTCTCCGATATTGCGCAAGCATCTTTTCTATCCAACACCAAGTCTCCTCGAGCGATATGTACTCCAACCACCTTTATCCGACCACCGTTCGGCGCCACTTGATGTCACCCCTTACACAATCACGTAGGATATCGACCTTGAGCGACCAGAGAACAAGGAGAGGCGGACTCCTGCGAAGAAGAACCGCACTAGTGATCTAGTTCTCGAAGCGACACAAGAAGAAACCGAGGATGACGTCCAACTCAATGGCTCTCCTCCACACGAATCCAAGATACGACAAATCAGCCAGGGTGTCGAAGACATCAAATGGCAGAACATAAAGAAGGACGAGGGCGTCGAGAATGAGCCAGAGCAGAAGATGGACGAGGACCCCTCCGCAGAGGGTGAGGGTGAGCACGCTTCCCGTGCCCAATCCGAAACCAGCAAGTCGACGTCGACATCAGACGATGCGACAACCCCAGATACCACCCTCCCCCCTCTTCTGCAAGGTGCGAATCCTCCAATACTGGATGACTCGGCATGCAACGGAGAAGACACGGGGGGCGCGGCTGGTGCAGAGCACCCACCTGAGTCACATGTGGCCTCAGCGCCGCGACCTTCTGGGGCTGTCTTCCCTTCTTCGTCTCCAGTCTCAACATCCCCTTCCGATTCAGAGCCCTCAGAGAAGACACATCGTCTACCTTCATCTCGACGTAGCTCCGATTCAGACCAGGAGAAGGGTCTCAAACGCAAACTCGGTGACCGTACTGTGAGCGAGAGCTTTGTTCCCGGAGACAACGTCCCCGGCAAGAATGGAACCGTTGTCGTCGGCGCGACGAAACGGCCGAGAGATGACCCCGAGGCCGATCCGAATACGCGCGAGAAGAAACGGCCCACCCCTCCACCCGAAGAGGACGAACAGGCGGAGAAGATGGTCCAGACCCCGGCCTCTGTCTCTCCCCCAAAATTTGTGAGTGTTCGCATACGTTTCGCAGCTCTCGTTTGCTAAACGTGCCTTGTACTGTACACAGGGTGGATTCGCAGCGTATGCATCCACAAGCTCGCCCTTTGCCTCAGTGCAAGGGCCACGCATCTTCGGAGCCAAGCAGCCGTCCACTTCCTCGTGGGCCAGCGCAGGCCCGATCTCGAGCCCGAACGCCATCGGGGGTCCCAACGTGACGTCTCCGTTCGCGTCTACCAGCACCTCTCCCTCTCCGTTCGCGGCTGCAGTCGCAGCCAAGGAAACATCCTCCTCGTCGGCACCGCAGGCCCACAAACGCACAGGCTTCGAGGCCTTTGCGTCCTCCACCTCTCCTTTCGCGAGCGCAGCGAAGCGCCCAAAGTCTCCACCACCATCTAACACCCTCCTAGCGCGCAGCCGCTCACCGTCGCGCCATGGCACCCCCGCACGCGCGACGAGCGCGTTCTCTGCGTACGCTGCGGGGGGAGCGCAGAGCTTCGCTGCCCCGACGCCGCGGCGCTCCCCAGGATCGGTGTTCGGGGAGAGCTCGTCCGGGAACTTAATGGCAAGCTCGAGCAGTAGCGTTCTCGACTCGGGCAAGGAGGACGAGGATAGCGAGAAGGACTCGGGCGTGAGCTTTGGCGAGCGGTTGCGGTCGAGCAAGGATAAGGAGGAGGAGGAGGCGAGCGACGAGGAGAAGCGGCTGAACTTGACGGAGCAGGAAGGTGAGTTTGTCATTGCTTTGTTTGGGTTGCCGGAGGAGACGTGGCTCATGTTGGGTGGATACGTGTGCAGTGACGACGGGGGAGGAAGAGGAGGATTCGGTGTACCAGGTGCGCGGGAAGCTGTTCACGCTGAGCATGCAGAACCAGTGGAAGGAGCGCGGGACGGGTATGCTGCGTCTCAATGTGCGGCGAGAGGACGGCGGAGGCGCGCGGTTGGGTGAGTACTGGCTTCTTCTTATACCAATGGACCAATAGGGCAATGCGCTGATGAGCGTTGTGCAGTTATGCGCAAGGAGGCGGTGTATACGGTGCTGCTGAATGCGCCGCTGTTTAAGGGCATGAGGTGCTTCCTCGCGCAGGATCCGCGTTACATCCGGTTCAGCATCATCGAAGCTGGCGCTACTACACACTACAACCTCAGAGTGCGTATCCTATCTCCTCAGCGTCGGAGGTATCGCTCAGCTAAATGCATGTGCCCGCAGGTATCGAACGCGAAGATCGCTCAGGAGCTCCTTGACGAGATCAATGCGCGTATCCCGACTGAATAATTGAGTCGTGGGCCATCGTATCTTATAGAATGGGGGAGGGGCGTTGCACCTGCATTTCGCACACGCAGGACACAGACACAACACACACATTCTCTCTCTCTGTGTCTCTTTGCTGGATCGAGACGCTGTTGACCGTGCTTTCCCGGCTATGCTATCGTACAGTACGCGCAAGCTATTATTCATACTCTTTTCATCATTTTCACTTTCACTTTCACTTTCCCTCCCACTCCAACTCAATTCTATCACCTGGCACAAGGTTTTCTTCCTCTTCCTGTATTTTCTTTTTCTTTTTCTTCTTTTCTGTTTTTCTTTGACGATCGCTTTACGGAGAATGACTTTGACTCTGGGCTCGCGAATGGGTTTCGTGTAGCCAAGTACAACCAACAAGTAGTACAATCCCCATGTATATCTATTGCTGCAATCGCGGTCTGCTCTTTTTCGGCAGTCTGCTGATCGCGTCGAAGCACGACTGTGTACTACATGGTGGCAGTCTGGCAGAAGTCGCTCATGTTACATGCATGGTTCACAATATGGGCGCTTCGCGGCTTCCCATCATCATCGATGTCATCATCTGCACCCTCAATCGATGCATCAATGTATATATGGATCCCGATACTCGAAGCCGAAACCTTCATCGCGGCCGACGGCGATATCAACGTTGGACGCTGCCACAATGTGTTTTGACACTCTCACGTTCATCCTCGTTCATCGTGCAGGCCGCGTCGACCGTCGTATGCGTTCTCGAGCTCGATGCGTTAGTTGGCCACGGGCACGAGATCTAGGTGGGGCGTTACGTTGAACGTTGAGCGGCCTAGTTGATGTAACGCCAGCCACGGTGGACGAAATCGAATTGGTAATATGCCTAGTTTGTGTAAGTGCTCGATCGATTCGGAGGTATTCATACATATATATCCACCTTCTCTTGCCACACCGGCTGCCGCAGGTGGGCTCGGGAAGAATGAGAAGAGCGTTGGGAGTGGGAGCTGGATTCGGGTTCGAACCTTGCAAGGAGCACCGCAGGCTGCATACGCTCGTACGTTTGCTTCGCACGACTCACGGGAGTCTGAGAGGCGAGTATGCGAACGGACATTGTCGTAAGTGGGATTGCATGCTTCCTGTGTGCTGTCAATGTTCTGGACGTGGCGTGGATGGCCACAGCCCACGAGAGAGTTCCCGTCGACCTCTCTGTCGCCGCGGAGCTCGAGACTTTCTCGAATGCCGCGCGGTTGGGTTCTGCGTCGCGCGAAGCTAGTGAGATTCCGAATGCGCGTAGTCGGGGAAGCGCTCTCTTACAGTGTATTTGCCTCCGAGAGCGAGATTTGGTATCACCTGCCTCCGTCCATTGTGACGATGTTATGACCTTGTGCGTGCACGAGGAGCAAGCAGATGCCTGCAGGCAGGTGCGTACGACTCGGAGGACTGTATGATGGTGTGAGGCTTATATTGGCTAGCGGGATCGGCTAGGGACGCGGCCTTGAATCTCGGTGGCGCAGGCCATAAGTAGGCGCCTGTATCCGGAGACTCGAATCTCAGATCCGGGCGCAGGAATGATCGAAGTCTGCCCCGTCGCGTGGCAATGCACCTCCGTCTTTCCGCGTCTCCGCCACTGTATCCGCCTCGTGGCCGTTGCATGCTCAGCAGCGTGTGTGCTCTCGTGCGTCGAGCGGACGGCCTCAGCGCTGAGAAAGAGCAGTGGGTGTGTAGCGATGGAGGCCGCAGGGAAGGGGGATGTCTGGAGCAGGAGGGATTTAGGGAAGAGGCTTGTGAGGTAAGAGCTGTTGCGAGATAACGATCTCGATTACCCCTGTGATCAGCGACCGCGTTTTCAATGGACGTCTGCCAATTTCTCACCTTGCTTCCGCCCTCTTCCCTTCCCCCACCGACTCCTCCCCCCGCCATGAACGTCGCCGCCCTGCTCCACGACTCCCCCTCCGACGACCGCACACGCAGACACGCCCGCCAGGAGCAGGAGCAGAACGCACACCAGCAGCAACACCAGCAGCACCAGCAGCAGCAGCCTCCACCCTCTACACACCGTCCACCTCATCACTCTCCGCCCCTCGAACGGCCTCGCGACACACGCGAACACGACCGCCACCCGCTCGACGTCTCCCACCCGCCGTTCACCTCCCAGCCCCTGCAGCACCGTCGGTCGCCACCGCCGTTCGCCCACAGCAGGCCGCCCAGCCCCCCGCGTCATCCCCCGCCGTTTGGGGCGCCTCTCTCTGCGGACTTCCCGGCCCATTCCCAGCGCGTACCGCTCCTCCCGCCGCCGTCGCAGCTGCTCCAGGAGCAGTACGATGTCCCCCATCCGTCGAGGAGAGCCAATCCGGAGGGCATGTCGCATCCGCATGAGCGGCCGCCAGGTGAGCATGACTGCGATCCACCTTTGTTCGGCTTCTTGCTTGTTCGCTCTCGGTCTTGTTTCGCAATCCGGGTCATTGGGCTGCGCTGCTCGCTTGTGATGGACGGGTGTATACCTGTTCTACCAGCGTTCGTGCTGTTGGAGTTGGGTGACTGTATGCGGCGCGGCCGACGTCAGGGAAGATCACGAGTCTGTTTATGTGTTGCTCTCGACTCTCCCCCGCACCCGCTGCGATCCTTTCATGTCGACCGTTGTGTGGGTATGATATCGTCCACATTCTGCGCTGGAGGAGTGAGTGTGGGCTGCCTGGCGGCTCCAGGGAGCGGTGTGTTCGGTTGATACAATCACCCGTTTGACAGCTTCTAGACTTCTGCCGGCGATGATCGCGATGGTGTCACATTCACATCTCTCTACATCTTCTTTTGCGCTGCGGCGAAGTTATATCTTGCCGAAGTCCACCGGCACTTGTATGTGCTATAGAAGCCCTCTTTGTCTGATTAGCCGTCTATATCCGATCATATATTTCATGTCGAGCCCATAGTCAACGAAACACACCATACCGAGTCAGAGTGCTAACAGTACCTTTGTGTCCAGGACCTCCGAATGCTCCCTCTCAAGCACAAATATACGTCGTTGAACATCGTAACCCAAGTCTCCCGCCAAAGTCCCATTCGCATCATCATCATCACCACCATGCCTCGCTCACCCATCCCAGCACACCATCATCCATGCACATGCCACCCCCGCCCTCACGGTCCACTCATGCCTCTCCACCTCACACTCATCACATCCACGGACCCGGGCAAGGTAGCATCCCCTTGTTTCCTACCCAGGTAGGCCCCGGTGTCCCTCCCAGCGGTCCGCCTTCATTGCATCCGCCTCCCCCGTCTTCTTCGTCTCCGGGCATGAACTTGCGGATAGGTGGCGAACAATCCCCAATGTACGGCCTCCCATACCAAGGCCAAAATCCCTCTCCTCACCAGCACTCTCACTCCTCCCTCTCGCATCACTCGCAGGGCAGCTCCCACTCCCACCACGACCGCCACCGCGGGCGCGGCAGCAGCACCAGCAGCGTTCCGCCAGGTCCGGGCGGCGCCTTCGACCTCAAGTCTGCGACAGCGTCTCCCGTCATGGCCGGTCTCCGCCCGGCGCCCTATGACGAGCGTGATGTGAGGGAGCGGGATTCCGGGCCGGGTGGGATGGGCAGACCCCGTGGACCGCCGCCCCTCGGAGTCGGCGCCTCTGGCCCTGGGATGCCCCCGACCCCCATCGGCCCCGGCCGTCCCCAAGACTCGATGTCGCATATCCTTGGACCTGGCGTGCACCCGAATGCTCTTGCGGACAAGAGAGAACGCGAAAGGGAACGGGAGCGGGCTGTGGGTATGCCCCGAGAACGGGATCGAAGAGATAGTGGGGCGAGCCAGCATGAGAGCCCTGGCGCGATACGGAGGGAGCACGAGCAGAGGGAGAGGGAGAGGGAGAGACAGGCGCAGCAGAGGGAGCGCGAGAAGATGGACAGGCAGATGATGCAGGAGAGGGAGATGCAGGAGAGGGAGCGGAGGGATCGGAGGGAGCGGGAGAGGGAGAGGGACAGAGAGATGCAGATGCAGAGGGAGAGGGAGCAGCGAGAACGCGACAGGGATCGAGAAAGGGAGCAGCACGAACGGGAGCAGCGAGAAAGGGAGCAGCGAGACAGGGACAGAGAGAGGGAGAGGGAACGACGGGAGAGGGAGCAGGAGGGCTTCCGTCAGCACGCGCACGACTTGATGGGCGTCGGAGGCGTTGGGCTCGGTCTCGGTGCTGGGATGGGTCTGTCGCCAGCGGAGATTGAGGAACGCGAGTGGATGAGGAAACAGCAGCTGCAGCTGCAGGGTATCGCTCACCCCATGCGCGTACAACCTCAGCCCCAGCCTCAACCCCAACTCCCGCCGCAGAATCAACACCAGCTTCAGCACCAGCACCAGCACCAACCGCCGATGTCGATGTCGATGTCGATCGGCCCGCCCCATGGCCAGCAGCACGGCGGGTGGCCGAGGTTCCACCAGACGCTGATCAGCCCCGAAGACGAGAGGAGGGAAATGGAGCGCAGGAGAGGGCACGAGGATGTGCCCGTCCAGTGGGAGACGGAGGCCCCTAGGGCGCCAGGCCGTGGCAAGTCGCGTACGAGCACGAAAGACAGGGACCGGGAGGAACGTGAGCGTGCGAAGGATGCGCAAGCCCAGCGGGACGATCGCAAGCGGGCGAGCGTCCGGGACAAGGACCGCAGCGACCGGGAGCGGGAGCAACTAACACGAGAACGCGAACAGCGCGAAAAGGCCGCTGAGGAGGAGTTCCGCCGCGACCGCGAGCTTGCGATGCAGAAAGAGGCGCAGTACGAGCTCATGGAGCGCGAGCGGGTGGAGCGCGAGATGCGCGATATGGAGGCCATCCGCGCAGCGCGTGCACGGGAAGGTCAAGGTCAGGCTCAGGCTCATCTTCAGCAATCGCACCACCATCATCTGCACCACTCGCATTCGGTGTCTGGCACGCCGTTGCCCGGCGCGCAGCCGTCGCCGCACGTTGGGCCGCCGAGCAAGCAGGGGGCGATGGGCCCTGCGCCACCGCTGCCTGGAGACATCCCGCTCGAGTATCCGCACCAGCGGGAACGACTAGGCCCGCAGAAGGGACCTGGGTCGATGCCATCTGGGATGGGCATCCCACCACAGCGGCCTTCGCAGATCGTTCATCAGCAAATCCCCCATCCTCACCAAATGGCTCCCGGCCCGCACATGCGCCAACATCCACCGCCAGACATGTATCCTCCCGGGATGCCAATCGGTTACCCCCGTCGACCATCCCCGTCGCCGCTGCCGTTCCACGATCCCGCAGCGCAAGCCATCCCTGCACCATATATGTTCCCGCGCTCGAGCTCGCCAACGCTCGTCCTACCTGTCCGACACCTCGGCACGTTCGTCTTCCCGCGCACGCCCTTCCCCTTCCTCGACTTCCCGCCATCGTTCACCGAGACCGGCGCCCCGTCGGACCCAACAGACATCCGCGCCACCATCTACCTCCCCTCGCGCTTCATCCCGCTCACGCGCCCGCCACGGCCGCGCATCTGGGGCGGGGCGCTCATCCCCGCCGTGCCGCCGCTCACGGGCGCGCAGAGACAGCTGTGCATGCAGTTCTGCGGGACGGCGCCGCAGTACGGGCGCCCGTGGCCCGAAGAGGTGCGCGAGGGCAGGAGGGTGTACACGGACGACTCGGACCTGTTCTTGTGCGCGCTGCATGCGGGCTGGGTGTCGTGGAGCGCTGCGCGCAGGGCGCGTAGGGAGGGGCGGGATTTGAGGATGGAGGTGAGGCTGACGAGGGAGGCGAGGTTCATTGGTGGGTTTGGGGCGGGGTTGCGCCCGAGAGAGAGGGGGGTCAGAGGAACAGGGAGAGGGAGAGAGACAGAGAGAGAGCGCCAGGGGAGATGGAGGTGGAGAGTTTGGGTCAGGAGGATGATGGGAACTCGTTGTTGAGCTCGGGGTGGGGGAACGGCCATGACGGTGCGGGTGTGGAGGTCCTCAAGGCTGTGTTCGTCCCGGTGAGCCTCACAGTGCGTTGGTGATTTTTGCGAGGATTTTGTCACTGACGGAGAAGGCGGATTCTTGCCAGGCGGGCACCGCCCATTCGTTCGGGCTGCGCAATCGCTCGCAGCGAATGCTCGAGTACGCGGAGCGACGGTCAGCACTGGGATGTGCACCGCGACTGGGTCGCAAGCGGAGACGGCTGCACGGGGCGTCGTCGTTTGCAGACGGCGAGAGAGAGAGCGCTGTGCAGCTTCGACTCGACCAAGTGGACGAGGAGCTTAGTGCGACGCGGGTCATGGTGTTCGGCACCGACTCTAGCTGGCCAGAGATCGGGTATGTTCTCATCATCACCTGCACACAACAGACTCGGGAACTGACACGACACCCCTGGGGGGCTAGATTTAAGTACCACCCAGACGCGCTCAAGACTGTCCTCTTCCCCCAGCCTACGACGGAGACGCGCCCCAGCAAGCGCAGGAAGCTCGCGCGCGCAGAGAACACCCCGTCAGATACGCAGGGAGACGGCTCGGGTGACGACGAGCTGATCCCCCAGCGGGCCGTGGTTGTCGAGACGCTCTGGGAGAGCTTCCTCATCTCCCAGCGCGGGCAGATCCCGTCAAGCGAGCTGGAGAGCGATAAGGAGAACGCTGCGACGGACGGAGGAGCGGTTGACAGCCTCGGCACGGGCACTGGCGGGCGCAGGTACGTCGTCGCACTGTTGACGACTGCGGGCGGCACGCATGGGAAGCTCTCGCGATGCACGGGGGCCCAGGACGGCGCTGGGCAGCATGCGGAGAAGTCGACCGTGGATGACAGCACTGTGCTGGAGAAGAACGATGGCGCGAACGGGCTGTCCGAGAAGAAGAATAGCACATTCAATGGGCTCACGCAGTCGACGTCTGGCGGCGGCGGCGATACGGAGGATTCTGAGAAGACTGGAACAATCGGAGATGCTGTGCCTGCGGGCCCTGCTGCGTCCACGGACGGCGGTGCGGGTGCTCCCCCAGTGGAACGCGAGATGGCGGTGACGCCTGCGCCGTCGTCGAAGGCGAGCGACGAGTCGACCGAGGATGGGACCGGCCCGATCCAGATCCTGCACCGCGACCTCGGCGAGGAGAACTTTGAGTTCTTGGCGGACGGGATCAACGTCGTGAGCACCGAGGTGGTGAACGGGATGCGCAAGGGCTGGAAGCTCGAGGCGCAGCAGTGGAAGTGGGTCCAGGTGGGCGTGACGTCGTGAGGCTGGCTGGGGGTCCTTCCTGGGTGGAGTTCGTCTTAGAGCCGGGAGTATAGGTATAGGTATATAGCGAAGAGGGGTGAATGAATGAAAGGCAAGGATGGACTGAGTAGTAGTGTATTGCTATTCGTATCTTTATTGAGAGGTTAATCGACCATGTACAGCTACTTTAGATATCCACTGTTATGTCGACTTGAGGATCGATGTTGAGCGCTGAGCGCTGGTGGGGGTTACCCACAACCAGTAAATATGGTTGATGCGGTAGCACTGAGTTGCTGGGGGACTATGTGCTGTACATCAGTTCGTAGAGAGACCATCTCTGTAGGCGTTCACAACTCGGAAGTTGGCAAGCCACTGGCATGGTGGCCAGTTGATGTCGATGGTGATTGACTCCTGTAGGCTGTCACCCAGTGAGTTGTCGAATCCCACAATTATGTTCTGCCAGCCTGAGGAAGACGATGGGCTTAGGCAAAGGCGTGTTACTGGTAGGTTCCTCGACAACAGGTAGTTAACTCGATTAAAATTGATTATTATATTTCAAAGATGAAGTATAGCTTTTTGCTAGTGGCCCTGAATGTAGACATATCTCCGACTGGAGGGAGCGAGGAATGATGGTTGGCGATATGGTTAAGGGTTCCGTTGCATCAGGAAGAACCTGATTCCCTACACTGCCAGACACCAGACCAGTGGAAATTGCAGTCAGTGCGGATTGTGGTAATCGGGGTCACAATCAGTGGAAATTAAAGACTCAACCTGGCATGTGGATGCCACAATCCCACTTGGTCATCATGATGAGCTGAGAATTGATGCCGAGAAAGTGCAGAAAGCCCTGGAAAAAAAAAGACATCCAAAAGAATCGAACTCCCGAAAACAGCATGGATGAAAGCAGCAAGGGAAAGGCAATCCACCGACTCAGCCATCTAACCCTAGGTATTTCAGTACGGAGCATTTATATTGACAGTGCAATATGTGAAGACAACAAAGTATAAGTAGCTCAGTCTTCGAAGCAGTTTGCGGCACAGGACTGCCTCCTGTGACCACCAACCAGCATACAGGGGATAAACCAGAGCACACTTTGTGGGTAGCCTGCCAGCAAGTGTCGAACAGAGCATTAGCACTATAGTGCTACTCAGTGAAGTTCATAACGAAGGAGGTCCCAGCGGAAGGCGTTCACTGTGAAAATCCAAGTCCGTCAGTCACGTGTGTTCCCAGCCGCCCGTCTCAGCAGATATCAACTAGCGGCCGCCCGTACCAGTAGATATCAACTGGACAGCCGCCCGTTCCACCTGGTATCTACTGTCGTAGATCGTGTCTACCACTTTCTAGGTTGAGTCTTTCATTTCTACTGGAAATTTCCTACGATTTCCACAATCTCACCATTCTCCTTCAATTTCCACTTTTCGCTGTCTGGCAGTGTAATTAGGGATCAGTTATGTATAAGGGCCGCTAACGCATCTCACAAGTGCTTGAGGTGGCAAATTGCCTCAAAATATGCTGAAAATCTTTTAGTGTGGCCATGTACATAAAATTGTACCATATGCTTCACACCCATACCGCCAGCAACCTGCAGTACAGTGGTCATTGAAGACACTCTTCGATTTGCGCCCAAGTCTCTCAGCACCTGCCCTTAAGCTCTCGGCAATTTGCGCGGGGTCGTATTTTAAGCGCTCATGTTGAACCTCGCATTTTTCCCAACGTTATCATCAGTCTATCATCTCGGTGCCCGCTCGTCCTCTCCTACTTCCTATAGTACTAGGGCTCAGTCGCTTGTAATATCGTCCCTCTCGTTTCCTGTGCACTGGCTAGCACCGTGAAGATTCCTTGAAGTCGCCATTGTATCGTGGTGCAGCCGGAGGCAGGTCTACTTGTCGCAAGCCAGCGGTCACTGTTCACGTCAAGTGTGGCAATCTCTATGTGAGTCTTGCACACGTCTTTCATTTGTGCATTTAGGGCGAGTTCGAGTATCTGCACCAAGGTTGGTTGATTCGTCACTGTCAGGGTATGTCAGGTGTGTTTGTCAGTCGTGCTTGTGCTGGTCCTGTTCCCCCTCCAGGGCTCGTATCGACGAGACCTACCCACAGGGCCGACACTCTTCCTCTGTCGCATCACGAATTACCGGGTCATCGTCTTTTTCGGTCATTGCCACCGAATTGTTGCCATGGCTGTGGAACCTCCTCTGGTCCCCGCTCGTTTACCTGGATGTCGTCTTGGCCAGAGGCAGTACACGAAGGTGTGTTGTCATCAACTGCCTAGTCTCTAGGCTCTCGCTCGTACCCCGTCCACGCTTTCGAATGGTCGAGCCTTGGAAACGTCCGCATTAGTCGTAGGTTGCGACCAAGTTCACCTACGGTATGCCCATCGTCTCTCCTTATCATATGTGTTGACATCGGTCTACAGCTTATATCATCCGTATCGCGCTGCCGTCAATGGGTATTCAAGCTATTCAAGTTCTGTCGTCTTGTGGGGCCGATGAGGGGTTGTACTAGTGTGGAGTAGTACTCGATTATGTACCGTCATGTATTGCTTACAATAGTGTACCAATTAATAGTATCACCATTGCATTCTACATTGTACCGAGTGATGACGTGACCAGTGATGGCAATTATTGAGGATGAATCGATGATACATCCCGATTACTGGCAACTAATGGACCGCTCATTATTTGGGGACTTATATATTGAGTAGTAATGCCCTAACGTCCCTCATTATCCCTCATCATGTCTAATGAGGGAATCAGGTTTTTCCTGATGTGGTCACCTCACTGTCCTGAGAGGTCATATGTGATTCGATATCTTAAGTTCCAAGTAGCAGCGGTTGAACTCTTCGCTCCAGAGACTCGGATTGGGGTTCGGGCACACTGGTGCTAATTCTGAGTTATGATATTAGCGCAGACGGTCCTTACCCGTTGATAAAGCCCACCTTGAGTTGGATACGGACGCTACTGGGTGACTCGGAGCTCGAAGGGCCGTACTAGCACTAGCCAACCCACCAAGACTCGGTGGCTTGTGGAGTCACCTGTTAGTATTAAATCGTATCTTGCTACACCGTAGCTATTGGATCACTGGAGAACCTTTGCAATGCAGTCTGAGGAAAAATCCGGGAGAGTCAGTCGTGACCACTGTTCGAGTGAGGTGCGGTAGTACTTAAGCTGGGGGTTATCCTGCAGATCGCGAAAACCCAGTATGGTTGCGGCCATGCACTGCAAAGATCGCATCCTTTGCGAGGTCAGGAAAGGGATGGAAAATAGAAAACAAAAATAAAAAGTTTCACGCGGTGAGATAAACCCCTTAGACCTGCGAAAATAGGCCTCCAACGCCTTTCCAGGGCAGGTAAATCAGGCTCACCTATGTCTGTATATCTAACCCACCGAACCTTGTGAAACTGAGCAAGCTCATCTGGAGGAAATGATGCGTCCGTTCCAGTGCAACGGTCTCATGGCCTACTTGGTGCTCTGCATGATCATGACAGTGTTGACCGGACAACGCAGGCGGAGCGCGATCCAGGTAAAATCGATCCATTGATACGGGATATCTATGCGACGACAATGACTCACGGACGCGGCACCGCGACCGTCGTGGAGCCTGAGAATTGGTGGTTAGACTGATTGCCAAGCAGTCGACAAGATTGAGGCCATCGCAGATAGAGCTGCCCTGTATTACACATGTTTTCGCTGCACTGTAACCATACTGAACCAAGTTAAAGGTCGCTCAGACTTGTCATGCTATGTACATGATAGTACTTAGATGTGGGCCACACAAGCGAGAGCGGCGTGCGCGCTAGGCTGCTGACTCATACTCGGCTATCCCGATTTGGAGACACGTTGCACCTTCAACCAACCAAGCCACTGTGACTGTTGTAGCCTCAGCCCATTGTTACCACCGCCTACGACTCGTATTCCACACATTTTAGTTTTTTTCCCTTGCTCAGGTGACTATCGTACACTGATGAACACTGTGTGTGGCTGGCTGACTCGGCCCCGTCCTCCAGGCAACCACATCCCCGTCCAACGAGCCACACATTCTGGACAGCTACGGTAGGTCAATGCACAATGCAGCCTCGTGTGACTAGCCTGATTTGGCGAATAAAGAGCACAGCGTCTCATGAGCCGACGCTCCATAAAAACCATCGGAATTTGAACTGGTATGCGTTCCGCGCTTCTCTCTCCTCATTCCGTCCATCATGTCTGACGACCCGTTCGACTCGTTTCCCAACACTGGGTCCCGCGTCCGCCCTTCAGAGGTTGCAAACTCTCCCGCTCCTCTAGGAAGTGTCTCTGCCGACACTGGGAACGTTCAGCCTCCGCCATCCGGACAGCCTGCTCTTCCTGCCACTTCTACAGCCACTGCATCCAATCAGCCTCAATAGGCTTTGACTTGCACTCCTGTCAGAGGACTGACTCTTTCCACCGCTAATCAACACACTCTCGATCTGAAAGTAGGGAAAGATCGAGGTCTTTCTCTTGTGAACCAATCTGGCGGTATGATTAAACTTCTGCACGAGCTCCCAATTCAGCATATGCTGGATCTCGTCGTTGGTGGGGAGACACCGACCGACAAAGTACGCAAGAAATATCGATATCACTCTGTCAAGCGGGTCAAGCGAGAGAGCGGTCTCTATTGGAGGGTGGTGAGTAGCTTCATCCTTCCGGCTACTTTGCGCTCACTCCGACTGATAATATTCCAGTCCGACTCTGTGGACTCTGCGTTGGAAGCGGCCGACTGTGAAGATCTGCACTATTTGGACACCGCCTCTCACAAGGCAGCTGATGGTAATAACGAGAAGACGGATACAGTGAATGACGGAGGAATCTACTGGAAAGACACCCCGCTAGCGCGAGAGGTGACGAAGTTCACGGAACAAGACCGCAAACGCAGCAAGATTGCACCGCAAGAGCTAGGGAAGCGGAAGCTCGGTCGTCGGTCGTTGAACCACCTAGCGGTGCCATGGGAGATCAAGTACGATCCATGCAAGGCGCCTTTCTACTTTCAAGAGAGGGATTCGCCCATCAACAGCGACGAGGGTGTGGACGTTGAACGAGGTAAGTGGTCGTGGTCGCATACATACACCGTGCTCGTTGCTGTTCTCATCGAGTTCACCCCCTGTTAGATACCTACGAGGGAGACGAAGACCCCGACATCGACGCAGACGTCCCATATGACGACGTCCCAGATATGGCTGCTGCTTCTGGAAAGGTCTTACCCTATCTTCGTAACACAGCCGACGGCATTGAGGCACTCGGTGAGGTTGCAGAATATGCAGCGAACGTGTTCATACATCAGCATCGTACGTTCTGATACTTCGTCTACATCCTTCGCAACATGTGCCGTCTGCTGTACTTTTATCGGGGTGGGACGTTCGTCTCCACGCCTTTCGACTGGACGAAGAAGGAGACGCCGTATCTGCACGATTTCGTCTGGAAGCTTGGACGGATGAAGAAGAACAAGGCAGGCCTGGGATACGATCCTAGTGTCTCCCCCGCTTCTACGGCGGAGCGGAAATTGTTCAAGTCCATGTGCACAGACCCCAGTGTCCCTCCGGAGGTCCAGCAGTATGTCAAGGATGCGTACGACGATCGCGCGCCTCTCTACAAGGTTCGGATCACGACGACGGAGGTGACAGCAGGCGAGAGGTTTCCTGACACACCTGCTGTCGAGGAGGCTCGATCGCCTAACGCACGTTATGGAAAGTCGGAAGTGCAGGAGTTCATCGTCGGGCGACCTCTGTTCCAGGCCGAGTCGCTCATTGGGCGGTGTACGAAGGGCTTCGTTGCGTTGCGACTGAATGCTCCAAAAGGTGCCAAGTGACTCTGCTTCCTGAAGGACTGTTGGCAGGCCTACGTTCCGGGTCGTACTCGTCCGGAGCATCTTGTTTATCAACGTTTGCATCAACACCAGGTCAAGAACATCGCAACGCTGATCTGTGGTGGCGACGTCGAGGGACCAGGGGCACAGGAGACGATTGTCCAAGGATATCTGCATTGCAAAGATCGTAGGAAAAGGCCGGTTCCTCGTGTCCACTACCGTATTGCAACGGAGGAGATCGGCCTACCGCTGAACCAGTTCCGGAACTTCAAGGAGCTTGCGTTGGTGATGGCGGACGCTGTCCGAGGTGAGCACACACCACATGATTGTGATGATACTATGTCTTACCGTTCTCTAGCTCATTTTTTGGCCTGGGATGGGGCAAAAGTGCTACATCGCGATATCAGTGCGGGTAATATCATGATTAATCCAACTACTCGTGGCGGTTTCCTGATCGACTGGGATCTATCACGATTGGAATGTGAGCTAGAGGTAGGACCTGTAGAGCCAGATCGCTCGGTGAGTTCTGGCCTCCTCCATTAGAATATATCAGACACTCATGTCTCATTTGCAGGGTACTTGGATATCTCGATCCGCTCTCTCCCTCAAATTTCCGCGAAAGCCTTACCGACCCTGCGACGATATCGAGTCTTTTGTTCACGTCTATCGTCACTTTGTCCTCCGTTATCACCCGACTGGCACGTTCGACTTTGACTTCGCCGTCAAACAAACATACGAACGTGTCACAATCGTGGATGGTATCGCGGTTGGTGGGCACCTAAAGTTGACGCAGCTGCGTGAAGCTCAATCGCCATTCATGGTCAAGTCCAATCCTGATCTCCAGGAGATACTCGATGATCTCGCACGAGGGTGCTACGAGTCATACATTGCCATAGACTTGGCAGCGATGGACAAGAAATACGGGTTGTCGCAGGTCGCTCCATCTGCGCGTCGACCAGTGATCCACGGTGATGACAATGATCCAATCATACAAATGTTGAGGGCCAGGGGTGAGAGCCTGTTGCTGTCTCAACCTCCCCGTCAACTAGGCTCTACCGCTTCGCCATCCCCCCTGTGACGACATCTTCGGCCCCTCCGTCAGATCCCTGTGAAGTGAAGGGCTACCTCTCTTCTCACCTCGGAATCTTGTACACGTTCACGAAGTACAAGAATGTGCCCGATATCCCGGACAAGGGAGAAGATCAATTTGCTTTGCCGCGCTATAGCACCCTCTACCAGGCTCCTGTCCGCCAATGATCCATCGACCCCAGCATGGTGACCAACTCTGGCACGAGGGAGGGGGCGCTCGGCTCCGTCGGTTGCTCCCGCGACAGCTTTGCCCATATGTCTGGTTTGCATTCACCTGCAGTCGTATGTTCCGCGGAATCAGTTGCCTCCGGCGTTTCTGACAATTCCAAGAAGCGGACGCGTGAGGAGGAGGAGGTTAATGATGTGGATGTGGATGGAGCGGGAGCTTGGAAAGTTGTGACTCGCTCGAAGAGGCAGCGGGGGGCGAAACAGTAGCAGGGTTATATTTTGAAACTGATGACAGTTAGCATGACCCCGCTTCCCGTCCCCAATGTCTCTCCGTTAACGATGTCTCTTGTATATACGCTGCGATGATTTCTATCTCGCTATGTTGTATTTCGAAGTGCTCTCGTTTGATATCAAACTCCTCACCTGATCGCGTTCGCGCCTTTGCCCCCTTCAGCAATCCGCATGTCATAGCCGACGCCGTGGAAGCGCGCCAAATAAGTTTACCAAGCGCGCTTACCACTTTCATAGACTACCACCAATTCGCTCACTTCCGAAGTATTGCTTGATGCTCGCCAAACTTGAACAAGTCTCTAGCTTGCTTCCTGGCTTTCTCGCGCGGATTCCCGGAAGTGCCCCTCAATACCGCCAGTGCGAGGCTTTTGAACACCCTGATCTTACGCATGCCAAAACCACATCCAGTGTCTACTCGCAGTTCGTAAGTAGCGACATCTGTACATATTTTCTCGGAACCCACGTTTCATATTGATCTAGGCCTTGACCTCGGCGTCGGTTCTTGAGTCCATCGGCGCTAACCATCTCCAATGCGTCGACACTGCGGTGTTAGCAGACCACCATGGATCCCGGGCCTGTGACTCTCAGGACGACTATGCAGAGGTCTCCGAATATATCAACTATAGTACGCAGTTTGGCGGTTCTTAGTTGGTCGAACCAACAGCACTGGCAGGCCGGGTGACCTTGAAGCACTAGCGTTATTCATCCTTCGACCGTGGCGGTTCTGATTAGTAACGGCGAAATAGCTCTCTATGAAGACCACAATGATGATCATCGTGAGTATTGGCCTGTCCACTGCCATGGCCGTAGTACTCAGGTAGCACATTTCTGACCGCGACTCTCATATGTGGGGGCGATGTCGGTGGTCCTGGAGCTCAGAAGACAGAAGTCCAAGAATGCCTCTTCACACAAGATACCAAGAGTCCGCACGTTGCGCGGATGCATTACTGCATCTGACGGTCGAAGAGATCGGATTTCCATTGACAGGTTTCAAGAACTTCAAAGAACTGTCGTATATATCAATGCTAGCTCTCCAAGGTTTGCCTTACGACATATGTTCATGATTTGACTACTTCCTGACTCCGCGCACTAGATGAGAGCCTAGAATTAGCTTCGATGGGCCTACAGTATACCAATAATAGCAAGACACACGGGAGTATCCCACCAATGGAAACATCCTAGCAAGTAGTGTTGATGCAGGTGAGAAGACAGAGTCGATCTAATCGGAAGATGGGTCGCATGTGGGAGATCCGAGCCGAGAGCGTACGTTCGCTGACAGACTGCGTCGGCCGAACTTCAAGTTGATACTTCAAAAGCAGCTGAGTAGATGCGAGGTTCAAGCACTCACCTGCACACAGCTCGTAACAACTTATCAGTGAGTCTTTGACATCCTGTACAATGGCACATACGTACATGCCATCCGTAGGTCATGACTTCCTCAACTACTTAACCGCGCACTCAACGGCGTCGGCTGTGCAAAGTTGCCACGCAGCCGCGTCACTTCGGCGGGCTCGATCATCGACTTCGGGCTTCCCACCCTAGTGCAATCTTATCTGATAGCAGTCTCACGGACCCACGTGCTCAAAGAATTTGAATGGAGTGCAGTCGAGATGTTGTTTTGCGATCGCTGTCAACTTGCTCGCACGACGCAGGGCTGTTGAGACACAAAATCAAAATAGCAGGCCAGTATTCCGAGTCTTCTAGCTCATGGCGTCGACATCCGGGGCTTCACGCACGCTACTAGTAGCGCTCACTGTATTCATCGTTCGGGGATAGTACACTACTGACCTCCGAGTTAGTCAAAATCTCCTTTCGAATTTCGGACAGTCAGACATGTTACATACAAAAGCCCCCCGATTCTCACCATTTCCTTCTGCCCGCCGACGGCATATCTTGGCACAAGGAGGAGCCGGTGCTGACGCCCTTCTTCGGCACTGGTCTGGGACCGCACCGTGGCCAAGATCGACCCTCTACCCCAGCCGGGAACAGACACTACTTACTTGGGTGGCAGTAAATACGAATCAGTGAGTATCATCGCTTATCAGTTGTCGCCAAGTTGATCTCATCCCGGCTCATCCCGCTGCTACTGCGGTGCTGTTGCGGCAGATTTGCGTGAGCCTCCGTGCCGACTCAGGTTCAGATTTGAGCGCCCCCTAGTATGCCGGATGGCCACGCAAGTGAGTCCTACCGCGAGCATTGTGGTTCACGCGGGCCTGTGGGTGTTTTTCAGATTCCAGACAGTGACCAACCATTGACTAGGAGTCTAGGACTCGGCAGAAGAACCAGAATCATGCCTCTCCATTCACCCCTGATATTCGAACGTGTCAGCAATTGAGTTGTTGACGTTACTGATGAGTTATAAAAGGCATCCACTGCAGAGGACGGGAGGGAAAGACTCAGACTCGACTTGAGCACTCCCCTGCAGCACCACCAACCGCAATCAAACTCAAGTCAGTATTCGTCCTTTCACGAACACGAGACACCAGCTAACAGACCTTACACAGATCATGTCTTCTACCTCCACGACCAAACCGCGCATCGTCATTATCGGAGGCGGGCTTGCCGGCCTCACTCTCCTCCTCACGCTCCACCGTCGTGGAGTCCCCGCCACGCTGTACGAGCGCGAGCCTAGCGCAGACTCCCGCGCGCACTTGGGCGGCATGCTCGACATCGGGTACGACAGCGGCCGGCGTGCGCTGCGGGAGAACGGCCTCGAGGAGGCGTTTGTCAAGAACTCGCGCCTCGAGGCGCAAGAGTTCAAGATGTGCGACAAGAAGGGAAACTTCCTCATGGGCAAGCCCGTCGACACCGAGCTTAGCGTCGAAGACACCCGCCCCGAGATCGACCGCCCCGTCCTCCGCAAGATGCTGCTCGACGGCATCCCCGCTGATCACATCAAGTGGGGCCACGCCTTTGCCTCCGCCCGCCCGCTCGGAGGCGGGCAGCACGAGATCACGTTCACGAACGGCGCCACCGTCGTCAGCGACATCCTCATCGGTGCA
Source organism: Fomes fomentarius (assembly GCA_022606135.1). Taxonomy (NCBI): domain Eukaryota; kingdom Fungi; phylum Basidiomycota; class Agaricomycetes; order Polyporales; family Polyporaceae; genus Fomes; species Fomes fomentarius. Next base: position 3,116,512 of record JABYQN010000003.1, on the reverse strand, counting down.
GACGGCGCATTCTCCCGTGTCCGGCCCCTCGTCTCGTCCGCTGCGGTGATATACAGCGGCCTCACCGGCTCGGAGGTCTCCCTCACGCCCGAGGTCGCGGCCAGTCCCGAGGTGCAAGACCTCCGCGAGCAGCTCGGGCAGGGCAGCATCTACGTCATGGAGGACGGCAAGCTCGTCAACTTCCAGCGCAACGGCAGCGGCCGCATCCGCGCCTACCTCTGGCACTCCTCGCCCGCCGAGTGGAAGACGCCAAGCAACCCCACGGAGGCCCGCAAGGTGCTGCTCGAGATCTACCACGACTGGGCGCCGTGGATACGCAAGGTGATCGAGCACTGCGACGACGCCGCGATCTACCACCGTCCACTCTACACCCTCCCCGTTGGCCACCGCTGGGACCATGTCGATGGCGTCACTATCATCGGCGACGCTGCTCATCTCATGCCCCCCAACGGCGCTGGGGCGAACCTCGCGATGCTCAACGGCCTGGAGATTGGCATCCTGCTCGCTGAGCTGATCAACGAGGGTAAGACTGCCGAGGAGAGGGAGGCGGCGGTCGCTGCGTGGGAAACGGCGATGATAGCTAGCGCGGCCAAGGTCGCGGAGGCGACAGGCCAGGCCATGGACGACTTCACCTCGCAGAGAATTTCGGAAGAGGCGACTCTGGACCAGGCTAGGGAATACATGACGAAGCCGGAGAAGAGGCGGGAAATGTAGGCCGTGGGTTCAGCTCTCCGTATGGATGTGACCATGCTGTTCTGCTCCTGCTAGTGACCACTCGGAGATGCGTACCCCTCCACTGTAGTAGTAGCCTCAATTGACTTGTCTCGATGGAATCAGTTTGCTCGATGCGCACCGGAAGATTTGCATGTTCCACGTTAAACGTTGAGCCTTCAGTACCCAAGCCAACCCAGTAGTTTGACTTTTCCTCTTGCCCATTTCGTCTCTTACACGCCGCAGTCGCCTTTAGCAAGCTGCTACTTACGAAGTACTTCTCCAGCCACCTGGTCCACGAGCGAGTTATCTGATAAGATGACCACGGGGATCTTTTAGTCATCGTCTCGCGAATATATGATTATCCTCGATTCCTCATACATGGCTGTGAATCATACAATTGTGATGTCGAGTAATCAACGTGTTGTAGTCTTCAAGCAGTACTACTGAGTTACTCGTTCAGTGTTCCGACATGATAGTACCGAGACGCCGATCCTCCTCCTCGCATCTGAGAAGCGCCCATAACATCGCCTAATATATCGGATCTAGATTGAACGCAGGTCACTTGTGACCTGCGACGACCGAAATGTCGTGACGCGTGACAAGTCGAGGCACAGTAATATGCAAAAGAGGAAGGCTGTGTGTTAGTCCATCAACAAGTGCGCAGTTGACTTACATGCGCCTTGCGCAGGCCTTATAATAGACTGGCCCAGCTGCGCGATTGCATATCCGCAACTCTTTGCTCTCCCACCACTCCAATCGACTGCGCACACCCCGAGTACATATAGTCATGATTATTCAGAACCCAGACATGCCGACCGACGAGTCGAAGGCTCCCGCTGTACCAATGAAGGACACTGCGCCATTAGTGAGTGGAAATGCTACTTTTGATGATGGTGGATCCTGACGGAGGAAGTCAGCCACCCATGGATCCCCCTCCGCCTTATCCTGGTGCAAGCAGTACGACACCCGCAGCTCCGCGATCTCCTCCCTCTCCTCCGCCATCCCAACTACCTACACCATCGTCTGTCTTCAGACCTACGAACGCTCAGACCGTCAACCATTTCGAGTTGTATTCCAAACATGACGGGATATCAGGTACGTCGTCGGCCGTTGACGTGGTCCGCAGCGCGGTCCTCAATTGGATCGCCCCTATTTGGAAGGTACATTCCTGGTCGATCCCCTCCTCCCTGCCCCATCCTCAACCATGTGCAAGAAGCTGCGCCGTAAGCGCGACAAGGTTTGGGGCAAGAGCTCGGTGAAAACCGACGTCAACGCCGCGTTCCACACCCGCCACGGCGCGCTCAACATCGACATGGGGGTCGTTGCGCACAGCCCGAGCACTGCTTCACTACCCCCTGGCACGAAAGCTACTGCGCGTATCATTGTATCGAGCAGGCATGGACGTATCAATGTCGATATGGTACGTACCTTTTCGCAAACTCAGCTTTCAAGACGGCTTATCATTTGTCCCCACCCAATCCAGCACGAAGTTCACCCTTCCCGCAGCGTCGATCTTCATGTTGAGACGCGCCACGGCAAGGTCACCATCCTGCTTCCGCCCACCTTCGACGGCCCGCTCGTCTTCAACACGCGCCACGCCAACTCCGTGCACTTTCTCCCCGAGTTCGAGAAGCGCATGCGCACGCTGCGCGCCTCGGATCGTGAGACCGTCGTGCTCTGCCACGCGCCCGACTCGCAATCGCGCCTCGGACCGCTCAAGCCCGTCAACCAGATGGCGGACGAACCCGTCGACCGCTGTCTTGTGCGCACGAGGATGGCGAAGGTCATCGTCGGCATCAGCGGGCTCGACCGCGTCGAGGAGCCTCCGCCCGCTGTGGGACTGTTCCAGACCCTTGGACGGCTGTTCGAGACGCAGGGGAAGGCGTTCGGACAGTACATGGAGGCGCAGGCGAAGAGCTTGGAGAAGACGATGAGTGGTCGGGGTGAGGTGTTGGGTCGGTTTCTCGACGACATGAATGACGGTACCGGTGCTCGTCCTCGCGGTCGACTTGGTAGTCCCCACCCTCTCAGTGCCCAGCCTCGCGTCTCGTAAACGCGAAGCTTTCTCCATACCACCTGGCCCTATCAGCCGACGACAGAAGCTGGGACTTACGCGTGGTTCATCCCGTATCGTTGGTTTGGTGGACTGTACCTGCACTAGTTTTATGTACTCACTAGCATTCTCTGATAATAATCGACGGTCCCGCGTCTCGGCACTACGGACCGGGCTACCGCAGTGACTGCAATGCATTGTCATGCCGGCGCTAGTGAGTCAAACATCTCTTTGTCCTGACTGTCAACATCTCCTACGACATCCTTCTCTCCGCTTGCCAATCAACAGACCATCATCCGCCATGCACCATAGAACCCTCTCAGACCTTCCTCCAGAACTCATCCATATCATCGTTTCGCAAGTGGAGAAGGCCGGCGCGCGGGCCTGTTCTTTGACGAGTCGCCAAATTCGCGCAGTGGCTGTCGAATTCGTCTTTGGTGACCGAGTCAAAGTACGGATCAAAGAGCCAGGAACCACTGATCACCTCGTTCGGTTTCTGACCGACAATCCTCGTGTTGCGCACCGGATCGCCATGCTTATCGTGGGTGTATACGACAGGGACGCCTGGAAGGACGCCCCCGACTACCCCAGCGTGAACAAGAGGGATGTTATGAAGCTGATGAAGGCTGTTCCGAATCTCGACACACTTAGTCTGTGGGGCTTCACCATCACAGAGTCTCCTCTCATCCAGGATGATGAAGGAATACCCCACCCGACCACCCCGTTCCCGCTACAAGGACTCTCGCTCAACGCCATGCATACGCCTTCGACCCTTGCTGGCTTGTTCAGTATCCTATCGCTGTTCAATCCTACCTCCTTGAGTTTCGATTATTTCTACCGATTCGACACCACACGTCCGCTAGACTGTATTGACAGACAGCTTCCTATCGGGAATCTCACAGTGGACAGTGGCTCTTACAAGGATAGGCGGTGCACTGCCATGCTGCTTGATGCCCTCTCTAAAACGGTCCAGGATGCTTGCTTGCGGAGGCTGCGAGTGCGCTGCGACTCACACGATGCACTCCGTGCCCTCGGACGGTTGCTGTACCGCGCCGGAGATCGGCTCATCTCTCTGCACCTCCGGATTGATGGCCCAGAGTTTATGGGTCAGGAGGAGATCTGGATAGACCCGTTGCGCGGTATGCTTTTGTTTGGCCAAGTATCGTTGGCACAGTCTGGCTGACCACCTCTTACCCTAGACACATGGAAAGCCCTGAACATCCCTGCATGCACGTCACTCGAATCGATCGAAATCCCGATATATCTGAGTAAGGGGCAGTACCACCTCTCGCAAAAGGACCTGTCCGAGCCTATCATCAACATCATGAAGGAAGCTCCGCCCACGCTTAAGACTATCACCATCCGCATTGTGGGTATCATTCGCCCCACCACCCTCAACAACCGATCTGTCCTCGGGTTGCATCACCTGGACGTAGCGTTGGCCAAGGACCGCTTTCCGCAATTGACCACCGTTGAGATCGATGTCGAGCCTGCGCGGTCTCTGAAGAACAAAGGCGGCAACTACTGGCAGAAGTGTGTGGCTGCCGTTCAGCGTGCGCTGCCCGGCCTTCACGCTCGCGGACTGCTCAAAACGGTCGAGGTCTGGTAAATGTCGTGCTTGAACCGTGTGAGTCGTGAGTCGGCAACTTTGTCTTGCGGCTGCGTGCTGACGAAGCGGCCCCTCTCCTTTCAGAGCTAGTCTCCCCGGATGACGGGGGCGTCCACCTCCATCATCGTTTGCCCTGGGTGGATGTCGGAGCGGAGGAAAGAGTGCCATGTTGGTACCCCTGGAATGTGCGGATTTGGGTTCAATGTCAAGTTGCACGTGCGGTTGGCTTCGCAGTAGGTCAAATTGATTGTGTGAATGGTTATTGGGGAATGTATCGCGTCCATGTGAACATCGACTGATAACTCGAGATCTAGAGTGGCGTGAGACCAATCATGAGTGCTCCACTCAACGCGAGATTTGATAGACGAGGTTCAGTGGTATGGTTCAGCATCTGGCATGGAATATTAAGAAACCATTCATCGCTCTCCGGCGGGGATGGTTTGACAAATAAGTAAGTAGGACGAACCAATAAGTAAGTGTTATGTCATCAAGGCTGGGTTGGAGAAGTTTCCTGAAGGCGACGACGAAGAGCTCGAAGTATGGTATGCCAGTGACATGGCCCGGTCCTACATCCCACGCTTGATCTACTACGTGTTCCCCACCCTTCCTCGTTTTTCGAACGTCGTCAGATTCTGTGAAGACCGTCATTCATCCCAGATGGTGTTCGTGCTGCGAGACAACGCCTCTCGTGAAAGGCGGACTGCGCATTTGCTTCGCAAGAATGTTGAAGGAGTCAGGGAGATTCTGGGGTTGGGCGACCAGATGCCCAAGTGGTATTCGATACCTTGGTGAGAATTCTGTTGCGCTGTCTTGTGAATCGTGTCTGACAACACTTCCAGCTGATGAGTGGTGATCTATTTGCCAACGCCGTCATAAGCGTACCTCGGACCCCGCGTTACTGCGTCTAGATGGGGGCCCGCCCCACGCAGTGTTCGTGTCACTCTTAGAACACATCCGTTCCGCGACGACGATGCCGATGCTCTGTGTATGTGTCGTCCAGATGTAGGCTATGATTGTATAATATTTTGGAGTATTGTTGGAGCCTGATGATTGGTGCACAGTGTCGATCGTGAGTGCTGCTATGTACGTGTCCAGGGTCAATCCTCTGAAGGGAATCTATGATGCATGATCGTCTCTGTGATTACTGATCTACAAAGTGACGACAATGTGACTACAGTGTACTTATCTATGGTACAGAGCACAAAGAAGACGGTAAGATTCAATGACGCCAAGCTATATGGACGAATTGGATTGGCTACGATGTATCTAGGCCGCAAACATATTGTAGATCACTTGATTCAAGCAACCGTAAGCAACCGTGTGGACGAAGGGCGCGTAGATGGATTGACAATGCGTGAGGGATGTCGTTGCGAGAGCGTGGACGTGAAGCAGAAGAGGTTGGCGCTGCGTGGACTGACAAAATCGGGCCACTAGGAAGGTCAACGCCTTGCCACAACTTCGAATCATAGCCTCAAATCACAAGGGAGACTTTCCTCGCCCACGCTTGCTAGAAATTTGTCGATTTCAGCATGCGTATACCACAAGAGGTCTTGGCCTGCGTGACCAAAATTAGACGTCCGTGTTTTGTCCCTTTATGAAACGACGACGACTTACTCTTGTCAACATGCAACCGGACTGCGATGGTAGCACGGAGTTGTCCCCGCAGCCTGCCGGCTATCTCTGTCACCCACCACTCCTCGTTATGATGCAACTGTTCATTCTCGTGGAGGCAGAAGGAAATATGATGGAGCGCCGGGAACCCCTTGAGAACGTCTACAATCTCGTCAGACCCTACGACGTGGTCTAGAAGGCGGTCCCGGTCGATGGCATATGTGCATCGCCTGTCCCCTGGGATCCCCAGCCTGGTGAATGCGATCGTCACGTGGGTGAGAGCTGGTAACCTCCGGGCGGAATCTAGGACAGGGATAAGCGTCCGGATGCGCCCAGCTTCAGATCCTGCCGGCGCATCATGTTGATGCAGAGGCAGGTGCAACACAGACCACATCTTCAGGTCCTGTAGCTGTCGGAATGACCGGATGGCCTCCAGAATTACATCTGAACGTGATTTCAGTTCACATTGGTATATCGCCGCCGTTTTCCATGACTCACCAGATGCACTGTAGTCAAGGTCGAGTGCCAGTGAGGTCACGGAGCATCCGAACATGGCCGGCGGAGGCCTCATGCTCGCGCTGTACTCCTGGCCCAAATATCAACTGTTCTGTACCACCCCATCACGGCTCATGATAAAACTCACAAATAAACGGAGCGTTGTCAGTTTGTTGAAGGGGCACGGTCGCGTGCTCAAGATCGTCAGTACATTCCAAGGGATATGAGCGGTAGTGGACCTTAGCGCCAGCTCCTGGAGTAAGGGAAGGGAGTATATGAAGTGTAGGATAGCAGCACAGCACCCAGAGTCGATCGTTATGGTCAGATGAGTGATGAGTCTCGATCCACGGAGGGAGTATAGGCTAGTATCTGCATATCTAGGTGGGAAAGCTTTCCAATCAAGGCGATATAGAGATAAGTGGGAGCAGTTGCTCAGGAATCTGGGGTGAAGCAACCGAGCGAATGGAATGTACTGGCGTGAGCCGGGCTGGATCCAGACGGCATTGATGAGGTCTCCAAGATGGGGTGTCTCGAGGAGTGTCCGGAGAAGATGGTCTAGCTGAGACGCTCGGTGTATATCTACCTCGTACAGTATGTTATAGCGAGTGCGAGGGTACCAGTCGAAGCAGACGATGGCGGTCTGACGCCAGCTAGGATAGGAAGTTTCATGTAGCCACGTATTGGGCTCGTAGCAGGCGTCGATGATATGTTCGCAGATATCGATTGGGAGTCGACTGTTGTCCATACCATATCCCCGGCGCCGCTGTGTGAGCTGTGTATCCATGAGATGGTTTGCGCGTACTGAACAAAGCAGAGATGCGAGGATTGCCGATTGCCGTGCGAGTAGTGTGCCCTCACGGGAGTAGGAAGTTCAACGTTCAGGAGGCAAACACCGCCTCACCAGGCCCTCGGAAAGTCGCTTCGGGCGCTCCGGTCAACAGACAAGGCTGCGGGCCGCTCACACAGACTCGATCTCTAGGACGGGACGGCCGGGATCGGGCTAACAACATCGTGAGTCTTGTTTGCCTTCGTATATCTAATATCTATTCGTTCCATGCTCGCCTAGTTTCTCGCATACGTCGTACAATTCATTACGCTGTCCTATTGTCACTCAGAAGACCTAGGCAAGAGTAATTTATACCATGCCGCCCATATAATGTAAGCCAAACATATCGTTACGTACATACAAAAGCACAAGCAACACCACAGGAGTCCGAAGCTGCAGTACATGGGCAAAGGAAAGCGGAGGACGACGGAGAGAGGGGAGCAGGGGAACCGGGGGGCATATGCGGGAGCAATATGAACGACTAAATACTGGCGAATACAATATAGTACAGTCGCACAGGGACGCGACAGAGATAGTCCACAAAAAGAGAGGTTTGGCGAAATTAGTACCAGACTTACCTCACCTCTGGGAAGCGAAGACTCGCTCAATCGGTGGTCCAAGTAGTAGGCACCAGCCCATTGAGCCAATGAGCCACCCGATACGAAGAACGCGTATCACTGGCCTCATCCCTCCAGCGGTGTTGGAGAAAACCCAACACACGGCGAAGGCCGGAATGGCGATGATCTCCAGTGGGCTTCACGTGCACAGGCAGTGAATCCGACTCGGACACGCATGTCGAACCCGACAACACGCTATCGTACGTGCGAGTGCGGAGGGCACGTTTAAAGTTGTCGCTGTGCATGACACCGCTCTTCCTGTGCTCCATTTGTACCACAGAGAGTACGGAGAGGTTGCGAGCTGCCAGGTAGCGCTTATTGCGACGGGCGTATTGCTCGGACTGGTGTCGTTTTCTGCCGTGGTAAACGACAATAGGGGTGTCGCCGAAATGCGGGGCTCCTGGAGACGGTCGAGTGGCCACAAATTCATCGGTTACGTGAGATGTGCCAGGAGGGAGGGACTCCGACGTAGCTACGGAAGGGAGAGAATCACTAGAAGATTGACTTCCAGGTTCGTTATCGGAAGTAGGGATGGTAGCGCAATCAGCATTAGACTCTGAAATTCCGCATTAGACATGTTACTGGTGCTGTGGCAGAGATGATTGGCAAACGCACCGGGGAAAGCCTCGTGTGCGTCAATTGATTCTGAATGCGACGATGACCCGACTGGTTCTCCCGCAGCAGCCTGGGCAAGATCTTCTGACGCAGTGGTCTAAAACGGACATGAGATGATTGGAAGGCATATCCATTTCGAAGTAAGATGGGAACTTACAGAGATCTCAGCTCTCAGCGTCAGTGCTGAGGAACTGAGTTGCGACAGTTTCTTGGATAAGCCATTGAAGAGACCCGTGAGCTGCTGCCATATCGATGTAGCACAGTATGTCTCTATGCGAGGTTGTTCTGCCTGCTTGCGGACCCTGCGAAGTGACCACAACGGAAACGTATCAGACACATGGAACTCTACATCAGGATACCCTACCGATCGACGTACTTGGATAAGCGGGCACGGAAGTGGATCGCAGTCGAGGGATTACGAAAGATGCCCTGCTCCTCCAAAGAGAGGAGAAAACCATCGGTTTCGGCGACGAGCTCGTCGAAATACCGCAATCGAGCAGAAGGGAGCCTGTTGATGATCGAGCCCAGGATGACCGGTATAATCGTCAGAACGCCAAGAATGCCCAAGGCAAGATTGGTTGAGTCTGAAGAGGACATGAGTGGAACACTGAAGCGAGCCACTCAAACTTGACTGGGGATAGGGAAATTGCTCTGACTATGCGGACTGAGGACGGAGGATGATGGGAAATATGGGGGGAGATGCAGCTCCGTACCGTCTTATTTGCAAGAACCAGACCTTTTACACGCGTCCTGCATATTTGATCCACGAGGCATGAGGAAGAGACAGTCGAAACGAAGATCATTGGGCGCTCCTTCTGCGTGGGCGGTGGAATTCCTCCCACGAGTCCCATCTTTCCTCATATAGGTATGCGCACGTGGCAGGGGAACTTGCGACTTCCATCCGCCGGCGGTTCTGCATTCAAGGTTGTTTCACGACTCGCCCTACTTCACCCTCACTTTCCGCGGCACGAAGCTTAGTGTAAGTCAAATGTGTACACTGGCTTGCGAAGCTTAGCTACTCTCTACTAGTGACACTCAGGATCTTACGTCTCATCCTCAGCTCCAAGGAGAGTTCAGCGAGTCGTGGTTTTGCTTTATGCAAGGGACCAACCGCCTACCATCATATGCATATCTTTCACCCGAAGGGGTTCAAGGATACGCCAGAATAACTGAAGAAGGAGCGTACAGCCTTTTGCCGGCGGAGATTGAATGGAGAGACCGATATATAGCTCTCGAATCTCGTGGTTACCTGTTACGCCGGCGGTATCATCCTGACTGGTCACCTTCGTGGACGGGGACGAATTTGGATCCCACATACTGCGAAGACTCCGTCATAATACATGTAAGTCAATTGTTTTGTCTTCAAGCATACACTGATGGACCCTATCCTAGTTTCCACACGTTATTGATGCCACTCGTGTTCGAGACAACTTCCGTGTCTCCCTAAAAGTCACAGAAAAGGACAACGTCGAGATCGCTATATCCCGGTTTCTGTCATCTATACAAAGACCCGATAACCACTGCATACCACTATTGGAGGTCTTCTCGGACCCCGTCGATCCGAAGTCGGTGATCATGGTTACGCCGTATCTCCGACCAATGAATGATCCGCCCTTCGGAGCGTTGGGAGAAGTGCTCGACTTCATAGACCAGACAGTTACGGTAAGATGTCTCCTCCTCGGTGCCATGAGCTCAATCTCACAACCTCCCGAGGGCCTCATTTTCCTTCACGAGCATTTCATTGCCCATCGGTAAGCTTTCACACTATTCTCATGCATAAATCATGCTTCTGTGACCTACCCTGCCCAGCGACATCGCCCCTCCGAACATCATGATGGATGGCCGCCCCCTATATCCACAGGGCCATCACCCTGTCCGACTTGAGTACACCTCCGATAACGTCTACGATGCTACACCTCTACCTCGCATCGACAATCCGGTCCGATACTTCTACATCGACTTTGGCATCTCCCACCGTTTCAAGGAAGAATCGAAACCAATGCTCCTAGGTCGGAAAGGACGAAATCAACAGGTTCCAGAACTATCTTCGACAGTACCCTATGACGCCTATAAGGTTGATGTCTACGCGCTCGGTGACGTCTACGCCAAAGAGCTTGTAGGGGTGCGTATCATTGATCGCGTTTGTGTAGAGTTATTACACACTCACTGTCCCGCCTGCAGAAGTACTATGGTCTCGACAAGCTTCAGCCGCTTGTGGATGCAATGAAGCGGCCGAATCCCTCTGAGCGAGTATCTGCGAAAGACGCGCTGGCGAAATTCCGGGATATACGGGCTAAGGACCTCAGCGGAATCAGCGGGTACCTTCGATGGCGCCTTCGTCCTCGTGATGAGTCGATTCCCGAGACTGTCGTTTACAGCGCGCACCATCTGTACAAGACCGTCGCAAGTGCATTCGGGTCCAATCGACCGGCCATGTAGATGGAGGTGAGCCCCTTTGTTGTGTCTATTTGCTAGTGTCTCAGTTGTCGTTGTAAGATCATTGTAGTCGTTGTGTTGTGCTTGTTTGCTATCATCTGTCCTTCGGTTGTGTTTTAGCGCTTGTATCGGTATCGTGCTACAAATAGTCCTGCTATACTCGTCACGCATCACAATATTACTAAGCGGCATGCTTGAGAGACGTATTATTGGGAGCCCATTGACGACGGCGCAGTGAGGGTCATTATGAGATATTACACATACTGAAAAGTCTAGAAGTCTATGCCTACAATGTCAAACATAACAGCATAATAGAAAGAAGCAATGCAATGTATTCGAATTAGAGTCAGGCAGAGATCTGACAGACCATACCTCTATGACTCCAAGCTTAGGATTACCACTTACGCCGAACGGGGTTGGTTGCCGCGGTCGCAGGGATGTCCTCAGCGAACTTGACGATGCCGGCTTGAAGGTGCCAGTTCGATGTGGCAGTGAAGTCGCCAGGCATCTGTACATCGCCCAAGGTGGGGTTTCCCAGCTGCTCAGAGTGAATGCAGTTATGATGAGTGATCAGGACAAACCTATAAGAGTATCGAAATCAGTCCAACTCCTGAAGCACATTGACAATGATACTGGTCACCTGAGTAGTCGTCTTCCGGAGTCCGGTCACGTGGCAGAGTTGCTACCGTTTGCAAATCCACAGCCTCCGTCCGTGACAATGGTGTTAGGACCAATAGTCACATCAGCGATGACTGACGGCTTGCTACATACGATTCGGAGTGTAAGAGGTAATAAGTATATATGCATATATGTAGAATGAAACAAGTATGCATAGTACATACTAGACGCGCAAACTACCTTCGGCGTCCGGACCGAGCCACAATTGTGCTGTCCGGATGATTCATGAACTTTCAAATTCCTGGCATACTTCTACCTACACACCGCACTGGGCTTGTCTGATATTCGTGCTTCGCTTATTTAATTCTCTGGCTCCTCGCGATGTCTGAACTCGAAACTTCAACTAAGGGCTTCATCCCTGAACCCCCATGTTCCCGCCCACTCCCCCATATCGACCTCTACCACGATATGAGACTGCGTCCCTCCCCGGATCCCACACACGTGTACGGATTCGTCCTCAGCACTCAATGCCTCAATCGCTGGGGCAAGTACTTCTACGAGGTTGGGTTGGAGGAGAAGTTTCCTGAAGGCGACGAGAAAAAGCTCGCAACATGGTATAGCATGGCGCGGTCATTCATCCCATGTCTACTCTACTACGAGTTCCCCACCCTTCCTCGATTCTCGAACGTCGTCAGAATTTGTGAAGACCGTCATTCATCCCAAATGGTGTTCGTGCTCCGAGACAACGCCTCTCGTGAAAGGGGCACTGCGCGTTTGCTTCGCAAGGACGTTGAAGGCGTGAGAGAGATTTTGGGGCTGGGTAACCAGATGCCTAAGTGGTATTCTGTGACTTGGTGAGCATTCTGTTCAGGTCTTGCGACACTTTCAGCTGATGAATAGTTGGAATTTGATTCGCGCCACCCTATGTGTTCACTTTGAAACGCATCCACCGTGATGAAGCTGACGTAGTGGTATGTGTCTAGGTGTAGTCTCTCCTTGTATCATATCTTGGAGAAATCTCTCGAGGACTCCCTCGATCGTGAGCGTGTTTGCCGTCTCTATCTTGTACACGTCCTTTCGTTCCGTAGCATTCAGATCGACATTGTGTTGCAGCACTTTGGCGTCCGGATACAGGCAATACATACAAACGATGACGGGATGAGCTGAATAGACATGCATAGGCGGCGACGGGACCAGTTGCCAACCTGGCCGCAGGGACGTCACCACTACCCGCGCACAAGAGCACTCCACCTTGTGGCTCCTGGGCACACTTGGGCGGCATGCTGGATTTCGGGTAGGACAGTGGCCAGCGGCCACTGCGGGAGAATGTTCTCAAGGACGCGTCCGTGTAGTACCCCTTTCGATGCGCAAAGGCATGCGCATGTTCAAGCCCGGGGGCCAATACCGAGGACATCCTAGTTGAGCGAGAGATGGCGGGTCTAACCAAACCCGCGTGCGCCCTCGTTTTCTGAGTCTCTTAGGCTACCTCTAACCACAGCCGTCGTCTTGTGGGTTTATTCAAGCAATGCATTAGACGATGATCACGGTACAAAAACATTACCAAAGGGACTGTGAACACTGAAACCGACTAATGTGCAATCTCACTAGCGTGATGGGAAAGGTGGGATTGAGTGTGAAATGGATTGCGTGAGTGAATCGGAACAGAAAGCGAGAGTGGAGGGCAGAAAAGTGAGCCAGTTGGGGGGTAGGACGACGCGTTATTGAATAACGATGGACACTACTCTGACCAGGATCACGCGCGACGCTTTGAGGCGGGTTCATCCTCAGGTAGCTTCGCTGATGTGTCCGCAGAGACATCCTCAGAGGCATCCTCGCGTGCGCGTTTGCCCAACTGAGAGTTCGCGACAGGCGATCGTCCCGCAAGTACGAGCGAGGATTTCGGAAGTGGCGGCCGTCCGAACGGGCGGGCAGGTATTACAAGAGCAAGAGCCGGACTTTGATCGGACGGCTCCGTGGATTCCGACAGCGATACACTAACCAGATCGCTAGATTGGCTCGACGACGACTCGGCGTGCCAGAAGACGCTTAAGGGCGGTGGCCGTTCGACTCGGAAGTAGTCGCCGCCTTTGTTCGCCAGGTTGGGGTATTTGTCGTAGAGATAGAAGACCTCCACCAGATCTGCGTGGAATGACAGGAAGCCATCAACATCACACGGATCGTCGGGCTCGGCTTGGGGAGCATCGCGGTCGCGGTCAGTGGGCCGACAGGGCGTGGACGACCCATCCTTTGACTGAGGTCCTGTGGGAGGTTTGGCCGAGGCGGCTCTCTGCCTCGCACGCCTCGCCAACAGCTCCCGAATATCGGGGGGCATCTCGATCGAAACCGGAATGGGAGGAGATTTGTCCCGCTTGGGGCGGGCAGGCTCGTTCTGAATACCATACTTCTCCTGCATGCGACCAAGGTTGATCTGATCATAGAAAGAGAAGCAACCTTCTGCAAGGGCATCAAGGATAGACTGAAGATGGGGGTCTTGGATGACTTGGAAGGGCGAACGTGGAGAGGCAAACTGGTCAAGTTTCGTGAAACCGCCTATCAAGACACCGTTGACCTCTATGATCTCCTCGTATGTCGTCTTGACGAAACTCTGCAACTTCGGTGTGACGTTTGTACGGTGGTAGCGCAGCACGAGGGACCTGTAGGCATGGACGATAGACTCCAAGTCATCGGAGAGGCGATATGGCTTTCGAGGATACTTCAACAGAAGTGCAGATCGGGTCGACCAAGTCCCCTGTGTATGCCCGCAAGGAGGATCAGTAACCACGGATCAGTGCAATCTCACATACTGCACATACCGATCGGGCTGGCCCTACAGGACCACTCCCTAACTGTTCTACCAGTCGGGAGAGATCCCAGTCTATCAAAAGCCCTCTGCGGCTGGCAGGATCGATCATGATATTTCCAACACTAATGTCGCGATGGAGAACTCCAGCTTGATCGTATGCGTAGAAGTGAGCTGCCAAAAACGAATGAGTGATGTGAGAGTTGACCAACCTGCTGATGACTACGCACCGGTGAGAACGTCTATAAAGATAACAGAGAGTTCTTTGAAGGTCCTGAACTCCTGAACCGGAACACATATCTCCTTCGTGACAAGGCGATAATGAATGCGGGGGACAGGCTTCATGTTGTCTACAATAATAGACTCCTGGACGACCGTTGTTTGCGGGCCAAGATTATCAACTACATCTCCACCGCAAATGAGAGTGGCGACGTGCGGGACATTATGCTTGGCCAGCCGTTCGTATACGAGATGCTCCGGACGGGTGCGTCCCGGGACGTAAGACCGCCAACAGTCCTTCAAGAAGCAGAGCGAATCAGCCTTGCCGTCCTGTAGCCTCAGCGCAACATAGCCCCTTGTACATCGTCCAACAAGAGAATCGGCCGCAAAGTGATGACGACCGACGAGAAAGTCCTGCTCGTCTATAGGACCATGCTGATCGTCTTCAGCTGTAGGGAGCTTGTCGGTGTCAGTTCCAGGCTTGGAAGTGACCCGCACTTTGTAGATCGGTGCTGAGTCGGACGTGGCGCGTTTGACATACTCCCGGACTTCCTTCGGAACGGACGCGTCGTATGCCATGGCTTTGAACATGTCACATTCCGTGCTGGAGGCTAGACTAGCTGTGGCGTCGTAGCCCATCTGGGCCTCAGACATGTGTGCCAGCTTCCATAGGAAGGTGTGTAAGGAGGACGTAGTGACTGTCCAGTCGAATGGCGTGGTGATATAGGCACCCGAGCGGTCCAAAAACAGCAGGCGGCACATGTTCTTAGCAATGTAGATGGCGTATGAGAAGTTGCGATGCTGGTAGGTGAGCGTGTTCTGCATGTAATCGTTGAATTGAGCGAATGCCTTCAATCCCTGACGTGTATTGCGGATGATTGAGGGCGGAACATTCTGCGAGGACGGGAGGGAAGACGGGTCACCGGTTTTCGCTTCTGGACATTAAGAGAGGTGAGCAGGAGACAACCGACATATGCGCGCAGGAGCTAACCTTGGTCTGGTCCCTCTACAGATGTATCGGTATTGTCGACCGTGTCCTCGTCGTCCGATTCTTGAAGAGTGTCACCTAGAGATATATCACCGTCAGCACAGATCTATGAGTTCAGCAACATGTTGTTCGTCGCGATGTCCGAATCCGCTGCATTCGAGTCGCACGCCTTGGAGCAATCCGACTTTTGAACTGGACTGATTCGCACCTTCGTTAAAGAAGAAAGCAGCCTTTGAGAACTCATACTTCGCTTGAACGGGAACCGTGAGGTAATCCCAGGAGTGACAGCCAAGCTCCGGGGCGTTCAATATCTTGGGCGGTAACTGGTTCCTGATTCTTGCTACTGGGCTCCGAGTTGTCGCTTTCCGGGCTTGGGGGTGGTTCAGGTAGATGCCACCATTGTTGCATGTGTCCAAGCAGCTCACGTCCTCAGCTTTGTGGTTGGGGGTAATATTGAATCGCAGTGTGGTACAATTCGCAGCACCGAGCACGGATGTTGAGGTTTTGGCCTAGGCGTAGCAATGAGATAGGTGGTTCTGCATGTAGTACTATCACAACGCACCATCTCGAAGTAAATGTCGCTCTTCACCTCTGCTTCCTCTAGGTTCTGGGTCACAAACTGCGCGCGCTCTTCGTCCGTAGGGCCTCTTCCAGGCATCCTTTCAATAAAGATATTGTCGTCTAGCAGATGCATTTGCGATGTCATCCTAGCCTCGTTGAGAATAACCAATTCGTATCAGTCTTTCTGTTCAAACCCAGATTGATTGAGATCGAGTGAAGTGGAAGGAAGTCTTGTCCACTGACCGTGCTGTCTGGCTGTTGGTAGTGGTGCAAGACAATTGAAGTGCGTTGAACGACAGAGGGGACAGTATAGAACTGCAATTTGGGACAGCCAAAAAGAGGCCAGAGTTAGAATAAGCGTGATGGTTAGGAGTATGGGGTTGAATGAGGTATTACTTCCTAGCGACGAGTGTTTACGATACAAAGGCTCGGCGTATGACTGGAAGCGACGTACTGCCACGACCCTGACGAGAAAACTTCGGCTCTGTTGGCCTTATTAGTCTTGCAATACGTGGACCTAGTATACCGCAGCAGTCGAGACTCACTTGTGTGGCTCGTTGATTGTTGGCTCGTGGTAACAAGGGGTGTGACTACCCTTTGGTTGAGGTCGAACATACTGAGTTCGAATCGGGTAGCGTTACTCGAGCGCACACGTGACGGTCAGTAGCGCTCGGCACCAAAAGGACCTTCAAGCCACCAGGCTGAGGACATACCAATGTCGTCCTGACGAAGCGAAGCTCTTCGCTCGTGCAAACAGCGACGCAACGGCTTGTATTGTCGCTTCGGGGAGGGCTGTATACGTTGGAAAACTCAACAGCTAGACAAATATGCAGTGGCCGATCGGACGAACATCAACAAAACGTAGGCCATGAATGCACGATGAAGAGTTCTTGCAAAGCCTTCCGATACGGAAGACTCAGACGCTTAAACAGCTGTGCTTCGCGTGGTCAGGCTAACTGGTATGATAATAGGAACTGGGCACAGAGCGTACTACGTGCGAGGACAATCAAACGAGCGATGTCATACATGGTCTTTGGCCGCCCTCCGTACAAATTGAGCACTATGCGTCGTTCGCCATAGCATGTCTTCCCAGCCAATCCCGTTGACATTCCACGGAGTCCACAGTGCATACAGAACGTACCGTCAATGAAGGATAGATGTGCCGCCGTGGATGACGAGGTCCAGGTTCTGTGGGGTGGACATGAGCAAATACATTGTCTCACACGATCGCGGTTGTTCGTGATAGACTCAATAAATAACTGCACTAGGGACATATGGTAGCTGGTTGCTAGTGACCGAGTGCAACGGGATGACAATGCGTGCACAGGCGTGGAGACCAAAGGTAGTAGAAGGTGCAGCGTTGAAGGAAAGGCAGGTGTCAGCCAGTCTCCAACATGAGTCCGGTCACAGTTTTCAGTCTCTCCGTCTCAGATAGACCGCCGTCACGACATCACCGGATTCGGGCACTGGGGTCGAGTAAGTCATATATGTTGTTACAACACGATGCGCAACATCGTACAAACCAATCCAAAGCTGGGATGCAAGTCGAAGGCTACACGGAGATATTGAAATATTGAAGAGCGGGGAGGGAGAGATTCGGGAAGCATATCTATATCCAAACTTTCAAAAGGCGACTGGATGCGGAGACAGTGAGTACATTATGGTACAGTCGCACAAGAACGCGGTGGGGATGGTCCCAGAAGTCAGGTCATAAGAAGCGCGTACCTCAAGATAAGTGGGTTCGGGCTCCGCTCGTCACCCAAGGGTTGATATTGATTCCAGGCAACCAGTAAGCCACCCGATACGGCGAGCGCGTATATCTGGCCGCACGGCTGGTAGTGAGCCCAAAGAGGGTCAACACACGACGGAAATCAACACGATCTCCAGCAGGCTTCACGTGCAAAGGTAAAGTATCGGGTTCTGGCTCGGAGACGCAAGTTGAGCCCGACAGCACGCTGTCGTACGTACGAGCACGGAGGGCGCGTTTGAAGTCGTCGCTCCGCATCACGCCACACTTCTTGTGTTCCATCTGCGGGATGGACGTTGATGAGAGGCCTCGAGCAGCGAAGTAGCGTTTGCTTCGGCGGAGGTACTGCTCGGACTGGCGTCGCTTTTTCGGATTCCGGAAGACGTTGGCGTGATCGCCAAGATGATGGAGCGAGCGGGATGCTAGGGGTGGCGGTATTCCAGCGGTACTTACGGTGACTGGGACAGCGGAGTCGGAGAGTGTTTTGGATGGGACATCGGGTGAACACATGATTTCTGGTCGCACAATCTGAGGATTCAAGATGTCTCCATCTGAAATTCCTCAATAATCAACGAAATGGTTTAGCGGAATATTTGCTGACCAACGTACCGACATCTCCTTCAAGTGCGTCATCGGATTGCACAAGAGAAACGGACGGAGCATGTGCAGTGTTTGCCAGGGCAAGCTCTTCAGAGGCAGTCGTCTAAGGTAAGAAGGTAGGTAAGATCGAGTGGCTCATCCTAACCACAAAGGGGTCTGTGCACTTACCGAAATCTCCGCCCTCAACATCGTCGCCATTGCGCTGAGATCTGATAGCTTCTTAGATAGTCCATTCACTAGACCCTTGAGCTGCTGCCATAAAGACGTAGCGCAATACGTCTTGATACGAGCGGCTTCGGCTTGGCGACGCACACTGCACGTACTATTGAGCTTGTGAGAAGTGACAATAGAGAGCTTGCGCACCTGTGCAAACTTGATCGATAGTGGGATCCAGTAGTCGGATCGCGAAATACCCCTTGCTCTTCTAAGGAGAGCAGAAAGCTCTCGGTCTCGGCGACGATCTGATCGAAGTAATGCAGCTGAGCGTTGGGAAGCAAAGTGTAGATGAAGCCGGCAACGATGGGGATGATTGTCAAAACTCCGAGGATGCCTAAAGACAGGTCGGCTGAGTCGGTATCAGATGACATCCTTATAGTACAGTGTCGATGGTGAGATGAGCCACTGAGTACGACGAATCGGGTGGCGGCTGCCAGTCTAGAGATGCGAGGGGAATGGGAGGAAGTTGGTGTCAGCTTCGGTAGGCAGCATCTTCTGTTCTTATGTGTAGATACCAGGCCATTCCCATGCGTCCCATACTCTGATCCACGAGGCAAGGGGAGGAGATGACCCAGTCGAAATGAGTGCCAACCGACATCCTGCACTCAGCACTGTCGCTGTAGTGTGGTTGGTTCCTTCAAGTTCTCACACAGCCTCGGGCGTCGATGCCCGATTTGGCAACCACGCTTTCAGCACGTGGCAAGTGCATCTGGAACTTCGCGAGCGTCTTCCTTACTCTCGGTGAACGTTCAACCACCACAACAACGATAATCAAAGTCGCACTTGAAGGGCCGTCACGTCAAGGCTAGTATGTATTTATTGAAATGTATCCTCGAACTGATCAACCCGCTTATTAGCAGCTCAGTGACCATACCAACCTAGTGTCGGTTCGGTATATGACGGACAACAAACCCCTGCCATCCTATGCCTACCTTCCCCCGAAGATGTCCAGATATATACAAGACTTACGGACGAGGGGACATATGATCTCCTGCCAGCGGAGATCAAGTGGAAGGAGCGCTACAGGGTTCTTGAGAGACAAGGGTACAAATTGCGATCGCGCTACCACCCGGATTGGTCACCGTCTTGGACAGGCACGAATCGAGACCCCACATATTGCGAGGACTCTGTCATACTAACTGTGAGTACTACATGGATATCTCTCTCTTCTGAACTCACCGAAGATCTAGCGGCCACACGTTATTGACGCGACGCGTAGGCGGGATAACATCCGCGTCTCCCTCAAAGTCGCCCGAAAGGATACCAAGGAGATTGACATTGCTCGTTTCTTGACTACTCTTGATAGACCAGATAACCACTGTGTTCCTTTGCTGGACGTCTTCTCCGATCCCATAGACCCTCAGTCGTCCATCATGGTTACGCCTTACCTCCGTCCCATGAACAACCCACCATTTGGCGCATTAGGGGAAGCTCTCGATTTCATAGAGCAGACACTTACGGCAAGTCTGCTCTTCCTCCTTCGCACAAATGCTTCGTCTCATAGTCTATCAGGGTCTCATCTTCCTCCATGAGCACCTTATTGCCCATCGGTAAGCATAATCATTATCTCATATCCAGACCATGCCTCTGTGACCTATTCCTGTTCAGTGACATCGCCGCTCCCAACATCATGATGGATGGCAGCCCCTTGTACGCTCAGGGCCACCACCCCGTACGATTGCATTACACTCCAGACAACGTCTTTGATGCTTCTCCTCTGCCTCGCATCGATCACCCCGTTCGGTACTTCTACATTGATTTCGGTATCTCCCATCGCTTTGCGGAAACGTCAAAACCAATGCTGCTGGGTCGGAAAGGACGTAACCAGCAAGTGCCAGAGTTATCGGCGACTGTCCCCTATGACGCCTTCAAGGTCGATGTCTACGCGCTGGGCGACGTCTTTGCCAAAGAGTTTGTAGATGTGAGTATGCTCAACGATCTCCGCCATGGGTTGACTACTTATCTTCCAATCTCTGCAGAAGTTCTACGGTCTCGACAAACTGCGGCCGCTTGTGGATGCAATGAAGCAGTCGAATCCTTCTGAGCGAGTATCTGCGAAGGACGCGCTCGCGAAATTCCGGGACATACGCGTGAAGGACCTCAGTGGAATCAGCGGGTACCTTCGATGGCGCCTTCGACCTCGAGATGAATCACTCCCAGAAACATTCGTTTACGGCGCCCATCACCTGTACAAGGCCGTTGCGAGCGCTTTCACATCTAATCGGCTGGCTGTGTAAGTGGAGGTGAGTACCCTCTGTGATGGCCATTCGCTGGTACCTCATCTGGTGTTGTAGGATCGTCATCACCGCTGTGTTGTGCTTGTTTGCTATCGTCCATCCTTTGGTTATGTATTGTCGCTTGTATCGGTATCATGCTACAAGTACTCCTGCTATTCATCACGCATCATAATATTGCAAGGGACACATGAATTACAGGAACGTGGTGAATGTATATATTACTTGAGTCTTGCCCTGAACCAGATCGTCACATTGTCCGTGCCAGAACCAATGCTCACGACATCTCGCTGGACAGGGCTGGCCGGCGCTCCGAACGACGGAGAATGCATGCTGCGGGATTCGCCGTCAGTGACAGCCATCAACGATCATGACACCCATGGCGGTGGGGCGGGGACACTTACGCCGTGTAGATGGGACGGATGCGCGCTGCCGATCTCGAAGGCGGGAATGGATAGTTCGACAGTCGCGTTGGACGGGAGGCTGTAGACGCTCCCAGAAGGAAGAAGATCCTGCGCGTTCTGCGCAACCACTGAGGATTTGGAGCAGCACTGGTACTGATGGAGACTCGAAGGTTGTACCGTTGACAGTGAAGTTGCCGCCACTCTGTAACACTGTCAGACGACATTGTTTGTACAGGCATGAGAGTCAGAAGTACGCACGAAGCCGATGGCGAGATTGATAGGAACCTCCACGTCTCCTAAGGTCGGGTTGCCGGGCTGCAGAGGGTAAATGCAATCATGATGAGTGACTAGGATAAACCTAGGAGAATACTAGGCTTACAGCGGTAGGATCGGTCAAAGGATGCAAGTCGAACTCCTGAAGCGGATTGATGCTGGTGTCCTGAGTAGTGGTAGGCTCTTCCTTGGGAGCTCCGTCGTACCGAAGGATGGCAGAGTTGATACCGTTCGCAAATCCAGAGCCTCCGTCCACAATGAGGTTGGGAGACGCGCGAATCCAATAGTTGCCAACCGTCTGGTTGGCCTCCAGCTGCGAAGCAGATGAGCCACAGGCGGGAGACTACGACATCACTGAAGGAACGTACCACAAAGGAGTAACGCTGTCCGGCAAAGATTTGGATCTGGTCGACAGGCAGAGGCTCGGTGTTCTGTCCGTCAGCTTCGATGACGGTCATTTAATGGCCATTGATCTGATAAGTGTAGCGCCAGAGATACAATCCCGTCGCTTCGATGTACTCCGATCATGAACCTTCGCCCCGTGTTGAATGAGGAGCATGTGAGCCACTTACTAGTAGTCCAAGTTATGGTTCCGCATGAGACCACGCAAGGCCTCAAGCCTGCTGGTCGTGCCCTGCTTCTCCACCTAGGCTACAACGCGCACCTTGCGCTCGAGTGCAGAGCCGACGAGTGTACTAGAAGACTCGAAGGGATAGAGTGCGGGGCGTACATAGCGGTCCTGCCGCTCGCCTTTGTCGAGCTGGATTCCTGCGTGTCTCTCGCTATTGAATAGGGTCACAATCGGGTGGAGGGACTGCGATTGGTCATAACCGAGTTGAAGCGGTGTATATATACCACTCGCTTTAATCGATCTGGCCTGGGAGGAATGGGTGTGCTTCTAGTGCGACGTCGCCCACGAACGGTGCTCAAAGCCAGGGGAGCCCAATCTCTAACCTCCCTCCCTCGTGCGTCCTGCCGCTACCATCGCCGGACGCTTGAGGAGCGAATCCATTCGCGAAAGAACGTAAGAACGTACCTTGTTCCAGTCCGAATGGGGTGCTCTGCGAACTGAAACGATCTGGCCAGTGATGAGTTATGTAACACTAACTTGGACGGTCAGCAGGACCCTGTCCATGAGAGAGCATCATCATCGTGGATACCACACTAACATACGACTAGCATGGAGACGTACCTCGCGTGGTCGCACTAGGCTCCGACCTGCAGCATCCGTCGTTGTGTCAGCGCACGAGCCACCACTGTCTCAGAGCGACATACATGTGTGAGAGCAGTGCGAGACTCACCGACAACGACGGCGCAGGACATGGCGACTCGCAGACAACCTCATAGACGAGTTGAAGACAGCGCAGGTGTGACTCGTGATGCAGACCGTTATCACAGGACGACAGTGTGACATGGTGATAGTACACATGCATGCATTTTTGGCAAAGAAAGCATGTCACAGCACTCAGGAGCTGCTTACGCTCAAATGTACCGGATGCCATGCCCTTGTTGAACTACATGTATATTAATCCACGCAAGTGACACACACATACGGTCACACCTGTGTAACGGGCTGTAGCCCGAGCCCGGCGAGGTCTGAGTGCGAAGACTTGATTCGAGGGTCTGAGACGAAGTACAAGGGTACGGAGGACGAGGTGGGACGGGGCTCGGGTACCAACGCCGTGTACTGGCGTTGGTTCGTCTAGAGAAACGAGACATAGCGTAGAGCGTAACTAGGTGAGTCCAAAACAGGAAGGTCACGGTCACGGTGCCGTTACACTACCTCCTCCTTTAAGCTGCGGCTCGAGGAGTGGGTGATGAGAGACGGAGCTACTAGTAAGTATGCAAGCAAGGGGGACTACGTAAAGAATGCGAGAGGATCAAAAAACATGAAATAACTGAATAACAATAAGTGGTAAACGACGTAGTGCATGGACGTGATACCAGAACGGGGGCGAGCAAGAAGCGGGGGCGGACAAGATGATGTGGGGGACTAGACATGAGACGGGAGAGGACGGGATACGAGACGGGGTGCTGCGAGAGCCATAGATGAGACGAGAGGGGTCCGTACATACCAAACTTATGGCTATGTCAGTGTCCAGGGGAGAGCGACTCCCTCAGGACCGAAGTTGTCAACCCAGAGGGACGGGACCATGGGAAGACCAAAGACGAGGGCGAGAACGAGAAGAGCATCGAGCCAGTTAAGACCGTAGCCTAGGCCTGGACACGACCCCTGTAAGCCGAGAATACGAGGCACTCGACGGTTAAGACCGTAGCCTAGGTCCGTGAGTCCAAGCGGATGCGAAGGAGGACGGGACGGGAGGAAGATACGGCCACTGCCGATTCTACCTGGGTGTCGATGCGGTTTAACCACTGCCAAGGTGCGTGCGACCGGACAGAAGGATGCACTGGGAAAGAACAAGAGTCGGGGAGCAAGGACGAGGGATGTGATGTGGATGCGATGGCTGAGCGACGACAAGAGGTGAGGGTGCTGATCATGAGTCAGGGTGCGGCGAGGAAGAAGGTTGATGATGATGCAAGTGAGGAGTGCGGGATGGTCGTGGGTCGAGAACATCGGTGAGATAAGTCAACAGGGGAGACCAACGGCGGCTGGATAGCGACAGGTTGAGGGAATGGAACCGAGCACAAGTCGGGATGCGGTCAAAAGGAGTGTGTTTATGATGTGGATGAGAGAGCGGACGGGGTCGAAATTGGGGTACGCCGTGGTAACAAAGGTCAAGAGTTACGAGAGGGGTCAAAAGTTGGTCGAGATGACGTGAAAGGAACGTGGAGCGGGGCGTGAAGGCGATGATAACAAAAGGTATTGAAAAGTTTTGAAAAACGTTGAAAAATCAGAGGACACCGCTCGTCCCGAGGCGGCGTCCAGCGAGAGGAAAGGGAGAGCGCGTCGTGCTGCACGCTACGACGGCCAGGAAGAGAGGCCCGGGTGGAGACCTGCATCCTCGCGATGTTCTCCACCTCTGCTGCGAACCTGCGTGGATGCGCCGACTGTGCTCCGGCGTCCTACGCACCCTTCGGCCTGCCTCCACAAGTCGTCCGGGAGGTCTCCACGGATGCTCGTCCGTCGCGCCTGCTTTGTCCTCACATCCATCTGGAGGTTCCGTCTTCACTACACCTATCCCCCTTTTTTCCGCCGAGGCTTTCCTCGACGGAGCCTGAGGAGAGGAAAGGCGAGGCGATCCGAAAGAAATGGGCCGGAGGAGAGGGGATGGAGGGCGGGCTTGACTTATAGCAGCGGTTGCGAGGGCGGGAGTGAGGAAGACGACGGCAGGACAGGAGGATAATTGGGCCGTGACGGGGGTTCGAGAAGATGATCGGGAGGGTGGACGAGGAGGAAGGAGAAAAAAAAAAAAAAACAACGGCGACAAACCGTTCGCACGTAACCAGCGAGCCTTCGACTAGAAGCGAGCTCCGACCGTCCGTAGTAATGGAGTGGTGGGCGACGGCCAGCGATGGATCATATGAGCGACGGGGGAAGGGAGTTGCTCTGCGGGCGGATAGGGGCTAGGCGGGCGGTGTCGAAGCCATGAAAATGTGCTGGCCTGTGGAGCGTTGACAGGCGGGTGCAGCCAGAGTGAAAGGCGAAGGCGAAGCGAAGGGATCGGGAGTCGATGGTGACCGCGAGGAACGACGGCCAAAGGAGGGTGCGAGGGCCGAACGGCTTGACATCTCGCAGGTTCGGAGACGAACCAAACTGTAACGGGCTGTAGCCCGAGCCCGGCGAGGTCTGAGTGCGAAGACTTGATTCGAGGGTCTGAGACGAAGTACAAGGGTACGGAGGACGAGGTGGGACGGGGCTCGGGTACCAACGCCGTGTACTGGCGTTGGTTCGTCTAGAGAAACGAGACATAGCGTAGAGCGTAACTAGGTGAGTCCAAAACAGGAAGGTCACGGTCACGGTGCCGTTACAACCTGGTGAGATCGTAAGCGCCGAATGGCACCCGGCGCTACTCTCAAACGGCCTAGTTTTACACACAGAAAACTGTACGTCAAGCGTTCTAATTCAACCCCATACAATTTCCCAGTGCGGGGCCTGGTCCGTTGTTCCCTCGGGAGGCCTTTTCAGTAAGATAAGTTCGGTATTCCTGTAAAAGGGAAGTGATCTCCACTCACGAAACTACTCGAACACGTCCATAGAATACCCCAGTTGTGGGTCTCGACCGGAGTTCCCTTGGGAGGCCTGTGCAGTACAATGAGTTCCATATCCCTGTGAGAAGGCGGCAAAAGGCAACCGTGTAAAGAGAGGAGGGAAATCCACTCACCGATATCGTTTCTACCACGTGGAACCAACGCGAAAGACGCGCTTTCCGTTGCCGCAAGGTTAGGCGATGGTGGGATCTCGATCTGGCGGGAGACGTTATGTGCGAAACCTCTGCCTCGACGCAGCGCCAAGGCGAAGAACGACGGCGGCAGGAACGAGTAGCCGCCAAAATCCACGGCCACGATCCTACCCTCTCCATCCTTCATGAAGTTAGTAGTCTGGATGTCCGATATACAGAGGAGCAGTCCGTAGTCCGCGACCTCTTTGATGTAGTTAACGCGCCCCGGCCTCTCCGTCTTGGCTAGGATCTGTGTGAATCATGAGAAAACAGCCGAGGTGAGAGGGATAGAACAAGACAAATAAGAAGACTCACTCCGTTAACATGTCTCTGCAACTCCTCGACGGTCTCGTACCAGATATCGGACCTCCTTTCGAGGAAAAAGGGGTGCTCGATCACGCCTCCTCCGACGGGTCCAGGGGTCGAGCTGGGGCTCGGGATCTTGAGCAGAGCCTGCACTGCGGCGGCAACAGGTTTGGTTTCGGAGAATTCGCACATGGGCCCGTCGATGTATTCGGAGACGATAAAACCGAAGTCGCCCCACGTGAAGGCGAGGTAGACGCGAGGGGCACGGACGGCAGTAATGTTGTGCTGTTCGAGGTATTGCGAGACAAAGTGTTGTGTCCTAGCCTCTCCCATTGTTATGCT
Organism: Fomes fomentarius; assembly: GCA_022606135.1. Taxonomy (NCBI): domain Eukaryota; kingdom Fungi; phylum Basidiomycota; class Agaricomycetes; order Polyporales; family Polyporaceae; genus Fomes; species Fomes fomentarius. Next base: position 3,089,888 of record JABYQN010000003.1, on the reverse strand, counting down.
GCGGGCGAACTTGACCCAGATGTTGCTGACGTCGTGATCAGACCTCGCGTCGATAGTGATTCGGACACAGTTGAAATTGATAGCGGTAGTCTGGTGGGGACGCAATTCGAAACTCTGCTTGATGATGAACTCGTAGTCCGGAATGTTCGTAGGCTTGCCTTCGACGTCAATATGGACAGTGACTTCGTACGACATGGTGGTAGCTACAGAGATTGGGATCAGTCACCGTCAAGTCACCGTCAAAGAAGGGGGGGTCACTAACTTGAGCAGGGGTAACGATGACGGTTACGAATAGAAGACAGGGGCTTTGGCGAGTAAGTGGTAAGAACGCGCGCCAGATTGGACGCCCAGTCTCTCTCCATATGTAGAGATTGGGAAGCAAACTCGAAGATTCGACTCGGAGTCGCTGCTCCTCGTGCCAGCCACAATGGCTGTAAGGTATCCATAGACAACTCGGAGAAGCGAGCTCCATAAGCATAATAAGTGGACTCAGAGTGATTACTGTAATTGCACAAATAATCGTCCTTCTGAACTTTGTCTACCCGATTCCCTCATTGCGACTTGCGAGACATCAAACTTTCTGACTCTACTAGCCCTGTCCTGGTAGCTGACATTGTGAACCAGGCTAAAATGTGAGGTATGGTGGCTGACAGTTTACTATAATCCTGCCCATATACATATTTACTCGAGCTTGAAGCTCGACCGGTGACCCCAATATCGTTTTCCTAGAGCTCAAGGCCAGGTCAGTCAACAGTATGAATTTGTGCTTGGCTCTTTGCTCATGCTCACCATGATTGTACATGTTGTAGATCATGTCCTCGGACTCAGCGAGCTCCTCCCCGACCGATATGCAGAGCAAGCCCCAGTCTGACTCGACTGCACGGTCTCGGGTACGTAGGCTATCTTATTCACTTAGACTCAGTCCTATCAGTCCCAGGCTTCGAAGTCGGGGACCCTTGTAAGTAGTAAGCGACAATTCGCGCGAGCCGTAGCCGCCCTCGGATTAGCGCGCTCCTCGGTCCCGCCTCCTCTCGCGCGCGCTTTCGCCTTAAGCTTCTCCTGCGTGCAGTTGAAAAGCTCCTACGCACCCTCGGCTCACCGCCCTTCCCTCGCTCACACTCCATGGAGGGGCGGGAGCCTGGAGGACACAGCGAGCAGAGCCCGTTATACCTCGTTCCATACCATGATTTGACTATTCACTGATGTTCATCACTTCTCCTTGCCAGCGCCTTGACTTCACTGCTCAGAACGTCCCCGAGTACATCAAGAACAAGTTTGTTGTGGATGATGTGCTCTACGTCGAAGTTTTGAATGCAGGCAGTCGGGTCGGCGTCGACCTCAAGCCTACGGATGGCGACACTGTCAAAAACCACTGGCTCTTCCGTGTGCACATCCACAAGGACGATAGTATCCAACAGGTCAGGTTCAGCATCGAGGTCGATCACTCCAAGGACACCGGATCCAATGAGGGCCAGTATGCGGGGAGCAGCCGCTCCAACCATTCAGACTATGGCTCCGACTCGGATATCTACAGCCCCGTCACTGGCAACTTCACGAAGCCCTCTGCTCCAAGCAGTGACAGTGGCTTTGCGGCGGCTCTCCCACTTGGCCCTGCTACTGCACTGCTTGCTTCTGCTACTGGCCAGGGCAGTCATGACTCGCATTCCGCTGTCTATAGGGACGTCGACAGTGCGAGCAAGCCGCCGGACACCTTGTCGAGCCATGGCATCCTCTTCCAGCAGCTCACTGAGGGTGCTTCCCACCCTAGTGTCCTCACTATACGGGTGCGTGATCGTACAGACGCATCTTATTCTACCATCGTCACCTTCAACCTCCGCCTCGTCCATGGCACCACCGTCGGTCAGCTGCTCGATGCCCTTCTTGGAGCCAACATGTTGTCGTTCGCCTTTCGCAAGGTTGGGGTGGCATACATGGGTTGTAGAGACTTTACGTATGTCCTCTTTTTGCCATCTTCACAGTGCCAGCCATCAAGCCTCTGACTTTCCTTTTTGCCTTTCTTGATCATACTCATCATTTCTCCAGATCTCAGGCAATCGCTACATGGTTGCATCAGGACCTCTTGATCTCAGGCGAGGCTGTCCTGGATGCTGCTGACACCAAAGCTACAGACGACATCGAGATCGATGATCCCCACATCTTCAGCTTGCTTGGCTGGCGCTACTTCACTCTCGGTATCCCTGAGTCAGCCCCTGTGGACAGGCTCAAGGTGGCTCGCATTTGCAACCGTATCGACCGTGCAGTGTGGCCGGGTCTCACACGTCGAGGATGACAGGCTCAACTACAACTAAGTTTCCAGGTCGCAGTGCATCGTAGACTCATAGTAAAGATACGTTGAAGTTGTAAGGGAAGAGTTGCCCGCAACAATGGGACATTGGTTGAGGAAAGGAACACCGTCCGCCCAGTTTGTTGTGCCTTGTTAGAAGGAACCGTGCCAGTGCTATCGCGACATTTTCAGACTTCCAATGTACGCCAGGACAGACCTTGATATTTACAATAGAGATAGCGGCGGTCAGCATCGTCGTGTTCGTCAGCTTGTCAGAGTTGGGTCTGCGAGAGACGTCATCAGAGCGGACTCATTCACGCCATCAGTTCAGACCTTTGTCCTTCTCTTGCTCTTGGATAGAACGAATCACTTGATAGATACAATGGTATGTACATTGAACGCCGTTCACCATCTATGACAGCAACGAGACCCGAATTATTGTGAAAGAGTTGTTTGAGTGCCAGTGTAACGGAGACCTCTTTCGCCGTGGGGGAAGCCGAGGTGTGGAGGACGAAGCCCCACTGAATGCTGTCCTCGCTCACCGTCTGTTGACGACACAGAGGCAATGATGCGCTACCAAATGAAAACATATCGGTGGTTCTTGGGCCACTCGACTTCCAGAAGGACCATCCTACGAGCTCTGCATTAATGCGCAGTTCGAGCTTGCAGATACGAGCGACGACTGCGATGCCGAGAGGGCGAGGGCCTAGCATGGCTGCAGCACTGGCCCATCGATGGATTCAGGTATAAGAGTCATCTGAGATATCGACAGGAAAGAGTAGGGTGCACGTACCTCATGATGCATCTATCCGCACGCCCCGTGACGTCCGAGGAGGGTAGAGTCAGAGATCACAGGGGGCTTACCACGATGCTGCTCCCCCCCATCGACAGCGCTAGCCTCGAAGAGGACCCGCTTGAGTGGGTGTAGGCTTAGAGCCAGTGGCGGGAGTCGGAGGTATTTGGAATTGAGCGAAACGGTAGCTTGTTCCGCAGAACCAGTGAACCTGTGCAGCGTGAGTACACCACGCAAATACAGATGCAAGCTCGAAGACGTGCCCAGAAAATCCCTTCTCGTGAGGTGCGTTGTACTCTGATCCAAGCGAATCTGCGCGCGGCAGTAACACCGCGCGCGAATGAGGAAGAGTAGAAGTGTGTGTGAGCCACTTACTAGTAGTCCAAGTTATGGTTCCGCATGAAGGCCTCAAGCCTGCCGGTCGTGTCCTGCTTCTCCACCTCGCAGCTGACGAGTGTACTAGAATAATGAGTGCGTCGCATGCATCACCGCTACTGCCGCGAGCCCTTGTCGAGCTGAGTTTGTACGTGTCCGATCGTTGTCATTTAGGTGGAGGGGTATAGAACCGCCGTTGGCGTGACCGAGTTGACGCGGTGGAGGGACCGCTCGTTGTGATCGGTCTAGCTGGAGGGCTGGGGGGGCTGGGTGTGCTTTGAGTGCGGCGTCGCCTGCTCAATCTCTAACCCAACTCTAACCTCCTCCATTGTGCTTCCTTCACTTGTCTCGCTTCCGCTGCTATCGCCAGGCCCTTGAAGGATGAACCATTTGCGAACAAACGTACCTTGTCGCAGTTCAAATGTGGCGCTCTGCAAACTCACACAATCAGCCCACTGGTGATGGTTGATCGGGCGAGGAGGTGAATACAGACACATGATAGTGACTTGAACGGTCAGCAGAACTATGTCCATGAGAGAGCAACATCAGCGGGGATACCGCACTAACGCACGATTAGCATGGAGACGTACCTCCCGTGGTCATAGGCTTCGAGCCCGACTGGCGGTCACTGTCGCGTAGAGCCTGCAGCATCTGTCGTTTTATCAGCGCACGAGCCACCACCGTCTCAGGACGACATACCATGTGTGTTGTGTGAGAGGAGAGCAGTGTGAGACTCACAGTTCACTCGACGACGGTGTGCACAGATGTGACTCGTGATGCGAACTGGCACAGTGTGACATGCAGGACACTGCACATGCATGCATTGACGGGAAAGCATTCAATGAAAGCATGCCACAGCACTCAGCTCGCTGAAAGGAGGTGTAACGCGTACACGTATGTAACCATGGGTTCTGGTTGTATATCAATCCACACAAGCACGGAAATTATAAGCGCCGGATGGCACCCAACGTTACTCTCCGACGGCCTAGTTTTACACACAGAAAATAATATACGTAGGTCAAGGTCAAGCAATCTAGTTCAACCCCATACGATATCCCAGTGCGGGGCCTGGTCCGTTGTTCCCTCGGGAGGCCTGTTCAGTGATATGAGTTCGGGATTCCTGTAAAAGGGAAGTGATCTCCACTCACGAAACTACTCGAACACGTCCATATATTACCCCGGTGAGGGGCCTGGACCGGAGTTCCCTAGGGAGGCCTGTGCAGTACAATGAGTTCAGTATTTTTGTGAGAAGGCGGCAAAAGGCAACCGTGTAAAGAAAGGAGGGATATCCACTCACCAATATCGTTTCTACCACATGGAACCAACGCGAAAGATGCGCATTCCGTTGCCACAAGGTTAGGCGATGGTGGAATCTCGATCTGGCGGGAGACGTTATGTGCGAAACCTCTGCCTCGACGCAGCGCCAAGGCGAAGAACGACGGCGGCAGGAACGAGTAGCCGCCAAAATCCACGGCCACGATCCTACCCTCTCCATCCTTCATGAAGTTAGTAGTCTGGATGTCCGATATACAGAGGAGCAGGCCGTAGTCCGCGACCTCTTTGATGTAGTTAACGCGCCCCGGCCTCTCCGTCTTGGCCAGGATCTGTGTGAAGACGGATCATCGAGAAAACAGCCGAGGTGAGAGAGGGATCAAACGAAACAAAAGAGAAGGCTCACTCCGTTGACATGTCTCTGCAGCTCCTCGACGGTCTCATACCAGATATCGGACCAACAGTCGAGGAAAAAGGGGTGCTCGATCACGCCTCCTCCGACGGGTCCAGGGGTCGAGCTGGGGCTCGGGATCTTGAGCAGAGCCTGCACTGCGGCGGCGACAAGATTGGATTCGGAGAATTCGCACATGGGCCCGTCGATGTACTCGGAGACGATAAAACCGAAGGCGCCCGACGTGAAGGCGAGGTAGACGCGAGGGGCACGGACGGCAGTAATGTTGTGCTGTTCGAGGTATTGTGAGACGAATTGTTGTGTCCTAGCCTCTCCCATTGTTAAGCTGGGGGCGAACTTGACCCAGATGTTGCTGACGTCGCGATCAGACCTCACGTCGAGAGTGATTCGGACACCGTTGAAGATGCTGGCTGTAGTCTGCCCAGGGGGACGCAATTCGAAACTCTGCTTGATGATGGACTCGCAGTCCGGAATGTTCGTAGGCTTGCCTTCGACGTCAATATGGACGGTGATTTCGTGCAACATAGTGGTGGCAACCGAGGAGACAGAGAATTGTGTCAGTCACGGTCAAAACAAGGGGATGGCTCCTGAGGGCCCTGACTCGGCTGCAATGGATGCTTCGTACACAAGCGCCGTTACCTTTAATTCCAAATATAGTAGGGATACCCGACGTCCAAAAGATAGAATTTTGAGCGCTCGCGGGACAATGCGCAAATTTGATCCGTCCTCCCCTGTCCTCCCCTGCTGAAGTATTCCATGATCTCTCAAAGTATTTCTGCTCATGTAATACTCTGGTCGGCTCAGCGGGCACACCAGTGCCAGAAGTACAAATACTAGCAATGCGGAGGATCAGGGGATCAGGAGCTGAGGCTGTCAGACTTCCCGAATGGCAGACGCCTCCGCAGACTGGGGCTCGATCTCCACCACGTAACATGTGCGTTCATCTTGTCTGAAATCCAAGTTGTGCTCCATAATCCTCCGCTCACCCATCTCTCGCGATGCCTGGGGTTGAAATTCCAACAAATAGCTTCATTCCCGAGTCTCCATGTTCCCGCCCACTCCCCGATATTGAACGCTACTGCGGCATCAGGCTGCGTCCCTCCCCGGATCCCACACATGTGTACGGATTCGTCCTCAGCACTGAATGCCTCAATCGCTGGGCCAAGTATTTCTCCGAGGTTACGTTGGAGGAGGAGTCTTCTGAAGGTGACGACGAAGAGCTCGCAGTATGGCATACCATGGCCCGCTCCTTGATCCCACGCTTGCTCTCCTACGAGTTTCCCACACTTCCTCGTCACTCGGACATCGTCAAGTACTGTCAAGATGTTCATCGAGGGCGCTTTGTGGTTGTCCTCAGAGATGATGCCTCTCGTGAAAGACAACGTGCACCTTTGCTCCGCAAGGATGTTGAAGGCGTGAGAGAGCTTTTGGGGCTGGGTGAACAGATGCCTAAGTGGTATTCGGTGACTTGGTGAGAATTCCATTGCGCTCGATTGCTTTGTGAATTGAGTCTGACGACACGTTCAGTTGACGTGCTGCTGCCTGGCTGCGCCTTCATCGGAATCCAAAAGTCGCGGAAAGTGGCATGCTCACAACGTCAGTAATCGAGAGATGGGGCAGCACATCATAACTCGGGAGTTTTCTGGCAGGAACGGGCATGTCTTCCGATTTATCTTTGTCTTGATGAACCCAAGCGCCCCTTGCCGAATGTCTTGAAGACTGACGAGGTTCACATGCGTCGTGACTCGTCAGCTGGCAGCCTTCAACGTGAACCGGATCCACAGTCTTTAGTCTCTCCGTCTTAGATAGACCACCGTCACATCTTGGATCCGGATTCGGGGCACTGGGGTGGAGCGAGTCGTATATATCATTACAAAACGATGCACAATAACATCGTACATACCAGTCAAACTGGGATGCAAGTCGAAGGCTAAATGGAGACATAATCATTGCATAGCGGGGAGTTGGGAAGCATAAGGCCACTGGACATAGAGACAGCGTATACATCATGGTGCATTGGCACTACAAAGCGGGATGGTCCCAGAGGCTGGGTCATAGGAAGCGCACGTACCTCAAGATAGGTGGGTCCGGGCTCCGCTCGTCACCCAAGGGTTTGAGTTGATTCCAGGCAACCAGTAAGCCTTCCGATACGGCAAACGCGTATCTCCGGCTGCATTGGCCAGGCTGGTAGTGAACCTAAAGAGGGTAAGCACACGACGGAACTCAACACAATCTCCAGCAGGCTTCACGTGCAAAGGCAATGTATCGGGTTCTGGCTCGGAGACGCAAGTTGAGCCCGACAGCACGCTGTCGTATGTACGAGCACGGAGGGCGCGCTTGAAGTCGTCGCTCCGTATCGCGCCGCACATCTTGTGCTCCGTCTGCGGGATGGATGTTAACGAGAGGCCTCGAGCAGTCTTTGCCAGTTCGATCTCCTCGGAAGCAGCGATCTGTGAGAAGGGAGACAGTAAGGATTAGTCGTGCTCCATAGAATACGGGATTTGTGGGCTTACCGACACCTGTGCCCTCAATAGCGTCGCTACCGAGCTTAGATCTAACAACTCTTTGGACAGTCCGTTAAATAGACCCTTGAACTGCTTCCATGGAGACGTAGCACAATAGGTCTTGATGCGAGCTGCATCGGCTTCACGACGTACCCTACACATCATCAATAATGTCAGTCAGCACCATGCGAGTAAGTTAGAGAATGTGGTGAGATCACTTACCTGAGTAGGCTGGAACGGAACTGGGCCCCGGTAGATGGGTTACGAAAGACCCCTTGCTCTTCCAAGGAGAGCAGGAAACTTTCAGTCTCGGCGACGAGCTCATCAAAGTAGTGCAGCTGAGCGTTAGGAAGCCAGGTGTAAATATAACCAATAAGAACGGGGACAATCGTTAAAACACCAAGAATGCCCAGAGACAGGTCAGCGGAATCCGACGACATCTCGGTAGGTGCAGCTCGACAACGGACTCGAACTGAGCCACTGCTGGGTCAGATGGGGGAAATCAGGGTGAGGAGCCGCTCGGACAGGCTGCGTCCTACGTTCTTATGTGCAAAACCCTGACGGTTACCATGTGTCCAAGCAAGAAGTCTGATCGGCGAGGATGAGACGGAGTAGCAACCTGAATGAACTGGCTAGTAGAGCGTTCGAGTTGTGGACGGGCGCCTTCTCATGCTCGATTTGGCACCACGTTTCTACCACGTGCTTGTTCATCTCCTCGGAACTACGTCGTTCGTTTGTTGGTTGGTCTTGGTCGTGAAGTCGCATCATGATCTGCGTAGGTCCGAGGTGCGTCTTCTTGAGGTCCGCTGAGACTTAGCCGCATGGTAAATGACTCATTGTCTCAGGGACCACAATAACCCCGTGGTCGGTCTGGTGCATGAAACCCTTGACATCTTAAACCCTCCTTTCTCCCTAAGATGTGCAGACATACACCAAACTCACGGAAGAAAGAAGAAGGGACGTATGATCTTCTACTAGCCGAGGTAGAATGAAAAGATCGTTACACAGCTCTCGAGACACGGGGTTACAGGTTACGACCGCGCTATCACCCAACTTGGACACCATCGTGGATAGGCACGAATCGAGACTCAGACCAAACATATTGCGAAGACGGTCTATTGAGACCCCAAATCCACCATCGGTTTCAGCAGCCACATGTCATCGGAAAACATCCGCGTCTCCCTCAAAGTCCCGGAAAAGTCCCAGAAAGGGACAACAAGGAGATTGAGATTGCTCGTTTCCTGACGACCATTCATCGACCCGATAACCACTCTGTTTCTTTGCTGGATGTATTCCCCAATCATTAATCCACAGTCATCCATCATGGTTACACCTTACCTCCGTCCCATGAACAACCCACCATTCGGGACAATAGGAGAAGCACTCGACTTCATAGACCAGTCGGTGAGTCTTCCCCACCTGCCACACATGCGCCACTCACCCCCTATATCCTCAAGGGCATCATCCTGTTCGGCTTCACTATGCACCTAACAATGCCCACAACGCTTCCTCTCTCCTTCGCATCGACAACCCCGTCCGGTACTATTACATCGACTTCGGCATCTCGTATCGCTTCAAGGAAGGATCAAAGCCTATGCTCCTCGGCCGGAAAGGACGTAACCAGCAGGTTCCAGAGTTGTCGGCGACAGTACCCTACGACGCCTTCGAAGTCGACGTCTACGCCCTAGGCGACGTCTTCGCCAAGGAGTTCGTGGAAGTGGATGTGCGTATGCTCCGTCCCCCTGTTCATCGACTTGCAGCTCACGCCCTCGCAGAAATATTATGGACTCGAGAAGCTGCAGCCGCTGGTCGATGCGATGAAGCGGCCTAATCCTCCTGAGCGAGTATCCGCCAAGGACGCACTCACACAATTTCAGGACATACGCGCGAAGGGATTCAGCGGGTACCCTTTCCCTTCGCGCTCGCGATGAATCTCTCCCCGAGCGCCTCGTGTACAACGTCGCTGTCGGTGCACATGAACTACATCACCTTTTTACCAGCGTCTTCAGAACCAATCGAGGGGGCGGATGAGAGAGGTGAGCACCTGTCTTATGGCCACTGTTCTCGTCTCAATCGCGACCTTCCAGGATCGTCGTTGCAGTTGTGTGTAACTTGCTATCAGTTGACCTATATGTTATCGCTTATATTGGTATATTGTGACAAATACTACTACTTTTGCTTGTCCACACTTCAAGGTCCAATTGCTGATCGGGACGCCTGACATTGAGAGAGATACATGAATTACACATGAGTGGTGAAGCTATGATTGAGCAATGACTAGGAGCCCATTGACGAGGACGCGGTGAGGGTTGGTACAGGATATTACCAAGAGATTACATATGCTGAGAAGTCCAGAAGGTCCATGTCCACGCCAAAACGGAACGAAAAAAGGAATGTGTGCTAGTAGTGTGTTCGAGTGGCTCGAATCAGAGTCTTCAGGCATTCAAAGACGCCTCATACTCGGGGCAAAGATCTGACCAGGCCTCTGTATAGGACGGATTGATTGCTTGAGCCATTGCAAATTTAGGCTCAACACTTACGTGGAACGGGGTTGGTAGCCGCAGTCTCAGGGATGTCCTCAGCAAAGACGACCGCGAGGCCGGCTTGGAGGTGCCAGTCGATATGGCAGTGAAGGAACCACGGGCCGGGGTTGTCGGTCTATCACAGCCATAGCGAAGTGTCAGCCCCACTTGAATGAAGGTGGCAGGAAATCAGGAGCAGAATCTCACCCTGAATCTGATTGTCACATTGTCAGTACCGGAGCCGATGCTCACGACATCTCGCCGGACAGGGTTCACATAGTTGGGCTCGGTCTGGCCGGCGCTCCGAACGACGGAGAATGCATGCTGCGGGATGTCGCCGTCAGTGACAGCAATTTGATAACCATGACACCCATGGCGGTGGGGCGGGGACACTTACGCCGTGGAGATGGAACGGATGCGGGCCGCCGATCGCGAAGGCGGGGATGGACAGCTCGACGGTCGCGTTGGACGGGAGGCTGTAGACGCTCCCCGAGGGAAGAAGATCCTGCGCGTTCTGCGCACCACTGAGGATTTGGAGCAGCACTGGTACAGATGGAGACTCGAAGGTTGTGCCGTTGACGGTAAAGTTGCCGCCACTCTGTAAATTCCGTTAGACGACATTGTCTGTTCAGGCATGAGAGTCAGAAGTACGCACGAAGCCAATGGCGAGATTGATAGGGACCCCTACGTCTCCTTCTGTCGGGTTGCCGGGCTACAGAGGGTGAATGCAATCATGATGAGTGACCAGGATGACCCTAGGAGAATACCAGGCTTACAGCGGCAGGGTCAGTCAAAGGATGCAAGTCGAACTCCCGAAGCGGATTGATGCTGGTGTCCTGAGTAGTGGTGGGCTCTTCTTCGGGAGCTCCGTCGTACCGAAGGATGGCAGAGTTGATACCATTCGCAAATCCAGAGCCTCCGTCTGCAACGAGGTTGGGAGACGCGCGAATCCAATAGTTGCCAACCGTCTGGTTGGCCTCCAGCTGCGCAGCGGATCAGCCACGGGCGTGAGACTACGACACTGAACTGAAGGAACATACCACGAAGGAGTAACGCTGTCCGGCAAAGATTTGGATCTGGTCGACAGGCAGAGGCTCGGTGTTCTGTCCGTCAGCTTCGATGACCGTCATCGAATGGCCGTCGATCTGGAAGGTGTAGTTGGGGTCACACGACATGCTGACGAGGCGGAACCGATACCTGTGCAATATGGATCAGGATCTCATGTGAACACTATTGAGACGGGATAGTCATACCGCTTCCCAGGAGTGACGTTGATGACCGCGAGCTCGGAAGTGGGGTCGCCGGACCATCGCCCGAGACCGTTGATGAGAGTGGCGTCAGACCTCCTGTAAACCAGAGTCAGGGGGTGCATGTAGGCCTAGCGCTACAAGTACTTACGGAACAGCGCCCGCAAGAGGCGCAGCGACATGGTACCAATCGGCGAGGGTGATGACCGTGCTTTCTGTGAGATCATGAGCGTGAATATCCTCGCGGTTGATCAAACCACTAACCATCGTCGACGTCGTAGAGGCTTGCATGTGGATCCGCCGGGTCATACACGACCAAGGCACCCCGCAGCCCATCACAGTACTGGGTGTTAAGATGGCTATGGTACCAGAACGTGCCTAATGACCCATCGGTCAGACGCTCAGGCTTTCAGAAGTGAGATGCTTACCTGCTTGGTCGGGCACGTTGAAGTTGTAAAGGAAAGAGTTGCCCGAAACTATGGGACACTGGTTAAGAAAAGGAACACCGTCCGCCCAGTTTGTGCCATGTTGGAAGAAACCATGCCAGTGCTGTCGCGACGTTGTCAGACTCCCAACGTAGGCCAGAACAAAGCTTTGATACTTACAATGGAGGTAGCGGTGAGCATGGTCGCGTTCGTCAGCTTGTCGACAACATTGATTTGGAAGTTGTCGTTCTATGTCCAGATAGATCAGTAAGCGTGGCCGCCTGAATCGTGCACGACCTTTCGACTGACCTTCTGTCCCGTGATCAGAGGGCCCGGGAAGGTACCCTCTGCGAGGACCGCATCACGAGCGAAACCATCCGGGGAGATGTTCGCGTTCACGATGTTGAGGTCGGTAACGGGGCCAATGGCAGCGAGTGACCTGGTAGCCAGAGCAGTGACTAGGAAGAGGGACAAACGTCGAAATAAGGTAAGCTGCAGCATGCTTCTCGATAGTGATGCGGAGGTCTCCACGACCCGAATCAAGAATCAAAGAGGTATTAGATGAAGAATGGAGAATGAAGAACGAAGAACGAAGAAGGTGAAGAAGGCTAAGGTAACTTGAAGGAGATGATGATGATGATGCGGGCACTCACGACAGACGGTTTTATACTGCTCGTACGGACACGCGTCTGAAGACCAGGGCTGCGTCGGCAACCACAGTCGTACAGACAACACAAGCCGAAACGGAGCGCTAGGTCTATTGGTATTCAGCGGTGGCAGTTTCTGTCACGTCAAAAAGAGTAGTGGCATAGCAGGTAGGTATGTAGAGAGTGATTGCTGTACCTAGATTCGAAACTTGTTTAGCCATGGGACTGTGCCTGAGCATCGCCGAGTCGAAATAACGCTGAATTACGCTCATATCCCTCCCTCCCTGGGCAAGAATGGCCCGACGAGCTAGTAGTGGAGTACTATGGCACTGCGCCGAGTCAATGTGTCGACCGCCCAGCAACGGTGCTCGAGTCCTGTGTTTGTGGCGTCAATACGAGCGGCTCATGTCAACTAGAAACACACCTCAAGTAGGCGGGAATATACGGCACAACTCAATAGCTCACGAGGCGAGACATTCGTGAAGTCGAGTCCTCGTCGACGCGAAGCTGGCCCGACCGCCGAAAGTGGTCTGGAGAAAGATGGTCCCATAAGCCGATCGTGCTTCCCGCACTGCCAGGGTGGTCCACGGCGCGTAATCGCACCGTATCCGCCCCGCGCAGTCGCTCGAGACCCGCGAAGGCTATGATGTCGAGAACAGGAGCAGGCTACCGACCGTCCCGACTGACCTTCGCGCCCGAAGAATGCAGTGGCGGGCTTGAAACGCCCCACGCTCACCGCACTCCATGTGGTTGCCGGTCCCATGCCTGGACGCACCGCCCGCTCTTCGGCCACACCATCGCCGCCCACAGACCAAGTACGGGCGGGCGGTGTGAGGGAGCACGGCGAGCCTGAGGGAAACATGACACAAGTATACCTCTTGTGGGCGACGGGCGCACGGAATGACGTAGATCCGTATCTAGACAAGATCCCGACCCTGTAGTCGCTGTGATGCTAACCACACGAACGTCAGAGTCGAGAGACTGCTAGAGCTTCGATAGTTACCGTGGATCACCCGGAAAACCACAGGTGCATATGGCTATGTGCTTATGGTATGAGAGCAACACAATAGAGAACATCGGATGCATGCGTCACCGTGGCGCCGTCCCCTGGCGGACAGGAGTAGCCCCGTCTCACCCACCGGAGACGTGCAACATCCCGAATGAGATGAATGTGAAGATATTCCTAGTACCGTCTTCTCGTAAGATAAAGTCCTAAGATGCTGAAAAATGGAGCAGAACCACGAGTTCGGGCCACTCACAGTACAGAGTGACGACATCCTGCGGCACAGGGCAACAACAGGTACCAGAGTTGATACAAACAACATGCATTCAGCATACGAAGCAGCACACCTACAGGCTACGATTGATCAACGTCCAACTCCCAACAGCCCCAAAGGGGACAGTCGCCACAAACCACTCACCACCAAGAACAACCAACCAACCAGCCCTACGCAGCCGTCTTGCCCTTCTTCATCTCCCTATACAACCTGATCACCCGCTCGCGCTCCTCCTCCATCGTCGCCTTCTGCGCCATCGACCGCACGCCCTCGCTCAGCGACTTCACGCCCTCTCCCTCTCCCGCGCCTTTCCCCAGCCCGCCGCCGCCCTGCGCCGCGAGCTTCTTCGCCTTGCGCGGCAGCTTCGTCAGCTGCGGCGGGGCCTGGACGATGTCGTTCAGCCGTTTCGGCGCGGACGTCTGCACCCTCTCGAACTCTTTCGGCTTGTCCGTCTTCTTCGTCTTTTCCCCCGCCGCCCCGGCCGTTCGCGCAGTGGGTCGCCGTCCGCCGCTGCGAGCATCATCGTCGTGGTCGTCGCCGGATTGAGAGTCAGAGTCCGATGTATCTTTCGCTTTGCGTTTCTTTGCATGTGAATGGGAAGCTGTCTTGCCCGCGGCAGCAGCGGATTGTGGGTGCGCTCCTCCGGCCTTCGCTGCGAGTTCTTCTTCCTTCCGGACTTGGCGCATGCGCGTAGCCGACGCCTGGACGGCTACCCGTACAGAATGGCGCATCGAGTCTTCCACTCGCCTAAGGAACGAAACGAAACGCAACGACCGACAAAAGGTTCCAAACACGACGAGCCCGTCTTGAGACACCGACATCGACGCCATACGATCCAAACCGCACACGTACCTGTTAAAGTGCGCCATAGACTCCCCCGGCATGATCTTCAGCTCGCCGCTGCCCCCGTCCCCATCTCCCGTCCGCATACCGCCGTCCGCACCCTTCCTGCGCTTCCTGTGCCTCCCCGCCTCGCCTCCGCCGTCCGTATCCAGATCCACATCCACGCCCTGCGCCTTCCGCTTCCTCCTCTCCGCGAACTCCCGCCGCGTCTTCGCCGCACTCAGCACGCGCGCCACGCTCTTCGGCACGTCCTCGCTCTCCAGTGCCCTCTTCGCGGCCGCCGCTCCTGCTGTCGGCGGGGCCAGATCGTTCCCTCTGGACGAGCAGCCATGCACATAGTCGTATCATTGCATTAGTGGCAGCAGCAGCAGTCGCAAGTGAGTACTGGACACCGTCGGGCTTTAGCTTACTACATACGATTCAGAGCGTTTCCTCTCGCGCACGGAGCGTTTCGCGCGTTTGTGCGGCATCCGAGCGAGGGCGGGGGGGAGGGTTTCACTGGTCACTGGGAGGTGCCGCTTTGCGTGAGTTGTATGTGCAGGGTCGGCGAAAAGCCTGGGGGATGCGGAGACCGGGAGATGGACAAGTCAGTCAGACGAGATGGGAGGAGAGAGCTCAAGAGTTACAGTATCGCACCAACAGTCAAGACGCGCAAACTTCTTGCACCTCGGCGTCCGGGCCGGGCCGCCGAGCATGAAGTTTGTCTAACCACACACAAACACACCGTCGCGCCGAGGCTGTACGATTGCTGCCAGGGCTTGAAGCCAGCCATGACGGCCGTCGGGACTTGGCAATACTAAATAGGGTAATCTGAATGCGCACACTACATTCCTTCCACGTTCGATACATAATAAAATTCATGAAGTTTGGTGCTTCTGGTACTTCACAACGGCCTATGCTTGAGGCTTATCACATTGCAACGTTGCAACGAGGCAACGAGGCCGCAGGCATTGTCTGCAAGGTGCATATATATGCTGTGTTGTGTGTGAGGGAGGTTCTTGGCACAGGTGGTGATACACGTCTATAGATCGGTTCGGATCGCGATGAGCAGCAGGCACTGGGGAGGGGGGTGTACTTGAAAGGAGAAGGAGAAAGAGAAGGGAGAAGGGGGGAAAGGGGGAATGGAGAAGAAGGCGGAGGCGAAGCAGCGCGATCCGCGATCCGCGATCCACGATCCGCAGGGACAGGCAGTGCGCCAAGAGTTTCGGGTGGAAGGTGGAAGGTGGAAGGCGGAAAGAGGAAAGAGGAAGGAGAAGGAGGAGCCAGAATGAAATCCAGGTTCGAGAAAGAGAAGAAGAAAGAGAAGACAAGGGCAATCGAAGGGAAACAGAAACAGAAAGAGAGAGGAACAGGAAAGGGTGGGCACACGAGAGAGACCACAGAGTCAGAGGGAGCGGGAGGAGGAGGAGGAGGAGGAGGAGGAGAGGGGGAGGGGAAGCTGGAACTCAAAACGAGCAGAGCCAAACCAAACGCCCAAAGTCCGCCAAAGCCAGAGCCGGAAGAGAGAGTGGAGAAGGGAAAAGGGAGAAGAGAGACAGAGACACGGGGGGGGAGGCGCCAACGGCTTGTCAAGGAAGAAGGTTGAACGAACGAACGAACGAAGAAGCAAAGGGAGTGTGGTTGTGACTGTGGCAGGGGGGGCCCGACGCTCGGACACGGAAACCGGGAGAACGGAGGACGGGAGAGCACGGACGGGTGGGTAGTAGGTGATACACATCGGGCAGAGTGCGCGCATGACGACAAGGGAAGCACGGATAGTAGGAAGACACGGGAGGGCACTGGGGGGCCCGAGGCACTGTATGTGATGGGGAGCGTGAGATGTGTTATGTGTTATATGGTGTGTGATGGGATGTGATGTGTACATGCGCATGGATGGATGACGGGGACAGGGATGGGGATGGGGATGGGGGGATGACAAGAGAAACCGGGACGCAGAACGGGATACGACGAGGGGCAGGCAGGCAGGCAATGGGACATGTACAAGAGCAACACAAAGGAAGGACAGCAGTTGGAACAGGACCTCGACAGGGTGTGAACGGGACGTATGGCAACACAAAAGAGCATGGGACGCAAACACAGGACTCAGGCAGGCAGACATTGGTGGTGGTGGTGGTGGCGGCAGCGGCGGTGGTGACGGTAGGTACATGGTACACGACAGAATGAAAGTGTCCGAGAAAGCACTGGAACAAACGGATATGGCACAGAGGAACGCGAACGCAAACACCGAAGCAGAGGCAAGAAAAGGGAGGAAGCAGAAGCGCAAGGTGGGTGGGCCCGAATCAGGTTCGGTCCCACAATCTCTCGCGCGCCACACGTGGCGCGCCGCTTTTAGTTGTCCGTCGTCCGTCTCTCAGCGATATGTGGTCGGACGAGCAGTCAAATCGTCGAATGAGGCGAGGCAATCAGCTCGACTGCTGCTTCGTCATCGACGGGATCGACAGCATCGGCAGCTGCCCGCGCGACAGCGAGCCAATGTTCGGCACCTCCTCCCTCCGCCCATTCAGCTGGCCAAGGCTCAACGAGCCCGCAGACGACCCAGGCATGCCTCTCGGAGCGAGCCCACTGCCGCTCCTCGGCCTCGTCTGGGGCCAGCTGGTCAGCCCGTAGCCCAAGGGGGCACTATCGCTGCGCGCGCGACTGCCCTTCTTCATCGTCGAGGGACCTGTGCTACCATTCACCGTATCCGGGATGGAGATCGAGCTGGCGGAGCCGGGAGTCGTGCGCTGGCGCTTGCTCCCGACGCGCTCGTCGTAGTCCATCGGGCCCGGCGAGGGCGGGAGCGGGGTAGCGATCGCGTTATCGTACCGCGCCGTGCTCACGTGCATGCTGTGGTGCTGGCTGTGTGGGTGGTGGTGCGCGTGATGTGCATGGTGCGAGGGAGCGTGGTGCATCCCGTTGTCATAAGGGATGTGCTGGTACGAGTGCTGACGCGAGAGCGTGTGCGGTGTGTGCGTATGCGAGGGGAAATCTGGCGCAGTCGGGCTCGAGCTCGGGCTAATCGAGTGTAGTGAGTGCAGGCCGCTCGTCGGCAGCGACGATAGCGAGGAGAAGTGCGACGGGTGCGGCCCCGAGTTCTGCGGCGAGGTCACGTAAATGTTTGGACTCTCCCCGGGGTCTAGAATATCAGTGGGGAACGGCACCGGCACTGAAGATCGGACGCTTTGTGAGCAAGTGCAGCAGGAACAGAGGGAGAGGAGAGAAAACGCACTGCCGCATGTCTTAATCATGACGTCGTACATGGCCTTGGTCACGTTGGCGAGACGGTCGACCTTCTGGCGTTCTTGTTGGAACGCAACCATGAGACGCCGATTGTCTTCGCGCATCTGCGAGAGCTGTGCAGCGACCTCGCCAGGGAGCTCGACGCGATGTTTCAAGGACGGGTCTGGCTCAAGCGCCTTCCGTTTGATCTCCTCCAAGAGGTCGGGACGACCACGAAGGAACTTATGGTGGGAAAACTCCCATGTCTGCACGTCTGCTGACGTGCGTTGTGCTCGCGGGGTCTGTTACACTTTGTTTGAGCCTCCGGCCAGGAAGGGACATGGGGAGCTTACGCGGTTGATCTTGTGGAAGCCATACATGTTCAGCTGCCGCACAAAGCTAGAGAACTACAGCGGCGGAGGCGGTCAACAAGGGGAACCATGACGAACCACGGTTACTCACGTTGTTATGCTTGAAATGAGAGCCCAGGATGGTGCGGCTGAACTCTCCGACATTCGATACAACGAAGCTGACAAGGAGATGTGGGAACACGCGGAGGGGGTGAGAGGCAGGGGCAAATACCTGGTCCCGAGCTCTGTCCAGTTAATGAACTGGGAAGATTTTGGGTCGTTGATCATCCTACAGACATACGTCACACAAGTCAGCAAATGAACGGATGGACCGGAAGCTCCGAAGATATGTATAACCTGGCGACATAGGTTCCAACGGGGCGGAACACAGGTCCGACAGTGGGATCTGGAACGAACAGAACTTCCACCACTCTATTGCATGCAATGGGCCGCAAGCAACGAGATCGACGGCAGTCACAGAAGAATCGGTATGCTAAACCCGGCACGAAGCCTTCGCCAAGCACTTCCGAGGTATAGAAAGGAAGAGAACCCGTTGAAGAACAGAATACGACAATAGGACCACTAAAGAATCCCTGCGGCACGCTGACTACGAGAAACGGAGCCTCCTCTCGCACTCCGTGTTCCAGCAGACCGGGTCTCCAGAGCAGGTCCGAGAAGCGCGACCATGGCTAATCTCCTAGTCGCGCGCACAAGAGCCGATCATCTTCGGACCCGTCTGTGGCGGTCGCGTCACGGAAAATTGCTCTGAGCCCCGCACGCTGGACCACTCCTATCCAATGCGTGTCTCCGAACAAACAAACAACCCTGCGTTCTCCACGGCGCCAGTTATGCCCACCGTTCCGCCACTCGCTCACGCTGCAGAGCGTCGCCAAACGCAGCGCTCCACGCTCGCCTCATGGGCAGGGTGCATCGCGCCCAGCAGACCTCTAACGGTGCGCCCGAGCGCGTATCGCGATCTCGGAGATAGTCGTGGAAAAGCGAAGGACGAGAAAACGCAGCAGGCAAATGGCGGCAGGTACTCACTGGTAGAGCTTCGTCACAAAGTTGTTGGTGCCGAGCGGCTTGTTGAGCACGCCCAACGAGGGCGGCGCGCCAGAGTGCAGCGTGGTGTTGGACGTGGGCAGCTGACCCTCCATCGGCTTCATCTGCTCGTCCTGCTCTCCGCCCGAGTTGCTCCCGTCGATTGGGCTTCCCTCCGCGTCCATCGGACCGTAGGACATGTCTACCTCGTCATACATTGCGCTGTTTGGGTTCTCGCCCAGGTCGTACGGAGTCTCCTCCACAGAGGTGGTGAGGGGCGCGAGGGTTGTGTAGCTGCGCTTGCGCGGGACAGACTTCTCGGACGAGGACGAGGAGCGGGAGCTCGTGAGTCGCTTGCCATAGCTGTCGTAGTGGCCGTCGTCGTAGCGAATGCCCTGGTCAGGCGGGGCGAACTGGAAGGGTTGCTGGATGTGAGGGTGGTGGGAATGATGTGGGTGATGGTGCGCGACGAGACTGTTCCCCGACGGACTTATGGGCGTGATGGGCGAGACGTGCGAGCTCGCGTGTGTCGAGGGGTGGGGAGAGGGGTTGATCGGGGAGAGATTGGTGGGGAGGTGACGGAAAGAGAAGAAAGGTTGAGGGAGAGCGCAGTCTTGTCACCCGGTCTATCAGTGAGTGGCTCGTGCATGGAGTTCTGAGAGGACTGGTGGGAGGAATTGAAGTAGGACGAGTAGGGTTGGTCGTTGAGGGAGGAGGCGGGGGTGGACGGGGACGGAAAGGAGGACTGAGTCTGAGCGGGAGGGAGGAGGTGGGAAGGGGATTGCTGAGACCATTGCTGGCTCTGGGCCTGCTGCTGCTGGGAGTAGGGACCGTCTGCAGAGGACATGGTGTGCGAGAAGTGCGAGGGGGTGCTGTCCATGAGAATGACTGGCAGCAATCAGGCGATCAGCATGCAGACGCGAGGCAGACAGCAGGCAAGAGCGAGCGAGAGAGAGCGGAGGGCGACGCGGGGCGGGGAGCGGGGCGTGGGCGGGCGCGGACATACACGAGCTGGAGGCGGTCGCGGACGGTGTGGAGGGGAGGGGCGGGGGAGGGAGAGGAGGTAGCGGATGTAGAAGAAGGAGGAGAGAGAGGCTTGGGATGCGGGAAAGGGAGCGCGTCCGGACGAGTGGTGGAAATAAATCTAGATTTGAGGGTGTCTGAGTCTGTCTGCCCATCATCCGTTTCCTCGCCCGCCACTGTCGGTGCACATCGCCGCCCGTATGTTATTCGAACATAGACTTGCACTCAGCTGCCGTCGTTCTTGCCTCGCTCGCGCTCTGTCCGATAGCAGCCTCCTTCGGTTCTAGCACGCTTGTTCGATGCCACCCACCGAGCCCGGAACCATCCAAGCTTTCTCACACCGTACTCCCCGTCCTCCGCCCCGCCTTCCCACCCAGTCCTCCAATCCTCTCTCGCCATCAACTGATTGTCCAACTCGAACAACTTATGACCATCGCCACCCATCCCCCGGACATCTGTCCCATTCCCGATCCGGCTACTCGTCCTCGCCAGTCGACCACAAAGTCCGACGCGCATGAGCACGCACGCATGCGCGCAACGCCCTGGCCACACGCCCGCCAAGTCGTTCAGTCACCCTCAAATCAGCTCTGATAGATCTCACAGGCCGCCTCCGCGTGATGACTGATCTTGCTGCACTCGGACCAACACCGCTGCCAGTCCCCATCCACCAACCCTTCCTCCCCCTTCCAGCGCTCTCCGCTCGCCCCCGTGCGCCTCAAAGCTACAACGATTGTATCGATGTGTGACGCCCATATCGCGACTGCCAAAGATGGTCCATATCGTACCTCGAGCACGCGTCTGCGAAAAAGTCAGAACCCAGCTTTATGCCGCGGACTGTCTGCGGGTATCCCCGGCATCCTGACCTTCTGCTCAGAATACCTATCGCGCTGAACCCTGATTCCTGATTCCTGATACCCAGTCCGCTGGCCCAACCCGGCCCATCCAGATATCCCCCAGCACGCTTACCGGCCGCAGGGGAGCGCGTCCCCCCGGTCTCTGACAAGCTGAGATCTATATATCACTCTCTATATCCGGAATCCCAGCACACCACACAGCGCCTACATACACACGCCCATGTACATTCGGCGACTTCGCTCTCCACTGTCTCAGTATCTGGCTCTCCCCGGGTACCACAACTACACCCATTCCCGCCTCCCAGGTTCCCTCGACTCGACTCGCCTATGTACTCGTCAGCCGTCGGATATGTCGGATGCTCACATCGACAATGACATGGCTGTCTGACACGACGTTTGCATTGGCGAGATCTGAAACCCGAGCCGCCGGCCGTCCGCCGTCCGGGCCTTCTCACCGCCGGCTCGCTTCGCCTGGCGGCTGATTTGGGCAGGACTTGGAAGTTGGGGACTGGGCAGTGGGCACCAGGTCAGGCTGATGTAAGTACTTACACTGTGCAGCAGCGCTGATCGTCACGGTGTGGCCCCGAGTGGCTACTTATCGAGATTCCGACTCCGAGATGTCTGGATGATATTATCACGCCCTCGTTCTCGGATTCACCTCTCGGGGGAAAGATGAGAGAGAAGATCCGCAATGCCGGCGAGCACCCCAAGATACTTGCACAGACACACGCGCGATGATCGCCTGTTATGCCTCTGTTCGTCTATCATACCTCTACGCTTGGTTCTCAAATCTGGAGTCTGGGTTCTCAAGCACGGAACAGCCTTCTCCCGCGGACTACATACTC
The DNA here is from genome assembly GCA_022606135.1 of Fomes fomentarius. Classification (NCBI taxonomy): domain Eukaryota; kingdom Fungi; phylum Basidiomycota; class Agaricomycetes; order Polyporales; family Polyporaceae; genus Fomes; species Fomes fomentarius. The sequence goes on along the minus strand of JABYQN010000003.1, from coordinate 3,067,976 downwards.
TCGTTTGATTGTCAAAGTCGGAAGCTGGGATCCGAACACACCTCGGACTTGCTCGGGCTCATGTTGGCCGACTGTCTGTGTGTGAGGGCGACGAAGACGCGCGACAGCGCTAGCAACACAGAAGTCACGATTCTCAACACAAAATCTCAACACAACAAACACATCATGCATACTCTTTCTTGTCGATGTATCTATCCAGATATCCAACCTCCCAGCTCTCGACTATGTATCCGACTCCAAGGAACACCTTCAGGAACTTCTTCTTCATATATCGCCAAACTTCCGGGACTCGGAACGCCCATGGCTGGCACCCCGAAGCCTCGTCATTCTCATTGGCTCGAACCTCGCACGTCCTCGGCGGTAGCTGACTCAGGACCTTCTTCCCCTTCCCCAGAGCTTCGCGCATCACATCCCTGGACCTGCTACACTTCTCTCCGGATTACATATGCCATCCTTCCTCATTTCGCCTCTTCGCCTCTTCGTCACTTCGTTCCTGCTTCGATCCCCCCAGGCCGGCGGCTCCGCGCCCAACGTCTATCCAGTGCTAGTGTTTAGTCACACTAAGCATTCCGAGCCTCAGACTCAGACTTGGACATTCGTCCAGACTCTATACTGTAAATTCAATATGTCGTGGCTGCAGCTGAGTGTCCCGCAAAGCGGACCTAATCCGACCAATCACCGAGTCCCTGCACTCGTGGCCTCTCGTGGCGTCGTGGCGTCGCGGAGACCCTGCGAGGCGACGAGCTAGTCCGAAACCAGCGTCGTGAACAGCGAACGTCGTGCGCGGTCTATGTAGAGTCTAGAGCGTGAGTACAAATAGTATATCGCAACGAAGCTTAAGCTTTAGTCCGCGAGACTAGGACTCCATGTATGTACACTGTGACTGAAGTCTGACAGAGGCCTTCAAGGGAGCCCCGCTTTTCGTTTCGAGGCGCGCCCGTCGACGCCTCTCGATCGACGATCGCTATCGCCCCGCGCCGGTACTCCGCACCGACCCCAAGCTCTAACGAATGAACGTCGAGCGTAGTTTACATATTGCTAGACTAGCGATGTTTGTATGTATGATTCGGCACCGGAGTGTGCTATCTCGGGCTCAACACCTACTTTAAGAACATTCCTCGCCCGAAGTGATCCACTAAGTACTACTAGCTCAGATGCTTGAGTTGCAGGTTTACGTATACGTATGCATAGTAACATCCGTGAAGTGCGCGTGCATAAGTACATCCAATACTTAGTCACCGTCCGGCCGCAAGCCACTTCCGATCCCATCCGCAGCCTGTTACGGTAACACCGCGCGCGTGAGTAACTGCCAGTGCTCAGTTGATTGAGAACAGATGGTGCCGCCGGCTGTGAGCGACCATGCACATGGCATGTTGCAGGGGGGCTGCGAACAGCGCTCGTGTGCTCACGTTCCTGCTGCGCGGTCGGTGGGTCTTGAAGCTTGAAGCTTTGAAGGTATGTAGTATGTAGTATGTACCACGTTCACTGGCTCATGAAACCTTCCACATCCAGACCGTCACCACAGCATCTGCCAGCGAGCCGTTCAGGCTCAGGCTCAAGCTCAAGCTCAGGCTCAGGCCCAGGTAACGGGTTCGACACATGGACCCCTCCCACGGTAAGCTCTTGGTTATGAGACCAGGGCTCAGGCCTCAGGCGGCCTCAGACTGACAGTCTGACACTCACGTAAGGTACTTACCACTGACACTCACGTAAAGGTACACCGCATATCCGGCAAGGATTCTAGACCCCGAGGAAGCCGTGGCCGTCCCCACAACAGTTGCACACCTGAATCCTGATCATGAGTAAGTAGTGATAGTCACTGCTGCTGCGCACTGCAGTGCGTGTCCATGTCGACATCATATTGGTATTCACTCCTGAAGAGTCGCGAACGATAACACCACCACTTGGGGCTCCGCAGTGGGCGTGGCAATTGGGATGACCATACATATGAGCCATGGCATGCTAGGATTGCACGGCTGGATTCCGCATATGCAATGCATCCCAGGACGCCGAAAATGCCGGCTCAGGCTCTGACCTCGACCAACCAGTCTAATCGCATAACGACTGCTACTGGCAGCACTGCACTTGTATCACTATTACTATTAAGAAGATACTTACACAGTACGCAAGCTCGTGATAAACTCCACGCTTCTCGCACCAAATTCCGGGCGCGCCGCGTCATCCACATAGCCTTGAACCTTTAGCTCACGTACAAGCTTTCGAATCACGATCAAGGGCTTCCCATAGGCCTTTGAATCCCCTCTTCTTTCTCCAACCCACACACCCCCGGCGGCATCCATGATCTGCCAGCTTCCCGCTCCCACCACCTTCCAAAACCGACAAGGAGGAGGAGAAGACCGGCCCCCCGAGAAGACACACCAGCCACATGCTCTCCCGCCGGGCCCCGTCTTCTCCGTCTGCGCGCACTGCGCATCATATGGGAAACAGGAACATATATACGTGTGTGTGTGTTCATGCACAGCGCATTGACCCGTCCGTGCCCGAGTGGGTATGTACTTAGTGTGCATACCGTGACGTATGCGTGTACTGATGACGATCACTACGGTTTTTACTTCCCATATGCGCAACTCCGCCATGCTTCGACTTCGACTTCGACTTCGACTTCCGAGTGTTCGTAAGTCCGACCTGATCTGACCAGTAACCTGACCTTCGCATATGGTCCGCCGGTGGCACTGACATTCGCATCTTCCATCGGCCTGGGCCTGTTCACCGTGAGCCATGAATCATGCATGACGCATGGCCGGTCTATGATCTATGATCAAAGCACACGCATGACGAGCCCCCACCGTGGCATACTTACCAGACGGAGTGGAACAGCCTCTTGCTCTTGAAGATCGTCTGGCTTAAAGGCCTCAAGTTTCAACTTGGAGCCTTCATCATCATGGGCAGATGCCGCCGGCTCGACGCGCGCCGTGTCCATCCGTCGGGTCCCGACACAACGGAGACAATGCGCCACGCACGCGCCACGCGCCGTTGCGTAACGCGTTGCTGCAGGACGATCGGGGCGCATCATCATCATGGTGGCACGATCGAGCGAGTCGGTTCGGGGTGCCGAAACTTCACTAGTACTACTTACTACTAGCAAGCATCTAGCAAGGCATAACCTTTATAGCTGCGCGGCGCTGGCCAAGCGAGCGATTTCACCTGGACCGGGGCCCGGGGCCCGGGGCTCAACGTTCAACATTCGACTTCTGACTTCCAGTGCGAACTGGCGAGAGATCGGCGGCGGTGATAAGTGGGTACATACCTGCATATGTGGTGAGTATGGAATCGCGCGCTTGCGTAAGAAAGAAACACCCATGTGGTATGTAAGTATGTCCATCTTCACCATACACTGACGTACAGTGTGCGCAGAGTGTGTACCACCTGCAGGGCACGATGTAGTCACACTACTTGCCATACTGGTACATACATAGTGAACAAGTCGGTGAGTACCCCGTTTCTGCGACGCAGGTACGCGCTGATGTTGATCCTTCTTCGCAGACATCCCCGAGGCTCAGCGCTCAGGAACTGGCTCTCGGGATCAACACAACCACGAGGATGGGGAGTACATACTCAGGACTTATACTGGGGCCGGGACTCTGGGAGACGGAGACTTCGTCACAGTAGTAGGTACTATATACTTACAGTATATTGACGACTCAGGAGGCATACTGCCAGACGGTCCGCCGAGTCGTTCGTCATCCGAGCGCCGTTGACGTTGTTTAGACGTTGTTCGTTGTTCATGATGATTGGAAATCAAAACAAAACTCCGAAAGAAGGTGGTATGGCCATGGAAATAAACACATGTGCGCGATCAGCAGTTTGATGATCTCATATACACATCTGTGATCGATTGGGGGGTCCCCACACCAATGCCACCGTAGATGGGCCCAGACTCCCGCGGCCCATATGTATGTATACAAGTAGATGATCTGTGGCGTAAGTAAGTGTATGATAACACAGACCATCAGAAGAAACCGTCTCTCTCTTGCGAGTCGGACCCGGAACCGGGCAAGTCGCATGGGCACGAATCGCAAGGACCGAAGGGAGGACATGCATCGCATATACATCGCATTAAGTACTTACTGTAGGTTAATTCAGTGACAGTGAAAGTTCCAAGTTCAAGTCGCGGCTCGTGATCGGGACGTGGGACCCGGGCAGAACGAGGCAGAACGATGGAAGTCAAGAAGAACAAGGCGGGGGGGCGAGTTTCGGATTCGATTCAAAGTCGCGAGTGCTTACTTGCTTATACTTAAACAGTCGACCGACGATCGTCCTCGTGCGGTGATAGAGAATTCCCACCACGCGCGCGAGCGAGGGGGGGCGAGCGGGCGCCTTGCGTGCTCAGGCGTTCAGTATGCCGGATCCCCCAAATTCTGTTTATGGGGATCGCCACCCAGGTGACAGGTCGCCGTCCACGCTGACGCCTTAGTATTGAGGTCGCGAGGTGTCAGGCAGACAGAGAGATTGTCCACGGTCGGGCGACCCTGCAGAACGAAGCGGAGTAACACGGGGATGCTACTTATCTCTATACAACCCATCGAAGTCCCACCGTGTGTGCGCACGGTGAGTGGTGCGCGCGACGGGGCGCGGCGGCACAAGTTGAGAGCTGTGGACGTTGCATCGGGCGGGCTTGCATGCGACTCGAATCGCGATGCGGGAGCGGGGTTCTCGGAGGGCAAGATTGCAGACGAGGCAAGAGAGCAGAGAAGACCGAGTCGAGCCTGAGGGACGGAAGAACTTCCAAGGCTCGGGCGCTTGGAATAGTGAGGTCATCGAGATTCGCCGGGACCGGTCCTCGTCTTCGTCTTCGGCCGGGGCGAGCGAATATGGGATGTGGAAGGCTGAGCAAGTCGGATGGCGGTCAAAGGGGCAAATCTTGCAGAGACGTACTCCTGTTCTTGCAAGTTGCCCGTTCCCGCGCTCTGTAGCTGCTCGTTTGCTTCTGGCACGCTCCCTCTCTCGGCGTTGGCGAGACGGCCACGGCTACAGCCTGCGGGAGGCTCCGAGACGGCGAAGATAACACCTATATGAAGCACAAAGGCAGAGTCAGCTGCACGCGTAGTACGAAATCCAGGACGTCAGCTGTGTGAGAAGGGGGAAGCGCGGAGGGGAAGCGGGGGAGAGTTACGTACCCAGGGCGGAGGGTGAGTACACACGAGGCAGCCAATCCAGTCCGCGAGCGCCACGATGCCCGGGCATGCGCCCCAGTTCCAGCTGCGTATGCACGTCACATGCATGATCATCTCCTCTTGCACATCGCACAACGTTCCCCGATACAGACCGTGCGTGCGTGCGCGCGCGCGAATAATGTGCTGCCATCGACGTCGACGTCGGAGATTCGCAGGAGAGTTTGAACTTGGTTCTCTCCGACTCTCGAGCACTTGCGATTCGACGATACGCACACTGTGCAATCTACTGCGATGCAGATGTATGGGGCGCCCCGGACACAGTTAACGTCAGATGGAGAACGCCAGCACGCACCCACGCCATATACAGCAAGACGCGCCGTCCAGCATCTAACCGACCGTGCCAGATGACCGACAGGAACCTTCAAGGTTCAGCACACGGGCGTCGGAGGCGGTCCGCGCACCCGTCCCCGCCTGCGAGTTAACGTTATGTACTGAGATACCGTAAGCATACGACACTGCCGGTGCATATCGCGGCTAGATGCGGAGCGCATCGGGCACCTAGACAAGGTGCGATGAGAACGCCGTAGCTTGAAGGAGGCTTCAGACTCGAACTAGGGGGGGTACCATTCACATTCACCGGCCGCGTGCGGCAGCCCTACAGGGGACCGAGGGTTGCGGTGCGGTCTGCTGACGGCGCGCGACTCTGTAAGTAGACTGTAGGCTTCAAGCTTCAAGCTCAAGCTTCGAGACCTGGCTCATCGTGAGTGGAGGGTATTCGGGGCGCGCGGCGGTCGGCGGTCGGCATATAAGTATTCCTGGGCGGTGGTTGACAATGATAACTGCCAGTGCCGCGGGTTCTCGGGGGCTTTTTGGCTGTCGCCGTTTTGACAAGTGCCGCTGGTGTGAGTATGGCCGACGGCCGCCTGTACCTATGTACTAATGACGCTGTTGAACACCTTGTTTGATCTTGAACGGAGCAGCCGAATTTGGATATTTGAGTTCGAGTTTGGGTTTGGATTTAAGTTCGCGCGCGGCGAGTATGTTCACATGAAAACGTGCGACAGAGACGATGGCAGGCCGGACGCGCATCTGGACTCTGGGCTCTGGCGTAGACTGCCTCAAAGCGCAAGACCTGAGCGGCATCTCTACGATTCCGGATCCCTTCTCGTCCGTCCGCAGCAGGCCCTTGGGGGCGAGAGCTGAGGACTCGAGGGATGAATGGATGTCGGGGGGAGGCTTCCACGCGCTCTTTCCCCGCGCCTTCTCCTGCTTCTTTCTACTCCTGCTTCTTTCTACTCCTGCTTCTGTTTCTGCTTCTTCATTCAAGTCAGGTCAGGTCAGGTCAGGTCGCGTGACGCGAGTGATGTCCGCCGGTGAAGTTACGGAAGGAGTAGCTCGACGACGCACAAGTCAGAGTTCCTTCCACGGGCGAAGACTCGCGTTGGGTGGGTACCTCTCGAACTCGCCTCCCGTCGCCGTTCTTGTGCAGCTTGCGCGTAGTGGCGGGCTGGCGCTATTAGTACAAACTTCAAGTTTATCGTGTGCGAAGTTCGAACCGTGCGTCGAGCGAGACCTCGGCTGGCACAGCCTGAGCACTGTCAAATCAGGCTCAGACTTGAGGCTTCTAGCTTCGGGCCGGAGCTGGGAGCTTGAGCTTGAGCTCAACGCGTCGGCACGGCCAGTGGTCGAGTGTCTGAGTCCAAGCCCGGGCACGGAGGCTCAACCGGTCGACTTCGAGCTAGAGCACGAGGCCTTCAAATCCCTCGCACCCCTCCGTTCACCGTTATCTTCATGATGAGGATGAGGATGATGATGATGATGTTGATGGTTCTTCATAACCTTCGCATCGGCAACCATTCGCCCACAGTGTAGAGCGGTCACTCGGACGGCAGAACGCCATACCGTATGCCACCATTCCATACGCCATATGTTATGTTGGTATATTCCATGCTCCGAGTCCGAGTCCGTGTGCGGTGTGCTAGGTGGACGTGCGGTGTTCGGACTCCGGCGAGAAGTGGCACCCTGATCCTCGCTGTGGTTCTGATTTTTTGGGTTCGGATTCGGAGACGGGTACGGCTTGGTCGGCATTCTAGCAGAGGAACCTCAGCTCCAAGTGTCTGCGAGAGTTGGAAACCACAGCTGCCAGGGAACTCCACAACTTGGGGCTTGAAGGACGACTCGGGTAACTTGAAAATGAGGACCGACTCTGACTCCGGGTACACTACTAGTACTTGATGCATGGCACACTGCCCGTGACGCATTGGATACTTCATATTTACGCACGTCGCACATCCTCAGACCGCCGGCTTCACACTTGCGCACATCCTCGGAAGTCCGGGCACACACACATGAGAGGGGTGCGTGCTACATTGTAGCGCAGCTGCCACTGTGGGTGGAAGAACTGGAAGGTGGGGTCTCTGAGGGCATGAGCGCTGCCAGACCTGAGGCCTGAGACCTGAGGGTTGTGACTTGGATTTGGCCTTCTGTTTCTCCGGTATTGCGGACCTACGGGACCCGGGTGTGGTTGGATGCGACGACAGAATGCCACTGGTGGCACCGACATTACATACGCAATGACTGGCCACGGTATGGTCCACGGTGTAGGGAAACCTGGCATCCCGACTCTCGCCGAGGTGTGAGTGACCGGGCGGTGACAGAGCCAAGTTCGAAGTGTGAAGTCTGTGACAAGGCCAACACCAAGGCTAGAAGGAGAAGGAAACACCCGCGCCTGGGGAGAACGCGTCTCGTTCCTTCGTATAGGTTGCGGATTTCGGGAGGAGGGAAGGCATAGGTACGTGGTGCGTCATGCCGCCTGGGTCCGACAAACATCTCGGAGACGGTGCACTCGTGTGCTTGCGCTCTGTACGCATACGCATGATCGTCAGCTTGTCGTGTTTCGTGCACGAAGACCAAACGTACGCCCAACGGTAGGTCCGTAGGTAACCGCCTAGCTCCCCTCCCAGCCCATTGCATTACCCGACTCGGAATGCCGACGCCGAGAGATGATGATAGACACCGGGCCCGACGCGCTCGTGGTGTATTCAGTGAGAGCGACGAGGTCGAGGACCCTTGAACCCTGTCCTGGAGACCCTGAAGACCCTGAGCAGAGACGAGTGATCGCCGTATTGCCTATTGCCGTGTTGCCTGCGCACGCACTTTGGCAGGGTGCCGGCGGCAGGGGGTGGCGAGGGGCAGACCCTGAGTGCGAGTCCGAGTCTGAGCCTCCGGCCTGAGGCCCGTCTGCGGTTGCCACACGAGCAGAGCATAATTGAGAGCCTGCGACGTGACGTCGGGTCGGACACTGGGCGGGTGCGGGGACGCGCTGCTCAGCTGCCTGGTGTCTATGTCTGTGTCTGTGTCTATGTCTTGTGATCCGGTGCGTGCTACCAGCGAAGGTTTGCCTGAACGCTCGCTGTCAATAGGTTCACTGTGCACGATAGGAAACCTTGGGTGTGGCCGGATTCGGGGCGCCCGCATTTCGTTTTGCGATCGCATCTGCCATCTCCGAGGGTGCTGAGCGGGAACGTCCATGGCCACCCCGGGGCACGAGAATAGGAGGGTGCAGGTGGAGGTGATAGGGAACGTGCGCGAGGTCGGGATCGGGGGTCGGGCGCGATGCAGTGGGGATCAGTCCGACCGGGGAACTGGAACGGAGCCGGTGTTGACATGAGGATGGGATGGACAGGGACGGATAGAGTTGGATAGACGGATGGATGGATGGATGGATGAATGGATGGATGGATGAAATTCAGAGTTTTGACTTGCTCTAGCTGTTCGGCATGACGGACAGTGATGGGGGTGTGTCACTGTCATGGTGGGGTGATGCAGTTGTGACATATTTACGATTTTGGCGATGCGCTCGCTGGAGACTTACGTACCGATAGGTGAGATGGCGGGTGTACGTTGCATTGAACAGTCGCTGTCACCAGAACACCGGTGGGGGCGCCTCGGTCATCGGAGGTGAGGACGAGACTGAACGCACAGACGGGCTGAGGTGCTTTCCAGAGACTTCGAGATCAGCAGAGTGCCTACAGAGAGTTACACTTGCGTAACAATGTCCAACACTTGAGCCGCAATGCCTGAGACCAACTCACCCGCGAACGGTTTTGAATTTCATCGAGCTCTACTGAATGTGACCGGAGCAATGGCCATGACGCCTACCGCTGATGAGACATCTGTCCGATGTCAATGGTCGCACGATACATCCATCATCAGCCTGGTCAGTGGTATAACGGAAGACACAAACACAGTATAGACCTACCACACCACGCGCACGCTTGTCGGGCTCGGGGGACGATCCTCCTGCAGAAACAATCCCCATCCCCATCGGGCAGTACGCAGTGAGATAGGGTCGCAATGGCGTTTCAATGACATGATGGGTACGACGCCCCTCCATCCCACTGGGGTTCTGTCTACGCGATATTGGTGTGATATGATACAGACAGGTGACGGTGCTGTGGTCCGTGTGTGCCCATCGACCGGACCCCATGCCCATATCCGCGATCCTCACCCGCAGGAATCGTGACCTGGGCTCGATGCCGGCGCGCGGTGGGAAGATGGAGGACGAGCGACCGTTGGGATCGGGAGCGTGCCGTTGCGTGCTGCGGTTCCGTCGTTCTGCATTTCAAATAGGAGCATCATCCGGATAGAAAACTCGCGTGTTACTTAATTCAACTGTTTGAACTCGGGCTAGATCGGTGAGCGGAGAGCCAGGAGATACGGTGATATATCCCGACGGGTACACACGTATGCTGTTATGCCGTGAACAGATAGTGCTTGCGGAGACGAGCGTCAGGGTAGGTTGGTGTAGACGCCGCGAGTTTGAATGAGTGGACAACCTGGGCTAGATGGGGATAGGAAGGGCGCAGCAGGGCGGCGGAACACTGCTCCTCGGAGAGAAGACTTGTTTGCGACGGTCGCAGTTGAGGCGGAATTCACAGGTCAAGGGATCGGGTGTTGAGAGTATATTATGCGGATAGAAGATAGGCAAATCGACAGGTCGTGCCTTGGACATCCCGCGGAGATACCCTGACGACACGGAGAAAGAAGAAGGGAGGAGCGACTTTGTCGAATTTGGTTCCTAGTGGATCAAGCAGGTTTGGACATGGTGACCGTACGAGCCTGCCGTATGATATTCACACCACTATTGTAAGACACCGAGTATTCTTTGAGTGCATCAGGTGAGTTAACCCTGGTACGCATGTTGGACGTTTTCTCACCGCTCAAGGCCTCACAACGGATGTATCGGGGGAGGAGATTGGTGCACTATACAATGCCAGATCGATCGAGAGCAGTTGGACCCACCGCGGGCACGGGTCCGACTGAGCAAGATCTTTCTGTCAGTAAGCTCTCCTTCGTCCATCCCCGACTGATCAACCTGGTCGGAAATCGCGTCGGGAAAGTGCAGACTGTAAGTAGGTCTACATGTTCGTTCACGTATCATCCACGCAAGGCAACCTGCTTTTCTCCATTCTGGCAGTACACCTGCAGGTCATCGGCGGAACAGTTCTGCGCTGAATGACGAAAGAGAACGCTATGGGTTCGTCTGGGCGAGATACTTCTGTCAATTAGCCAATCGACCGTGCTTGGTGAAGCCACCCGCAGAAACGATTTTGTTGGAGGAAATGGGTACATTCATCACGAGGTCGTGATTAGGTGTGTGTATTTCGCGGAGAAGAAGAGCAGTCGCTTGTGCTGTCATGTCGACCGCTGTCGTCTGCGATGGTCGTGGTCAGGGAACGAAGGACGAGGCTCTCATCCAGGACCAAGACATGTACAACCTTGTGCCCGAGTGACTCGCATCGAGGGTGACTACCTTTTGTCACATCAATTAAGTCACACTCGTGATTGTGACAGAGGGCGGTTGCTGGGGAGAGCGTGACAGAGGGAAGCGAGGTAGGTTGAGGGATTGATACAGTCGCGTCGTGCTCTCGTCTGCTTCTCTCGCTCGTCCAGCTCAGCCGGCCTTGCGCTCTGCTTTTTCTTGTCTCATCTCTCTCACTGCCGCCGCTCATTGTTTCTCTCTTGCAACATAACGATTCGCATCACGACCCCGGAACATCCTCAACCTAAGCAAACTCTCTTGACTTGTTACCTCTCTATGGCGCAACCCCTCTTCGACCAGCATCCCCTCGGGGACTACTTCCGATGTACGTTCTGCCATACCATACATGCACTCCACGTGTGGAAGCTTACGATGTGCGCGTACAGACACGGGCGAGGTTCCGGAGCCAATGCCTGGCGGTTCACCAGATTTCGCGCTCGAGGAAGACGACTCAATAGACAACGACGACAATTCGCTACAGCTCGATATCCAACTCCCGCAACCTCTGGCGAGGGCACTACAGGTGAGCATATGCGCCTCATCTTCTTCACCTGCAACTCTGGCTCGCACGAGGGGAACTCAGGATTGGATACCACGGCTGGAGGGGACGGACTGCGGCACACACAGAGAATGAACGTTACTTTCGGACATTCAGTGTACCGTACAAGGCTGACGGAAAGTGTCGATGCACGGAATGCATGACATGGAGTGCATGACGCACGGTGATCCGGGCGTCATGCTCTCGTATAGTCTGCCGAGTTACTGCAACCGTGTTAAGTTCTGGTATTGTCTCGCCACAAGTCCGCAGTCCTCAGCCAGTCCTCGCATACTTGCTACAAGTCGTGCTATATCGCATTGGGATGAGTTGAGCGACAAGGACTACATTGTGTTGTCATGTCCCTGTTCCCACACCGTGCTTCAGATTCTAGGCCTGACTTGCGTTCTGTGATGGTGGCAAGTGGATGCACTTCATCTACTATGGTATGAAAGGCATGGCGTGCACTCATCCGAGCAGCATTAGGTTCGTGCAAGGTACCGAGCTGCGCGAATCGTTTTACGTTCTCGAATTTGCCCACTGCAGGTCCGTAGTCTTTAGGTATCCGTTGCACGTAATGTTATGGTGTGATCACAGACCCATCCGTTGCCTTGTGTTCATGGTCGCCGTGTACTCATAGTCCCTTGTCCCTATTCTCATACCTTCTGTGATTTTTGCTCAATGCGAGTGTTGACGCTTACACAATTTCTCTAGATCGCGAGCGACCTGCTGCAATCCTCATCATGTACATCTCACGAGAATAGCTTCGCCGAGCGATTCAAGTACGACGTCATCTCGTCCTCGCTATTATCCTCCTCCCTCGCGGCCAGTGCTGCACCCACAAGCGCGGTACGACGATCGTTTACACCGGAGCTACCAGGCAAATTGGATGATAGTAGCGGGGTCGGTGACGATGAGCCGTTCTCAACTGTGTCACACGACCATCGATTTCAGGAACGTGCCTCAAGCTCAAATACGCTTGGAACACAAATCCCTGTCGCTCTCCTCTCCCTTGCTGTCTTTGTAATATCAGCTGGTCATTATCTCCTCGCCATTATACCATTAGGTGCCGCTATCTATGCTCGGTACGTCATTTACGCAGATGCAGATAGGGACACCTCGACCGCGCAGGTGAGCAGATTCTACTTCTGCAGGAGCTTAGCGCTTATCATTTGAAGATCCTGGACTCTCTGAACGAGTTGATTTCCGCTGGCAACGTGTGGGACTCGGCCGTCAACGAGGCAATCCTCCTTGTTGAGAGCGAAGAGCGGAGGTACTTCGTCAAAATCAAATTCTGATAGTGTTCTTCAGTGACTGATGTGACAACGCCCACAGTATATTTTATGGACCCACAAGTACACAGGCACCCTCTTCGGCTGTACGGATTGCTCTCCAGTCTTCCCTGCACACAACACAGACACAGTGCGACAACGTCAGGCAACTCATCTCAGCTCTCACAGACCCTGCATCTTTGTCGCAACTGGCGGAGATGTATGCACCTCCCTCCCCCGTCCGTCCTGCTCTTACACTGTCGGACGGTCAGCGTTCCCCGTCATCCCCCGGCACTGTGCGACCTTTCTCACATCCTTCCGGGACATGGAGTCAACGGACGACCTCCCTCCCCAGCTCCAACGCGAATAAACGCGCGACATGGAACGGTTCGTATGCTGCCCTCGCTCTCGCCGGTAGCCCCACTGCACATCTGGTCGCCAACCGCAAGAAGCAGAACCGTCATTCGGACATCCAGTCGCTGTTCCAACATCTCCCAGCCCCTGCTGATGGCCAGATCGCGAGCTTCAGCACGCCTGTGAGCCCCCAGCATCCCAGCCCCATTCCTGAAAGGCTCGAGGCTTTGGAAGAGGAAGAGGGGTCCGACGAAGAGCTCGCAGACAAGAACTACTTCGGCGCAGCTGCGCTTGACCTCCAGCGGAAACGTAAGTCTGCCGGACTCGAGACGTTCGGTGTCCCGCCTCCCAGCTACACGCCTCCCAAGTCACCAAAACGCGCCAGTATGCAGTCGACGCAAGCACCGCCCTTTCTCTCACCGACATTTGCGTCGTCGTCTCGCCTCACGACGGTGCACACCACCCGGCATCCGCTCTCGTTGTCCGGGCTCCACCTTGCTCTCCAGGGTGCTCTTTCGTCGAAGCGATACGCATGCTCTCATCTCCTTGCCCTCCGCTTCTCGGAGGACGAAGACGACTCGTACTGGGAGAACGTGCACTCCGTCATGGCGCTGCTTTCAAGTACTTTCTCGGATGCGGCCTCGCGGCTCATTGAGGCCCTCGACGAAGCAGAGAAGCGCCGTATCAAGGATGAACACCCCACGCCGCCTCGCGGGAATTCACCTACCCCTCAAGGTCGAGGACACAGGAGGAACGACAGCAAAGGCGAATCGCCGCTCAGACATGAATACGTTCCGGCCCGCACTATGGCGGAAATGATCTCGTTCGCGCCGATGCCGAGCAATATGGCCCGTCTCGCAGGACATGTTGACGCGATTTCATCTGCGCTCAACGACGCAAGAGATTACATGGAGGAGTGCATTACTACTCTTCGGAACCCCTCTATTGTTCACACCCACGTACGTTCCGAGAGCCAGGGTGGGGAGAGCGCGCCCCCATCCGTGCAGGACCACCCGGCGTTCCAGGCATACGACCGACTGAGGAAGGAACTTGGCTTCGCGCTGCGCGAGTGCGAGCGTGGCCGTGAACGGCTGCTTGATATCCTCGCTCCTCGCCCACTCACCGACGCTGCTGACGACGATGCAACGTCCCCCAACACTCCTGGGCTCAACCATGATTCGGGGAGCGAGTCGTCCGAGAAGGGCCCTACCTCGCCGAACGTCCATAACGGAGAGCCCGGCGGTGGCCCGGGGTTGGGCCTCACGCTGTCGTTTGGCCGTGACCACGACCACGAGCATGAGCATGAGCTGGACGACGCGACTGCGCATCTCCTCCTAACGGCGTCGTCGCAACATTTGCCTCCGCCCGGCGTCGAGCAGGTGTACGAGGCCGAGACTGGCAACAGCGCAGGCTTCACGCGCGCACGGTCGAAGCTGTCGAGGGAGGACCGAATCAAAATCATGAAAGCACGTCGGGCGAGTGGGGTGCCGGTCTTGGGCACTGCTATGTTCCCAGACCATGACGTGGAGGACCAGACGGAGAGGCCGGGGAGGGAGAGGTGGGGGCCTGGTGGAGAGGTCGTGCAGGAGCTGAAGGATGTGATCTGGAAGGTGGGAGAGAAGAGGAGGCGGATGTCGCAGCATGTGAGCGGTGAGGAGAGAGGCGTGGAGAGAGAGAGGGAAACGGTGCTTGCTCAGGTACCCGAGCTCGAGCCCATCTTCGAGATGGAGGCAGGAGCGTCGACTTCATCGGTACACGAAGCCCCACCATCACCGGACGCTTCGCTAGCGCTCAAACTTCCGGAGAGGGAAACCTCGATCCTGATTTCGGTGGACGAGGGTTCTCCGATATTTGGCGTTCACGCTATTGGTGATGCGCAGGAACCGGAACCGGAAGACCAGGACCGGGACCGGGACCAGGACGAAGACGAAGAAGAGTCAGGATTGGCTTATCTCGACTCGCCTTCCCCGTCAAGAGCCCCGGAGTTGCCTGCGGAAGACCTTCATGTGTATGTCCATACCCCGTTGACACTGGATCCAGAACTGTGCCTTGCGGATGATACCCTACGGACAACGCCTGGGTTGGACTTGGAGGGCACTGGGTCGCTGTCAGACTCATGACCCTTGTTGCGATGCTCCGTTGATGGCCATGCTTCACGCCCAGTTTCCATCTATGCATAGACAATGGAAGATGTCATGTGTCTTTTATCGTACCTCCTGTTTCCCGCCCCGACGCATGTCTCCGTTCTGCTCGCACGTTTGCTCGATACTTACGCAATGCACCCTATGGTTCTGCCACCATGTATAATGTTACAGCGTTCATAATGACCTTCTATTTCTTCCGGATCGTTTTCCACATGTCGTCGCATACACACTACCATCGCACATCACATTACTATTACATACCAGGCTGGAAGAACATATGCTTCTTCACCACTTAAACGGCTCGACCGTGTGCACCAAGCTCCACCATTTGTACTAGAGTGTGCGGCAGGTCGTCGAGGTGAGTTTTGAATTTCCGTCTCATAGACGCAGACCTGATTGCCATTGCTGAGCAGGAACACACCCAATGGTGACATGTCTCACTACAGTCTGAGCATCACGATGGACATGTGGTGGCTATCGAACGGATAGTTCAATGTGCAAGCTGCATGGCGGTCACTAGACTGCTAGACTGCAGGCCATACAACGCTCTTCGGCTCCGTATATTGAAGTATTGAATAGGGTCATGTGGGTTTATCGAGGTGAGTTCTCAGATGTCAGACTCCGTGTATGTCAGTGGCAGCGGCCTACACCGAAACTGTCACCTTTCCTTCAACAATGACACTGGTACCCAGACCCCGCCGAACGCTTATTGCTAGCCCTATTTGCCATCAACGGACTGCCCACGGTGTCCTCCCCAACTATGGATGGAATGTGTTTTGTGCGGTTGTCGACCCATGCGGGTCTCCCTTCCTGGGTGGGACCGGCCGTTATCCGGCGTGTGAGATCTCGTGGCGGTTGAGCACAAATTGACAATGCTCGACCTGTGGTGGGCATTGGTACGCGCACCCAGCGAGTCGTGAACGACTCAGCTACATATGATCGACCGGCATAAACCAGGTCTTCCCAGATGGCCCCAAACTGGCGTGTCGGCGGCACATTGCCACTTCGCGCCAGGTCCGGAAGAAGAGCATCCTTCCTTTTTGGCTGGAAGCGCGCGGCAGAAGTCCTGCCTTGTACGTTTCGTACGTACCGAGACTGCTTCTTGGTTCCACCACAGTGTAGGTCTGTCTATGTCTCATGCTTGCGATTAGAAATGAGGCAAAGGACTCGCAACCACCAGGCAGCGGTGAGGCCTCCAGGCCTTGAGCTTGCATTCCCCATGGACGAACCCCAGCTTTAAAACCCTCCAAGACGTTGCGACAGTGAAGGGCAATGGGTATCGACTACTGCTGCAGTATCTTGTACGTCGAGTGACTCTTCTATTTCTTTCTCATGTAGCTCACACCACCGCCAACCCCTGAAGGCCGTTGTTTACAAACCACCAGGACGAGAAGATTGCGACGGAAGTCATGAATAACTCGTCGCCTTTTCGTAGGGGCACCGAACCTACGCTACCACAGCACCAAGATGTAACTCCATCCGACCCCATGAACAAGCTGTCCCAGGTTCGTGCTTCCGCATGTCAGTCCCGGCCATTCATCCTGAGTCCCTCTAAAGCAAATACCTGCTGGGGTACTGAATATCGATACCAATGACGGGCAAGTTGAGCAGAATGTGAGTTCCAGCACGTTTATATATTCCTCTGCTTTCCTGAGCTGTAGCAGGTTACGAAGCTATTCGCTGAGCTCCATGAACCCCGTCTGTCTACGAGAGACGTAAGTGCTTCATCTGTCCTGCACCCATGTCTTGGCATTGAGCGCTGGGCAATTGTCTCACCCACAAATAGGAACTCATCGAAGATATGAAGAAAGAACTATATGCGAGGTATAATGAAGAGAAGAAGGCGGAGGCGTGGACTAAGACGGCGAAAACAGTCAAGGAGTATAGTGATGAGATGGTTGATCAATGGAACAAAGAAATCGATGCTCTCCTCACCTTCGTAAGTCACGTTCAGTGCTTATTCCCTTCTATGGCTCTGATCGTTTTATAGGCCGGTCTGTTCTCGGCAATACTCACTGCGTTCAACGTCGAGTCCTACCAGCTACTCCTCCCACTCGCAAGTGATCAGACGAACGAGCTCCTATCGCAGATCTCTGCCCAGCTTGCTGGATCCCCTACCCAGACCCGCTATCGCTCTGCCGCACTCGAGACAGCGACATTGGCGCCTTTCAGACCACCGGCATTTGCTGTCCTGCTGAACATCCTATGCTTCTCGAGCCTGGTGGCGAGTCTCGCCTCTGCCTCCATAGGGATCATAGTGAAGCAGTGGCTCAAGGAGTACAGCGTGGGTCTGAATGGGTCATCACGCGAGATTGCGCGTCGTCGACAGTACCGTCTCAACAATCTACAGAAGTAGAGGGTTGTGACGATCGTCGACGTCCTCCCCATTCTACTCCAGATAGCACTCCCGACCTGTCCGAGTCTTTAGGCATCCTCGGAGTTTTGACAATCATCCCCATCGTTGCCGGCTTCATCTACACTTTGCTTCCCAACACTCAGCTGCATTACTTCGACCAGATCGTCGCCGAGACCGAGAGCTTTGCTCCAAGCTAACCTGGCTATCGTCTTTGCTGAGGACAGCCTGAAACCGCAGCTATCAACCCCGTTATGCGTAAGCCTAAGCCTAGAGCTTCTCAAACTGATTCGTCTTGACATCCCATCGCAACATATCAAATCTTTCATAACAATTCAAACCGCGTCCTCGTTGGTGGGCTTACAATCGTTGCTTCACATAGATTCACCACCATCGTATAATTCAGATGTCTCTCAATTTTATACACGCTATCTAGCAATACTATGGCGCGTGACGAATAGCAGGAGTGTTCGTAGCACGATATCGATATCGATAATAGCGATAACACGGTAACCAAAGGACAAAGGATAGCAATTCAAACAAGTGGCACAACAGAACGGTAACGACGATGATCTTACAACACCAGCTGAGGTACCAGCAGGTGGCCATCGTAGAGCACCAGCATAGCCAGCCGGTTGTATATTGGGGAATAGCGCAGGGTGCACGCACATGAGCAGAGCACTCACGACGAACCGATCTCAACGCTCCGACATTCCAGGACATTCCTCCAATACATCAGACTACATCTGGAAGACACATACCCGTCGCGTCAGCTTCGTCACGGTTGATGCGCTTGAAACAAACACGAACACACAGGGCGGCGCGGATCGGAATCCAAACTTCATCAGCTGGAAGGGTGGTGTCAGACGCGATCACAAGAAAGCGCAACAGAATTCTTACCAAGTGACCGAATACCACTTAGGCTTCTGGTCACCCAGCCCCAGAATCTCCCTCACGCCTTCAACGTCCTTGAGAAGCAAACGCGCAGTTCGCCTTTCACGAGAGGCGTTGTCGCGGAGCACGAACACCATTTGGGATGAATGACGGTCTTCACAAATTCTGACGATGTTCGAGAATCGAGGAAGGGTGGGGAACTCGTAGTAGAGTAGACATGGGATGAAGGACCGGGCCATGCTATACCATACTTCGAGCTCTTCGTCGTCGCCTTCAGGAAACTTCTCCTCCAAGCCAACCTCGTAGAAGTACTTGCCCCAGCGATTGAGGCATTCAGTGCTGAGGACGAATCCGTACACATGTGTGGGATCCGGGGAAGGACGCAGTCTCATATCGTGGTAGAGGTCGATATGGGGGAGTGGGCGGGAACATGGCGGTTTGGGGATAAAGCCCTTAGTTGGTGTCTCTACTTCAGGCATGACGAGTATGAATGAGTAGGAGGAGGTGAACTGTGTGTAGAGGCAGAGGCGGACATGGGTTCAGTTTCAGGTTAAGTTGGGTTGGAATCGATTATAGCGCTCGTGATTACATAATTGTTGGTTCGGCGATCGCCTATTGTTCCGAAACTACCTTTACAAGCCCACTGTCGACGATCCATTTATTGTTCAATGTTCACTCCGCGGCGCATGCACCTTGCATTGTTCACTTTCCACAGGCCTAGGACATCTATTGTCTTTAACATTCGATTGTCCCTAGTCCCTATTATTCGCCGCGTGTTATATGTGCAGCTCCGAGTACACTGCCCCCAACCACAATGTCACACTCGGACTCGTCGGAAGCCAGTGGGCCTGCTGGTCCTCCCCATCCCATCGTTCGCCCAGACCACGCATACACCACCTCTGAACTTGTTTGCGCCGCACTCTCGGCAGCATACTCTACCGGGCTCAATCAACGCAACCTTGAAGTCGATTGGTACACTGCTCATAACTACACATTCATCGACCTAGTCAACTTCCCTCTTGAGCCAGGGACGAGTCTCCTTGTCCGTCAGCAATACAACGTCTGGCTCTCAAAGGCGTCTCTAGACATCCGTCGCCTGACCGCTGAAGAAGTTGCAGAGGCTCTCGGCAAACTGTCCGATGATGCTGCTGAGGTCGAGTCCAACGACAACTGGTCTCAGAAGGGGACCGAGGAGGAAGGGAGGGACGTATTGCCGGCGGGGATCACCACTGCACGCGGCCCTTCCTCTGTTCACACTATGCAGGAAGAAGGCGGATCACACGAGCCACCTTCCAGTCGTTCTGAGACAGATGCCGATCTGGACGAAGACGACGTTCCGCAACCCGACGAAGGGACTGCTTCGAGCCGTGGATCAAGTCCCATTGGCAACAGCGACCGTATCCCAGACCTAGAGGTTGCTGGCTACGATGAAGGTCGTGTTTCAGTCTTCGACGTTGTGGACGACGAGGCCGTACCCGACGACCGTGACCGCGATCCCGACGGCCGGGGGTACGCCGCCGGCCACCAACACGACGCTTCCGTGGAAGACTGCGAGGTCTTCACCGACGACGAAGTTCCCATGGAATTGGTCGCTGGCGTTGCCGAGGCGGGCGACGCAGACGTCGGGGAGGTGGATGGCCATGATGGAAGTTCTGAGGAAGGAGGTGCGGACTCGGACGGGAGTGAAGAATACCGCAGGAAACAAGAAGAACGTAGGAAGGAAGAGCGCATAGACAAGAATATTACCGGTCAGTAAGACAGTGTCCCCCTGCAGCATACATTGTCTGGCATATTTTGCAATTTGACCGAATCCTGTCATTTTGATCTAGAACGGACATCCTCACGGGGGCGTATCGTGAGCATATTGCCACCAGACAACCGGACTCCCGGATATCTCCTGACTCCCGCAACACGGAAGGCCCTCAGCAAACAGAAGGAATTTACGACCGAAGATAAGGAGTTGGCGAAAACCAACGTTGTCAACCGGCAGGTGATCATCGAGTCCAAGGAAGGTAAGGTGTTTTATGCCCTGGTTTCCTGTGGCGCTGCCACTGATTCCTCTATGTGAGTAGAGGATGCTTCGGCTTTCGACGAGTCTTTCGGCACAGAGATGACTGCACACGATGAAGAGGCCAAAGACCACTTCCCGGATATGCTAGTCAGTCACATTCACGCCGTCGAGACAGAGGAGCCGCAAGACGCAGAAGCCGTTCATGGCTGGCGGCGTCGACAAGGACGCAAGGTTCGGCATCACTGCTTTCCGATCATCGAGGAGATCAAGCCCTGCCCCTCACATCGCCTTCGAGGTGAGGCTCTGGATAAGATCAGGTTGGAACGTCTGGATGAGGCCGAGAAAGACTTGTACAACTACGCGCAAGCTGCCCTTGAACGCGATATGTGCGCGGTGTCCATCATCCTCATCGCCGCTGCCGGTCCCTACTGGCGATGGATAGAGGTAGGGCGCGAGGAGATTGCAAGTTTCGGCGAAGAGCGTCAATGGGTCGTCAAGAAAAACAGGGCCTACCGCAAGAAGTTCAAGAAAGCTGCCATCTGGTGCCTGGGCGAAGAAGATTCCGACCGCGAACTCACCAGACTGCGAGATGATGCGTTGATCCCGCTCATCGAGAACCACCACAATTACGCAACCACGATGATCCCTATCCCTCCGTCGTTAAAGAAGCGATCCAGAAAGTGATGTATCTGACTGATAGCTGTACTGTTAGGAAATATGATGTACGATGAGTCCGAGCCTCTTATTAATGTATTCATATGTTTGGGATATTCCTCGGTGGTGTTCAAGTGCAAGTGGGTCTTGTTCACATCGTCACCAGGGAAGTGTTCAAGAAACCCGTTTTGTCCTGGTGTGTTTCGTTGGCAGTTCGCGCTGCGGATGAAAGCCGGAATCTCTCTGCATTGATGGCAGTCTCGTTTTGACTTTGTCATCGGTCGCGCAAGCTTAGGAAGCCGAACCAGTGTACTTGCCTCGCCGGTGGCTCGGTCCGGAACTGCTTGCGGCGCCTCCAGCTACCTTCCTTTCAACCCCCTCTTAAGTCTAAGTACTGCCTTGGTACATCCAGATCAACACCTCCAATGGAGAAAATGCGGCACTAACGCGCAATGCACACCGTGCGCGGGAGGAAACACAACCTGCTCCTGTGACGCTGACCATTTGGCGCCGTCATCGTCTTCCGGACTTGTTAACATATGTACTGATCTCCCATGATGACCCTCATTGCATCCTCATCAATGGGATCTCAATTATACATCTCTCAATGTTATGTGCGCTGCCTACCAGTAGAAATATTGTGATAGCAGGACTACATGTAGCACGATACCTATACGAGCGGTAACACAACTTCCAAACGACAAATGATAGCAAACGAGCACAACACAACGACTACATATATCCTACGACGCCAACTGAGACACCAGCAAATATCAAGCACTACGCAAGAGACTTACCGTGAGTGTCTGGTCTATGAAGTCGAGCACCTCTCCCAATGCGCCGAAGGGCGGGTCGTTCATGGGGCGGAGATAGGGCGTAACCAGAATGACCGATTCTGGATCGAGGGGATCCGAGAACACATCCAGCAGGGATACACAATGATTATCAGGGAGGTCAATGGAGGACAGGAAGCGAGATAAGGTGATCTCGACGTTGTCCTTTTTGGTGACTTTGAGGGAGACACGATAATTATCCCTGACACGAGTCGCATCAATGACGTGCAGTCTCTGAGAAAGGCGTGATCAGCACGACGCGGGGGAACCTATACGATGACAAACTTCTAGAATGACAGAGTCTTCACAGTAGGTAGGATCCAAATTTGTCCCGGTCCATGAAGGTGACCAGCCAGGTTGATAACGTGGGCGCAAGAGGTAACCCTGGGATTCGAGAGATGCATGTCGGTCTGCCCATTCGATCTCAGCAGGTAGAAGACTATAGGCTCCTTCCTCAGTAAGTTTCACATATGCCTGGACACCCTCTGGTGAAAGATATGCATAGGATGGTAGGCGGTTAGTCTCCCTCATAACCCACGGCTTGTTGAACTGTCGACAAACTGCAAACGAAACTGGTGTTGAGAGACCGTGAGGACGATGCAAAGGGAATATTGAGGCCAGAGATACTGTGAGCATTAAGCATGGACATGCACGAACCTTGTTCAAAGTAAGAGTTGCGAGACAAGCTTCAGTGACCGAGAGAAGCTGGAGAGAAGTGGCAAGTTTCCTTGCCACGTGCGGAAACCATATCGGGAAAGATCGAGCTGGACTTGGGTACACCGCCCAAGGCTCCGAAGGAGCGCTCATGTTCGACGCCCTCTAGAGTCTCACCATGCATGCGCACTCATGCCTCGTCACCTCGTGGATCAGACTTCTTGCAAGTTTCCAGGACGCGTGTAAATGGTCTGTCTCTTGCACATAAGAGGTAGGATCTGGCCTACCTCAACGAGGCTTTCCTCGTATTTTCCCTGTCACTCTTGGCCCCCGCAGTTCGAGTGGCTCCCTTCAGTGTTCCACTGATGTCTTCCTCAGACTCAACTAACCTTGCTCTGGGCATTCTTGGTGTCCTAACCATAATTCCGGTGATCTTGGGCTTCACTATAAACAGGCTCCCTAGTGCCCGATTGCGCTACTTTGACGAGATTGTCGCCGAGACTGATGGTTTCCTTCTGTCTCTGGAGGAGCAGGGCATCTTCCGGGATCCCACGACTGCGAGCCATATCGAGTTCGCTTATCTAAGTGCATCGATCCCCCATGCTATCGCGAAAACATCTGTGACTGATGACATTTTTTCTGGATGGTCAGGGTCTGCAAGCAAGCAGAGCGACCACGGATGGAAACATATTCTGCGACATCGATTTGGCAGCAGTTCAAGGGTCTCTTCAACGGGCTGTCTAAGAAGTTGTCGGGTTTAAGCTCTGTGGCGCTGAGGTTGAGAGCTGAGATCTCGGTGCGTTTTCATGTCGTTATAGTGCTTTCGAACATTCTCATGTTTGGTATAGACCACTACTTCAGAAGACCTTGCCCGGGCTGTTGCTGATGATCCAAATGCGTCGTCTTTGCATCTTGAGGCACACGAGGGATGAGCCGGTGAGCTGTGCAGGGATGTCTGCCATACATCAACAGCACAATTTACCAGTACATCAGATGACCGAAGCAGTTCACCTGTACCCAACCCCGACTCTGAAAATGAATTTGTCACCCAATTTTCTTCTTCTCTATCCACCTCAATGTCCTTCCAAATCAGCACATCTTACGAACTCAACAAACATTCAATGTCTCGTCCTTCTCCGAGATGCCATGTACCGCATCTCGATGATACCCCTGCCGTCCATCACAACACCAGGAAACGACAACGGTCCGAACAATATGTCCGTCGCAACAAACGCCGCCTCGCAGCACGCTGCCTCTCCATGACCTCTGTCGTGCAGATGGAGTACAGGAAGAGCGGTGTCATGCACAGCGATGACTTCAAACACACTCTCCGCACTCGCACATATGACAGCGTGTTGTCGGGTTCGACATGCGTGTCCGAGTCGGATTCACTGCCTGTGCACGTGAAACCCACTGGAGATCCTCGCCATTCTGGCCTTCGTCGTGTGTTGGGTTTTCTCCGACACCGCTCAAAGGATGAGGCCAGTGATACGCATTCGTCGTACCGGGTGGCTCGTTGGATTAGCGTGCTGGTGCCTACTGCTTGGACCATTGATTGAGTGAGTCGTCCCTTCCCTGAGGTGAGGTCAGTCTGGTACTATTCTCGCCGAACCCCTCCTTCTGTGGACTACCGCTGTTGCGTTCCTGTGCGACTGTACTGCATTGTATTTGCGAGTCTTGTATCTAGTCATTCATGTTGCTCTCGCATATGCTCCCCGGCTCTCTTCTCTTCATCGTGCTCCGCTTTCCTTTGCCCACCAAGTGCAGCTTCGGACTCCTGCTTGTGTATGTATGTAACGATATAGATGGCTTACAGTATCTAAGTGACATGGTATGAATATTGCTCTGTCGAGTCTTCTCGGTCCATGAGTGCTATTCGGCGAGTGTGATTCGAATTGCACAACGTGTGCGAGAAACATCACAATAGACGAGCATAACGGACAACTAAAGGAAAGCATAGAGATCAGATGGAGATAGGAGCACAGCCAACTGAGATCAGAGCACCCTATTGGCAGACACTACATGTGAGTCCCAGATTCCGTGAGAATAGGGGGGATGACACTCATGACATTGATGTTCTGGCAGCAGATAGGCTCAGCCTTGCACGCGTTGCCAGAAATTCTGACACCGACAATGGGGAGCACTTCAGCCCGCCGTCGTGTCCTGGAGGTCGAGTCTGAGGATGGAGAGGATTACCACAGAGCCTGCAGCAGAGTCCACCTATATGTAAAGCCGTAACGAGTCAGCCAGTAATGTAGGGAGTGCAAGGAAACAGATCGCACACTCGCGGAACTGAACAGGGTCGGTTGAGCAGTCTTGCGCGATGGCGAAGACAGCGAAGGCGAGGGTGGAGATGACGGCAAGAACGTGACAAACATGTCTGTGAGAGAGCAAGGAGGCAACTAGTGGTCTGGAGCGCGCCACTGATTCTCTGCAAGCTCAAAGCTTTGATGTGATCCATTACGTGTCGATCCTCAGGTAGGAACAGAATCGCCATCTTGGCAGAACCATGACCTGCCAGTTGTAATGTTCCATCGTGACCGGTACCCGCTGAACATTGAACGTTGAACCGTGAGCGTGTCATAGTAGAGTGTGTGTTTCTGGCATGTTTATGGTTGTGATACCACGAGGGCGTGGTAGCGCTTCACGCATGGAGGAACGAGTTACAGGCCCAGTATGAGTACAAAATCTAGAGTTGTGAGTCCTGTGTGAGTCTGACGTTGAAGAGCCTCCAATTCCGTGGTTACCAAGGTAGGCCCAAGAGTCAAGTTCTGTACCTCATGAGGCTTGAAGAATGCTCGACGTGCTCACCTATACCTCCCAATGAGTTTTGTCGGCCAATAGAGGTGATAACATGAAGTGACCTCCCATATGCTTTTCGAAAATTTCGTGTGCTGTGCAGTTGGGCGCTCGGCCACCAAAAACGCAAACAGCTGTATATAGTATGTACTACCCCGACACGGCTTCTTCTGGCTCATGATACTCTTCATCCTAGCATCGTTAACCGCTCTGGTAGGTTAATGGTACCAACGTCGCGGCGGGTACCGGAGAGGGTGAGTGCACCGAGAAACATCACCATCCGGAGCATGTACTGACATGCACCGTCTCTTCTTCTCTCTCACCAGCGCAATCAGGGTGCCCCCGGGTCTGCGAGGATATTCTTCGTATTCGTCTGACTCGGGTGTGCTCGCAACGCTGGCGAGCGTCCCGTGGTTCCTTGTCGGACTGGGGGGCATCGCGTACGAGTGGGTGGCGGAAAAGGTCGGCTCGGGTAAAGTTGTCAGCTTCCAGGGGCGGAAAGGGTACAGAAACCTGCCTGTTGTCGAGGACGTATGAGTGACCCCATAGGCCAAAAATACCATTTGATT
This sequence comes from Fomes fomentarius, assembly GCA_022606135.1. NCBI lineage: Eukaryota > Fungi > Basidiomycota > Agaricomycetes > Polyporales > Polyporaceae > Fomes > Fomes fomentarius. The sequence goes on along the minus strand of JABYQN010000003.1, from coordinate 3,041,946 downwards.
GCTTAATTCGTCATGATCACTCGTGTTCATGCCTGATCATGCATGATCATTGTGAATTTTTGTTGTATGCAGTCTTTGACATCATTGCAATCATTATGATTCACGATGATTCATAATGATTACTAAACATCCATTTCTGCAGGTGCTTAACCGATTCATCATGAATCAGTCTGAATCAGTCTGAAGGGAAATTTGGGAACAGATGCAGAGAACCTCTCGCTGAGGCTGGTTGTCAAGGCATTCATAATGATTCACAGTGAATCACGATGATTCACGATGATTCATTGTCAAGAATTGCTGTTTAGGTAGTCATCGTGACTCTTCGTGAATCATTGTGAATCATCGTGAATGACATCAGCAAGCAGCTCCCTTTACGATGACGAACACCAGCCATCCTCTTATGCACTCGTCCTGCACAGTGTACCCTCCAAATATATCTGCTATACTGTTTTAGCTGTCAACATGGCTCAGGCTTCATCTTCTGAATCTCTGATACTCGCAAACATTCGATCTGCCTATGCTATACTTCATGAGCGATTCTCGCAGGCAATACACACCCAAATCGGGGATGCTGCTCACCTAGACGAGGTTCGGCGAGAAGCTTTGGAGCTTATGGGCCATGCTGAACAAGTGAGTACTCGACTATTGCGATGTCTAGCAAGTGAGTCTCAATGGCTCGTGTAGAACAGAACCCTCATTCCTCCTGAGGAGTTCGCTGCTCTCAATGTAGTGATCAGCAGTATTGTCGAAGCTCTTGACGATGCTTGCCATGCTTCGGCTGATGCTATTGAGACTCCTCCTGTCATTGTCACATGGGAGGCCCAAACAGGTCGTCGTGGTCGACCCCGAAAGGAATGTGATCCTACATTCTTGGCCATGGCAGTTGACCTTCGTGGTCCGACAGGCCTCGCACCTGTTCTTGGTTGGTCTTCGCGCACAGTCTCTCGGCGCGCAGTTGAGTACGGCATTCAACCACCTGGTGCACCTGTCTTCCAGACAGTTGAGCATCCTGATGGGAGCACCACCACTATCCAGCAGTCGTCCACGCGCCCTGTCTCCACACTTACTGATGCCAAACTTGACTCTATTGTCGCCCTCACATTAGAGAGCTTCCCGAACTATCGGCGACAAATGCTACATGGCCATCTTACTGCTATGGGCCACCGAGTTCCTCGACAACAGCTTCGCGAGTCGTTCATTCGTGTCCATGGTGTGCCAGGAGTTTTCGGCAGCCGCCGCATTCATCGGCGAGTCTACAGAGTCGCAGGTGCAAATGCTCTGTGGCACCATGATGGCCAGCATGGTTAGTAGTTTGTAATGACTAGATATACCTTGAACTCATAGATATATGACATCTAGGTCTGATTCGGTGGAAGTTTGTCATGCATGCCTTTATCGACGGTCATTTGCGATACGTCACTGGCTTTCGTGTCAGCGACAACAATCGAGCAGATACTGTTCTTGAGGTCTTCCAAGATGCAACTGCCAAGAACGGTGTACCCAGTCGGGTACGAGGCGATCATGGTGGCAAGAATGTTCTCATCGCCGAGTTCATGGAACAGTACCGAGGCCAAGGGCGAGGTTCTTATATCTTTGGCCGGTATGTTCCATACATCTGCTGCTGCCGTTTCTGCAGAAGTTTCACATTCTTATAGTAGTGTCCACAATACCCGCATCGAGCGACTCTGGTATGATGTCACATCAGGGTTTGGTCAGAAGTGGAAGAACTTCTTTATCAAACTCGAAACACATTGCCACCTCAATGCGAGTGATCAGTGCCACCTCTGGCTGCTACACTTCCTATTCAAGGGTGCAATCAACCAAGATGCTTCAGACTGGGTCCAGACATGGAATCATCATACCATGCAGATCAAAGGTAAGCCTTTCTAGTTGCTGCTGGTCCACTACTAACTCTGGTATACTATTAGGGGCACCAAATCGCAGTCCCTACAATATGTATCTGCTCAGTCTTGCTACCGATGGCGCGCGCGGTGCTGATGCACTGCTGGAGACTGGTGCAGACATTGGTGACATTGCAGAATATGGCATCGACTGGGCTGCTGCCGACGACCCTCGCATTATGAACCATTTACTTGAGCGCGAGCCCAATGAGTGGGACGAGGTTAATCCTTTTGTTGCTCCTCCTTTGTCTAACCGCCCACAAAGAGCACCTCATGTTCCATGTGATCCTCCTGAGGATTTTTTGAAGCCATGGGAGGTGCAGGAACTCTCAGTGCGGTTGTACCGGACACTAGGAGCTGAGAGAATGGCGTCGCGAAATATGGAGGTTCGTCGCCTGATCTGGATTACAGCATTCCGGTTTTGTGGTGATATTATGCAGCGGAATGGTTATATGTAATATATTGTAAGGCAAAGCATGGGCAGAAATCAGATCTGCGAGTCGGCGACGAGTCGAAGAGAACTTGTGTGGGCAGTGTGGAAGAACACTGGCCAAGCAACAGGGTGAGATTTGGGAGTCGCAACACTTCGCACCAGGAATAAGAGAGAAAGGGAGATTGCAGCGCTATGAAAGAGAACTGCAGGAAGTGCCAATCTGTCTAACTCATGCGCACACACCCTACCTAAGGCCTTCACCGATGCACTCCCATATAAATAATTGTGAGAAAGTATCATACAGAGTTTGAACATGGGATGAAGAAGGAAAGGGGGGTTCTGCAATGCAGCACCTGCTTGTATCATTCTATAATATCCACCTAATTATCACTTTACAATCCACCTATTCACCATCCGACTCCTCGTTGTCGGATTCTTCATCTTCCATCCCCTTGCTCGAGTCATATTCTTCTTCAGAGTCCTCCAACCCTCCTGTGGCTTGCAGTGCAGAAATTGTATCGGCAATAAACTCCTCCCCTGCAAGCCGCGCAGCCTCATCTTGGGCAGTGTAGACATTGCTAAACCTCGCAGAGGTGCAGAGGCGCTTAAAGTGCTGGCTGTATCGTCCGAAAACCTGGGCAAGGTGCGGAGGGGTCACGAAAGCGATGCCGAGCTGCTCGAAATCAGGTTCCGCATCATCAGGGTGCCAATCACCAAGGCTGGTGCCATGACAATGACTCGGCTGCCAGGCTATGATCGTGTTTGGGGCATGGACAATCTTGATACCATAGTCAGCAAGATAGAAATGGGTGCCAGCTGTGTCGTCGGCATTTCGGCTCAGCAGCCACTGCACAGCAAAAGGATGGGGTTGTTTCTCACTATGGACCCCTCTGTTTAAGAGCTGTTAGCTGACAAACTTTCTAGAGGAAAGGCTTCTTACCTGGAGTAGTTCTGGCCCAGCAACCCGCAGGCTGGTGCGAGCTCCATGTTGCGAAAGGTCACAGAATCGTCACCAAGCTCAATGGTCACATCACCAGTATCGCGGTCTGAGCGAAGACCCCCATCCATTCGGGGAAGCATGTGCTCTGCGTTGTATGCAACCCAAGGTTCGATTACCTCGGCTGGCAGATGGTTGCGACAGATGTTCCAAAAGATGGCAAAAAGACAGCTGGTGCGGTGGTCGGCAGTGGCGAGGAATTTGGGGGTAAGTTCTCGCTTCCGAAGCAGATTGCGCACCCAGTCGAAGGAAGGCTTCGAGCGCGAGCCTGCAGTGTAGCCAGTCTGCACAAGAGTTCCTGGATCCTCGAGCTGCATATAGTCTTATGAGTGGTATGTTATAACAGACCAAAACAATGCTCACACACCCTAACAGACCGGCGGCCCCTGAGACCATCCTTAACAGCCTCGATCGCCCAATCGATGAAGCCTACAGTGTCGTCTCCAGACACTACTTCCTCCCTATCCCCCCATCCCGAGCAGCGATGACATCGCGCCAGACGACAGTGAGCAGCTCGCCTGTGTTGGCATCGACGATCTTGCAACTTTCATCAGCAGGGATCATTTGCTGGAGCTTAGTGGGATCCAGCTCGTGAATCGGCCACCTCTTCTTCCAGCTATCAGCCTGTTTCTTCTTGTAGATGTGGTCGTACCACTTAGCAGCGACATCTGGATCCTCGCTGATGTGGGCAGACTTCGGGGGATAGGGGGTATCGAGTTTATCGACGAAGATGGTCTTGAGACTATCGGTTCACCGACAACCATCCGCTCCCGCCAAACCCAGCTCATGAGCGACAAACCGATGTACCCACTTGTTTGCCTTCTTATCCACCCGATACTTCTTGGCTGCTGCTGCGAGAGGCCCCTCGGCTATGTTTGCAACGATGTATCCGATTAAGTCATCGAAGAAGACTTTTGGCGATCGCCCAGCGAGAATCTCAAGGTGTTCGTCCTCCACGAGCCTGGCAAGGAGGGTTTCAAATGTAGTTCGAGAGATCCCTGGCAGGCCGGCATTCGAAAGGAGATGCAGCAAAGGAGGGTGGAGAGCCAGTAGCTCGCAGATGCGAGTGTAAGCCTCCCGACGACTTCGGATGGTTGCTCGCAAGTTTGCAAGCTTCGGCATTATAGCTGTATTGTATGAGTAGAGTCCAACAACACAGCTTGCCGACCATGGGTGGACTTACAGGAGGGCCGAGTACACAAGCACTAAGGGTAGGGATGGTGAAGCAGGCAAAGGTGGCGAGCGGCAAGGTAAAGGGCCACAAAGTATACACATAACAATATTCAATTGCACAATTGGAACCTCGTTTTTCACTCAATAGAACCAAATTATCATTTGTTGTCCTACATGGTACAAGGCTATCGAAGAGCTACAGTTTGTTATTGATTTACAACTACACTCCCTCCGCGCCCTTCCCTCGATAGCCCACCATCGTGCATGGGTCATCCACATCCTTGTAACCCACTTCGCCGACATATGTTGCATCGTGCCCATCGTCCACTGCGGTCGCCATGTCCTTTGTCCGCCCACTGGCCGCTGTGGACATCGTCCCCACCGTCCGCCCGCCGTCCGTCGTGGGCGCTGCGCTTGCCGTCCCCTGCGGTCGCCGTGTCACCCGCCCGTTGTCCACCGTGGACATCGTCGCCCTGCTGTCCTCATCGTCGTCGTCCGGGTCCTTGTCGCCCTGCTGTCCTCGTCGCCCTGCTGTCCTCGTCGTTGCTGTCGTCCTCGCACCGCCGTCCTCGCGCGGTCGTCCGCGTCCACGTCCTCCGCGCCTCGGTGTGGTGGTGGTCCTCCGTCGCGTCATCGCCTGGTCGTGGTCCGGGTGCTCATCGCCCTGTCGTCGTCGTTGTCGCCCGGTCGTCATCCGCGTCGTCGTCACCCTGCCGTCCTTGTCGTCCGGGTCGTTGTCGCCCGGTCGTCCTGGTCGTCCCCGTCGTCATGCTCGCACCGCCGTCCGTCGTCCGCCTGCCGTCTGCCCGCCGCCCACTGCGGACGTCCGTTGTGCCCGTTGTCCGCTGTCTGCTGCCTGCTGTCCGTCGTCCGTCGCGCGCCGTCGCCCTCGCGTCCGCCGCGTCGCGCGGCGCTGCGCCTGCCACCATGCACCAGGGGCACTGGGCTTATGTGCAGCTGCGAGACCTGCCCGGGGCAAGCGTAGCCTAAGCAGTGCGCCATCGAGCGGGGTGCCCATTGGATTTGCCAAATGGGCCCGCCTCAGCCCGATGGCCGCACTGCCGGCCTTGGTTGCACCCGGGCGGCTGCGCTGCGCCCAGCACCCTGCGGTGGTGGTGGTGTAGGGAAGAGAGAGGGAGAGAGCATGCACTGGCAAAGAACAAATCGGAGATTGAATATTTTCTCACACCACATGCGCAAGCGCCCATGTGGCGTGAGAAAGTATTCAATCTCCGATTCGGCGAACGAACTTGAACGCGCCACTGTGGCGTGGGAAAATATTTAATCAGAGATTGAATATTGGGTCACACTGGCGTCAAGCCATTCTTCTGCGCCTCAATCATCACCCACGCGACCAACGGCAACGACCACCCAGACCAACTACGTCGTGGACAACCGCGCGAGGACGGCGGTGCGAGCACGACGGCGACGAGGACCACGACGTGGACGGTGGGGCGAGGACGAGGACAGCGCGACGCGACCAGGACCACGCAGACGATGCGACGGAGGACGACCACCACGACGAGGCGCGGACGACCAGGCCACGGCAACGACAACGCAGATGACAGTGCGAGGACAACGCGGACGACGACGACGACGGCAGGGCGACCACAACCCGGACGACGATGACGATGGCAGGGCAACCACAACCCAGACGACGACGACGACGACAGCAGGGCGACGAGGACCCAGACGACGACAGGGCGACGACGAGGATGGCAGCGAACGGCGGGCAGACGACTGCAGCAGACGACGGCCACGACATCCACAGCAGTCGTCGGCCATGATGTCCACGACGGACGGCGAGTGGCAGGCGAACGACGGACGATGCCGTGGGTGGGGGTGCGAGGGCGGTGCAGACGACGGGGCAAGGACGATGATGTAGCATTAGCACCAGGAAGTGAGATGGATTTGCATGTAGTACACAGTTGTTACATCTATAGGTACAATACTATGGGTGTTGTGACAAAATCAACCACCTCGAGTGAAGTGCTAAGGGTATCAAATGAGTCTCTCAAACCAATCACTGAGGAAATAGCTGCTTACAGCTGGATACTTCTTCTGCAGGGTAGCAGTCATATCGCTGACTGCTTTTGCAGTCGTCCCTGCAGCCACTGAGTCGAGTGATCCAGGAGCGATCTGGCTGCGAGGAGGGAGCAGAGCCTCGCAATCCCAGCGACTCACGATCTCCCAAAGCTGGTTCTCTTCGGTGGTGCGAGGGAGCCCTAGACCTGCACTAATTGCGAGAGCTTGGTGTGCACCTCGGACACGAGCATAGTTTGTTCGCCAGTTACTGAATGTCCCATAGCTTGGAGTGGGAGACAGCCATTGCTTGACTGCCTTTGGAGTGATGAGTACCCCTTGAACGAGGGTTCCCTGGGTGTCTTCAGGAACCAGCTCGAGCAGAGTGAGAACCTCTCGCCACTTTCGTACGAGAAGGAACTGCTTGTAACCTGAGTTGTAGTCGGCCTTGTTAATAGCATGATATGCTGCTCGCTGATCAGGGTAGAGAGCTTCCAAGATAGTAGATGTGTCCTGGATTGCCCATGAGTGGATGGTATCTCGTCTACTGCTGAACAAATCAAATCATACTAAGTTGACATAACCTGGTGTGACCATCGCAGTGTGATGTGGAGGCTGTGGTATTACTTCGGCCAGGTTTGGAGCCGACGAACGAAAGGAAATGTGACCACCTTCAAGATGAATCGGCACCTACACAGTCGCATGGATGAGAAAATGAACTAGAAGTTCACATATGTGTCGGCGACATACCTCGCAATGACTCTGATCATAATCATGTACCAAGCCAAGAGAGTTAGTTCGACCAATGCGATTGTTTGGAGTGCCTTGAAGATTGGTCGAAATGTTCGGAGGGCCTGAAGGGTGGTTCAGAGGACCTTCAGAGATGTTCGGAGTACCTGGCAACGACAACTGAAGCGATGTCACAGCCAGTGGTGAAGGCCCGAAAAGAGGTGTCTGATACACCCAATGAACATTCACCACAGCCCATTGAACATATGATATTGGAACTCACGCTTGATCGGTTGGTGAAATCAGACTCGCCAAATCCATCCTCACGAGCTGCTGGGTCTGTGACCTCGACTCCCCCAGCATTTAAGCCAACCAAGCTCCTCATCTCCTCCCATCGGCCTTCGTCGCCAGTTTGAGTAAGCACTCGCAAGTTGTCCAGAAGAGCAGCATCATCCATGTCCTCCAAAGCTACCTCTGCTTCGGGGGACTTAGAGTGAGCACTCGTTGGCGACGAAGGGGAATCTGATTGCCAGAACCCCATTCAATGCTCACGAATCCAGGGATGGCTAAGGTCTCAGCTTACCATTTGAAGGGGAGCAGGCTCGTGAAACTGAGGCCATAGCAGCATAGACTCGATGCAAAACGAAAGTACGACGAGCATAATTGGTGACCTGAGATCGCAGAGTGAAACTTGCTCGGCGATATGATGTCACAAGTGACAGGGTATATCCGAGCAGTCGGTCGACCTACAAGAGAAACCTAGCAGTCTGTTGCAGCACGATATGGTATGTATACTACCACAGAAAGCTACAAATGATCGAACCACAACTCCATAAACCTTATATGAACCAAGCCTCGGTCACACTACTTCGAGAAGAAGTCACACTGTCGTAATGATCGCCTAATCCCCACCACTCCCACCAATTCAGATTCGGTTGAAGCTTCTCAGAGCGAGCCACAGTTGGGCATGCAGGGAAGCATCAAAACCAGTCGCGATACTGGATGACTTCGGAATGTCCTCTGTAGTAATCAGCTTGACAAGTTCAGTCGTAAACCGAACATCGACATTAGCTGTGCAAGTGTGAATGAATAGCCAGTTTTCGTTGGCAGGGACATTGTCGTGCTGGAAAGCAAACTGTCATAATATGAATCAGTATTCTGATGTCCGAAATGAATGAACCAAGAAGTAGCTTACATTGATATGCCACCCAGCCTGGGCTGGAATCAAGTCTGAGTCGGTCAAGGCCCGAAGTAAGGCAGTCGCTCGAAGGGTGCTCGAATGCCTCTGAAATCAAAATGTCAGCACACAGTTGCAATCATGAGCATCATACACACACCTCTGCCATAACTTCCTCAGAGGAAAGCATGCATGTCTCGTGAAGATTGGGAAAGAGTGGGTGACCACGACCTTCGGTTAGATATCGCTTCAATCGTCGTACGAAGACTTCTTCACGAAAGCGACGAAGCTTTGCTTGTACAACAGCAGGGTCAGGCTGGTCAGCCCGGTTCTTGCCCTTGGTTGAAGGTGTGTTAGTGAGGTTTGGAAAGCTGATATGTTTGTTGAAAAATGCCTTCGCATCGACAATTTGTCGGTTGTACATCGCCAGCACAAATCGAGGAATGTCTGTGCGATCGATAACCTCTGCCATTGACTGATAGATGTTAGAGCCTATTTCAATGTACATGTCAAGGCCATACCTTCACCAGAGAGATCTCTGGTCCTTTTTGAAGAATGCCAAGATCACTGACATTGCCAACTGTAGGAACTGCAACATTGAGCCCTTGGCGAAAAGCAACGAATTTGCCTAACCCAAGGACACTTCCTGAGTGCCCAAAGACCATTTTGAAGAATGCCTGGAACAGCCATGCATTGTGTGCACTTGGGGAAGTGGCACTCTGGCGAGAGCTTGTGACCTCGATGATCTAAGAGTGAAGTCGTCAAGTGAGACACATAGACGATGTTTGTAAACATGCGAGAAGATCATACATTCTTGTCGAGAACCCCAATGATGAACTGTCGAACAGGATGCGAGAAGTCAGAGGGGACTGGATCGTTCCACTGCAACTCTATCCATGGCTGTAGTTCTCGGGCGAGATCGGGGTCGTAGGCAGTCAAGTTACCGAGCTCAGTCATTGGCAGAACAATATTGGCAACATAACGAGGGTCGGTCCCATAGACAGATGGATGGATGTTGCCAAGATAGTCGAAATTTTGGTCAGAGTCAGGCCCAAAGAGTGAGAGTAAAGCAGTCATAATGAGAAAGGGTGAGACTGGCAAGGGACCAGTAGCGAGCCGAGCGAGGTACAGCCCACACAGGGTACCATAGGCCATCCAAGTGGTTTTGCGACTGGAATTGCTTGTGCTGTCATCCAGAAAGACTGGTTGCATGTACCCTCTACACTCTCGCCAGAATGCTGCATCGCTAGTCATCGTTCGGACAGCCTCGATAAGCACTGCACGACCGACACCATCACCAACAGCTTGTCCCCTACAGACCAGGTCAGCCATCTTGGGCTGCAAACCATAGTGGCAGACTCACACTTTGAAAGAAGGAATGAACGATGCAGTCAAATCGCTGACCACAAAGGGTGTAAATTCGGCCACCCCAGCAGGCTTAACCCATTCATAGTGTCCCAAAGGATGTTCAGCAATGTACTGCAGATACGACAGCAGTGCACGACCCAACACCTGTGGTGATTCACCATGGAGCTCAATGGCGATAGTCATATTTCGCACTTCAAACCGAGCATCGCTCAATGCCTCTACCCACTCCCCATGTTCAAGAAGTAGTGGCTCAGATGGCTCTGGAAGCAGTGCAACTGGATGAGCAGAGCCCAACTGTAGGTACGACGACGAGTTGGGCACCGACTGTGACTGCGACTGCGAGGGGGCGATGGGACTCGGATGAGTCAAGCTCGAGTACGATGACGACGAGTTGGGCACCGACTGCGACTGCGACTGCGAGGGGGCGATGGGACGATTCGAGCCCGATTGCGATGAGCGAATTGTATTTGGGATGACTGGGTGCTGGCGAGCATGGTCCTCGTCAAGAATCTCGCGAATGTTTGGAAAGTATAGCTCTGCACCATCATCTTCTACAGGGGTGTTAGATGAGATAGAGCTGAGAGCCATGGTGTTGAAAGCTGGTGTGAGAGATGATGATGGAGCTGGAATCTGCATAGGAGGTAGGGATACTGAAGGACGACGAGGTCGAGTCGATGAGGTAGTACGAGCATACTTGATGGATGGTGGGCTTCCTGGAGAGCGAGGATGTATGCGAGTAGAAGTAGATGCGCGTGGTGGTGTCCGAGACTGGATTGGGTGCCGACTACAGAGATCGCACGAGGGACAGTAGTTGTGATCGCACTCGAATGAATCAGGTACCCCCTTGTTGCGGCCTCAATACTTGATGTACTGCAGAAGCAGCCGAAAGCCAGCACAGCAGTGAGGCATATCATGACAAGGACATGGGTCTCCCTGGACAAGGTCCCGAGTGAGAGGAAGCTTGATCGGCGAAAACCGAGGGTCTATATATCCCAATATTGTGATCGTAAGCCAATGGATATCATAGCGATAACTGCAGTCTCACTCACATATGGCAATAAGAGCCACTCGCCTATCTGGTTTGTCGTCGGGATGGGGTATGCCATCTTTAGTACCTGCCAAAAGCCGCTCCAGAGTAACAGAGCTACCATGGATATCAGCCCATTCAATGTAGAAGCCATTGGTTGTGCGCTTTTTCTCCATGAGTGCCCAGTCAAGATCATGATAAGAAGAAGGAGTGAATGGTGCATTGTCGCCAGTTCCAGATGAGCGCGAGGGATCAGAAGGCAGAATGAGACCATGCACTGCGAGATGCGCAGAAATCATGGTGTGAAGTTCCAGCCAGATCTCCTCACGATAGGAGCGGGCAATCTGCACCTCGATAACGAGCGAGCGGTCGCAAAGCAACTGTAGAAAAGTAGGTAGGTCGTTGTTGTAGAAATGGAGGTGTAAAGGGCGAAAGATGCCATATCCGTTGTCCCGAATCGCCTTTCCATCCTGCCAGGTGCATTAGTATTGAAGGTACAAGGGCTGAGGTGAACACTGACTGGGATAGGGATGATCGCAATGTCAGCTCGTGTGGGCACGACTGTCGCTGGCGAAGTAATCTTTGCTGAGCCACGAATGACCTTGATCAAGTTTGCTCTGGCATGCTGTGGAAGATTTCGCTGGGCACTGGCAGTACGAAGTTGTGCGACATTCTGCCCACGAGCAAGAGAACCAGCGAGAACACTGATTGGGGGGATTTCGTTGAGAGGGATGCTCATAGGATTCATTGGACGAGCATTGAAAGAGAAACCAGAAGGAGGGATGAAAGGATTGGCTTGACTTGCTGGCTGGAAGGGAGAGATCATAGGGTGATGGGGGGACATAGATGATGAAGGGAGAGAGGACATAGACGAAAAAGGGAGAGAGGGCATAGACGACGACGAAGGGAGGGAAGACATAGGTGACGATGAGGGGAGGGAAGGCATAGACGACGATGAGGGGAGAGAAGACATAGACGATGTAGAGATTGGAGGCATAGACGATGATTGCATAGCAGAGGAGGGAACCCCTGGGGATGACATTGCTGAGACGATGATGGATGATGGTATATAGTCAGGAGTTGGACCACCCCTAGACGATGCTGGAATACTGTTGAAAAAGTACCAGATCACTAGAATTGAGTAAAGAGTATTAAAGAGGTGACGAAGATTGACTCGCACCCATTCGTATGATAAGCCCGAACCTGACCACATACACACATCGCTCCAGGGTTCTGGCAGTCTGTGAAGTTGACCTAATGGGAGAATGTTCATGAAAGATTGCCACTGGGTTGGGCAAAGGAAACTGAACGAACTGGATGGAAACCACCACATTCACCTTGAGGGAACGACGACGATCCTGCAAGGTATGTGGTTGCGAGCTGCTGTTGGTCGGGCTCGAGCAACCCCACATTGGCTGTGTGCTGATACCACTGGTGGTTACACATTACACACTGAGCATGGGGATAAGAAGGAATCTATGTGATGCATGTCTTAGTATTGTACAGGAACACTAGCAACGATGCTGAACTAACAGGATGGTAATTGTTGGGGCCAGTTTGTAAAAGAAATGCAGCACATGTACAGTGTTGTACCACACAGGTGGTGCGAGGATAGAGTCGCAGAGTCGAAGAAGGTACAGGCAGAGACATTTATGAATACTAGGTTTGGATTGCGAGGCAAAGCGAGGCAGTGAGGGCAAGGAAAGACCTGCGACAGTGTCGAACGAGTGAGCAGCATCGCATACAGGTTACATAAGACTCCTTCTGATTCACAATGATTCACGATGATTCACGAGGATTCATCGTGAATCATAGTGAACCAGAAGGGGTGCCATGATTTTGAGATGGTTTCCCTGGCTTGTATGCAGCGATGGTCGATACAGTTCCATTCTGATTCATTCTGAACCATGATGAATCATTTTGTAACTGTATGACAATCGAGACAAAGTACCCATCGTGAATCATCATGTTTCATCATGGTTCATCGTGAATCATCGTGAATCATCATGATTCAAGATGAACCATAGTGGTGACATCCCTGTATTGAACAGGGAGGCCATGCATGATCACTCGTGTTCACTCGTGTTCACTCGGGATCACTCAGGAACACTCGGGATCACCCGGGATCATGTGTGACCACTCGTGATCCCTCGTGATCCCTCGTGATCATGCATGATTCGTCGTGAATGCATGATTCCCCATTATTTTTGTCCAAAGGGGACCTTCATATTAAGGACGCGCAGATCCTGCGGTTCGAGGACGAGGAGTAGACGATGTCCGAGAAATAGGTAGGGGGAGGGGAGGATGTCGGACTGCTCTGTCGCATCCTAGCACCCACCTAGCAAGCACGTAGCAACTGTTGTTTATTACTAGTATCCTGTCTCCGTTGCCTCTAATTTGCTATTGATTACACTCTATATTGAACCGAATGTATATGCATAATGTATAATTCGCGTGCGCCTCCACATCGCCGCTACGCACGCGCAACACGCTTACTACAACTACCAAAACCTGATGCTGTCCATAGGGAACCCGTTCGCCATGCGGAACAAGACCGCGTTCGACGTGAGCGTCGAGAACTGTTCACAGAGTCAACAGGAGCCAAGGTCAGTGCAAGCTCGCGTGCGCCATGGCCGAGGAGGAGACACTCACCCCGTTCCCGATGAACACCTGCGCCCTCTGCGCGGCGATCGCGTCGATCGCCTGCGAGATGTACTTCTGCTCCCAATTCAGCGCCAAATCGCGGCTGCTCGCAATCACCTCCCAGTCCTCCTTGACCTCCACCAGCCTCGCGCGGAACTCGTCCACGAACTCGGCCTTCGCGTTCGTCATGACATACAGCCTGCTCACGCCGCGCGCCGCCGGCGTGTCCAGCACCTCCCGCACCTTGCGCGCCATCTCGTCCACGGTCGGGTAGCACCGCCGGCGGAAGATGGCGGCGGCCTCGGGCGTGAGCACGTTCTGGCGGTCGCGCCGCCAGTCGGTGGGGATGCGGAACTGGTCCATGATGCCTGCGTCGGGGAGGGAGAAGACGTCGGGGAGGCCGGGGAGCGTGTTGGTGACGATGAAGTCCTCGGGCGCGGCGGCGAGGAAGTCGCAGTGGTATGAGTAGTCGCCGCGCCGGACGTGGAGGACCATGAGGCCGGGGATGGGGGCGTACCGCTCGGCGTTGGTCAGCGCGGGCGGGGGCGGGAGGGAGGAGAGGTAGGGTGGGGAAGGCGTGAGGGAGGAGGGGAGGAAGAGGTCGCGGTTCGTGTCGAAGCCGAGCTCGACGAGGGGGGAGTAGGCGAAGGAGGAGAGGATGGGCGAGCGCGAGAATTCGGGCCAGAGTTCGTCGAGGGAGCCGCGAACGCCGAAGATCCTGAGTAGGACGGACGGACGGCTCGTTAGCGAAGGTGAAAGCTATCGTGAGTGAGACGGCGGGATGAAACGTACCATTGGTGGTTGTAGACATACATCATCTCATACACGGATTCTACACAGGGATCGTCGAGACTCTTCAGCCTCTTTGTCCATCGTTCTGTGACTTCGTGTGCCTTGGTGGGGCGGCCTTGGTCCCCGTTGATGTCTTCGAAGTGCAGCCCGACTTTCCTTGGGCAGATGTGGTTGAAGTATTCGACCTTGACGGAGAGCGGCGACTTATCTCCGGCGGGCCATTCACCGCCCACGAGGGGACCTGAGAGGGGCAAGTCGGTGAGTGGGACTGGACAGCTGCTGGAGGAACTGGAGGGACGTGTACATGCCTCGGATTATTGCGCTCAGTGGGATTTTGGACGGGATCAGGTGGCCATTGTATGGCGAATACGTGTCGTCTTCGTTCCAGCTATAGTTATACATGACAAATCTGATGATAGAAAGAGTCAAAGGCTGCATTTCCTCTGGTCTGGCACGACCATGGAGATGCGGCGAAGGATGTGTGCTCACGATCGGTTCGAGCGGTGGGCTAGGAATGCGTTGAACAGAAGCTCCTGCAGTACGTTATTCCAGCCTATACCTAACCAAGGACACATCAGTATCGGGCATCTTCGAGCGAGCGAAGGAAACAAACCATGGAGGTGGCCCGCGACGTAGAAGAACTTCTCGTCCTCAGCGGGCGTGGTGTTGTTCCAATGATGCTGGGGTAGTCGCAATTCAGCCTCATGATACGACGAGTACAGTGGCGGCAAGATATGAGGGGTCGAAGGATGTGGCTGTTTAGTGGTCATCTCCTCTGCAGATTGGTTAACAGGCACCGGTGCTGGATCGGGATCTCGTTCGTGCACGGATCCAGATTCGCCTGCTGTTCCTTGATAGTACAACGTCCATGTGACGAAGCCAATCATTAGAACACAGCCTGTGACGCTGTAAAATAAGCGTTGTCTTGAGAATCTACGTCGTCGGGGGTATAGAGACGTGTATTTTGATGTGATAGTGGGAGGTGGAAGGGTAGACATTGTCCGAGTCACCGAGAGGACGCTGGAGAGCGTGAGGTACTGCAAAAGGGCATGACATGAGTCTCTAACATGTCAGAGAACGCTACGCAGGCTGTCAAGACCTACCTGGCAAAGTTGCGAGGGCTCCGCAAACGCGTCGAAGCTCTAAACACATGGGGGACCGACAGCAAACGCTCAAATTACAAACGTCAGGCCCAGCCTCGAGCTTCCCACTCCTCCAACCGCCATCATTCTCGTGGGAAGTACCCGGATTTATTGGTGTACTAAAAATAGAACAACAACATACATACTTGGATACCCAACATGAGCGGTCGTCAACTCAATTTGGAGCATCCTTGAATAATATCAATGACAACGTTTTTTATAGCTCGTATTGGGTGGTAAGTTGTCCGGCCGAGCTTAATCAATGAAAGTCGTGTAAGTCAAGATCACCGCACATTGCGTCATAGGCGTTGCAAGCGCACTGGTAGCTACGCCTCCCCTTAACTTCGCCGCAAGTACTCCCCAACCCCTACAAAACCTCCAATAACCCCTCACACGAACACCAACATGACCAAGGTATCGCCCTTAAGCTTCATCAATTAATATACTATACCGCATGAGCACTGCTGACCGTCACGCATTCAGATCAGAGCGCTCCTCTTCGACTGCGACAACACGCTTGTCCTCTCCGAAGCACTCGCCTTCGAGGCCTGCGCAGAGCTCGCCAACGAGATCCTCGACAAGAACGGCATCTCCGATCGCTACACCGGCCCAGGCCTTCTCAAGGACTTCGTCGGCCAGAACTTCCGCGGCATGATGCTCGGCCTGCAGGATAAGTACCGCCTCCAGCTCTCCGACGCCGAGCTCGACGAGTACGTCGCCCGCGAGCTCGGCAAGGTCGTCGAGACGCTCGAGAAGAAGGCAAAGCCCTGTGCGGGCGTCGTCGAGGTGCTCGAGCAGCTCGACAGGGAGAAGGAGAACGAGAAAGAGAAGGAGTACCGCCTCGCCGTCGTGTCGTCCTCTGCGCTGTCGCGCGTCGAGGCGTCGCTCCGCAAAGCCGGCATCGACAAGCACTTCCCGCACGACCGTGTCTTCAGCGCCGCCACGTCGCTGCCCGAGCCCACGTCCAAGCCCAACCCGGCGGTGTACCTCCATGCGTGCAAGGAGATCGGCGTTGATCCGTCCGAGTGCGTTGCGATCGAGGACAGTAAGAGTGGGGCGACGGCGGCGAAGAACGCGAAGATCCCGCTCATCGGCTATGTCGGTCCGTACGATGATGGAGAGGAGCAGGAGAGGATGGCCAAGGTGCTCAAGGAGGAGTGTGGCGCCGTTGTCGTTATGTACCACTGGAATGAGTTCTGGGACGCGCTCAAGAAGGTTGAGAGCGCATAACTAGCCTAGGGAGGAGAACTGTGTGCTAGACCTAGAGATCTCCTTTAAAGGCAAGGCATTCGAGCCACATCTCATGACTTGATGGATTCATTGTCGTAGATGTGAATGGTTTTGATGGCCGTATCCCACGGACTAAAGTTGTTTCTATACACTGTCTGTCGCCCCTTGTGTGATAGTACTAGTATTGACTCAAGCACACAACCGTTCTTCTTACACTCGTACTAATCAAACAAGGCCCTTAGACATGATCAAGGGTCAATGAAAGTTTGGGGTAGACGCGACGGTGACGACTCACCTATACGTACAATGCTGGTAAGCTGTACTACTACCCCGAAAGAGGCATGTCAGGGTGATTTCCGGCCTGTGACCGCTGTAATACTTCTGGCGGCTGTATTGTATACATGTGCCAAGCTCCATCGATCCACCCCATCATCACAGCCTGAGGGTCCAGACGACATCATCGCCGCCCAGGATGCAGACGCCACTGAAGTAGGTCGTGTTTTGATCGCGCACGTTCGAACAGTGATAGGATGGACGACTTAGAGCGCATTATTCTGAATACCTTGGTAAGAGCCGTTACAATGTGTGGGGGACAATCCTATCCCGGTCAGCGAGTGTGCTTTAGCCCAAAAGACTTGATTTGGACTTCTTGAGGACCCAACACGGCTGCGCAGTGGTAGGAGTCTGAGACCGAAACCGGGTAACACAAATCAACCCTGCCAGTGCCTCCTGCGGTGAAAAAAGAACTGCGTGAGAGCCTGTCGTTGAAGATGTGGCATAGCAAGCCGTAACTTCATCATCGTTACTGCGTGAACGTCAGCCGTCAAGAACTCCATCAAGCTGGCCTCCATCAAACTGGCAACTGGCATGCTAGCGCTGCAGGACGCCCGAACGTTAACGGCCTCAGGCTGTTCGCAACTGGCAGCTGCAGTATCAAACGTACCGAGTACATCTTTGCTGTCATAATGACTTTGACGAGGCAGATGCGCAACGTCAGGACGAGCGCGAATGGGCAAGTTAGGACTTGGAGCTGCCAAGCACGGAGAAGTCCATCCGCGGATGCAGTGGTGGTCCTCGCTAAGTAATAGTATAAGCGCCCCACATAGCATCCGAGCTTCGCCGCTTGGGCCGCGGCCGCCGGACATCTCGGGCTAACACTTTGTACCTCTGTCAATCATGCATCATGCTCAAGTCTTCGTCTTGAGTAGTACCTTCTCCAAACCGACATTACTTTACTCCAAATCGACGCGCAAGATAGCCGCGCGCTCAAGTACTGCGCTCTTAGTAGTGTACTCCGACCAACACGTTTGCCCCTACCCGGATGGCAGTGGCGCACAGACAGACAGTTGACAGGGTCACCGGTCATACCCTCAAGAAGCGATGTGCAACGAACTGACTACCAAAATCTCGTGCTGTTCGCAGGAAATCCATTAGCGGTACGGAACATGACCGCGTTCGACGTGAGCGTCGAGAACTGTCAAAGAAAAAAAGGTTGGACAGGGGGGACCTAGGTCAGCAACTGTATAGACTAGTACTAGGCAGTACCCGAGTCTGGGAAAGTGGCACTCACCCCGTTCCCAATGAGCACCTGTGCGCGCTGCGCGACGAGCGCATCGACCGCCTGCGAGATGTGCTTCTGCTCCCAGTTCAACGCGAGGTCGCGGCTCGTCGCGATCATCTCCCAGTCGTCCTTCACCCCCGCCAGCGCGCCCCGCAGGTCCTTCAGGAACGCCTCCTGCCCGTTCGTCATGATATACAGCATTGAGATGCCCCGCGCGGCGGGTGTGTTGAGCACGTCCGCGACCTTGGCGGCAATCTGCTCGATGCTCGGGTAGCACCGGCTCCTGTACACCTCCTTCGCCTCCGGCGTGAGCTTGTGGTGCTTCTCGCGGCGCCACGTCGTTGGGGTGTATAGTTGCTCCATTATCCCGGGCGGACTGGGCAGCGAGAACTCGTCCGTACCCACGAGGGTGTTGGTGACGATGAAGTCCTCGGGGCCGTCTGCGAGGAAGTCGCAGTGGTGGTAGTAATCACCGCGCCGGACGTGGATGACCATGAGCCCGGGAATCATGGTGTACCGCTCGGCGTTGGTCGATAAGGGTTGACCGGTGAGGAGCGGCTGGGAGAGCCGCGCGGCGACAGGGAGGAAGATGTCGCGGTTGTTGTCGAAGCCAAGCTCGACGAGGGGAGAGAAGGAAAAGTGGGTTATTATTGGAGAGCGAGAGAATTCGGGCCAAATCTCGTCTAGCGACCCCCGTACGCCAAAGATCCTAAGCAGAGAAACGGTCATGAACGATGGTCGGTATCGGGTCAGACACCTATTTCTCACCATTGGTGGCTGTAGACGTAATCCATCTCCCGTGTCGACTCTACGCAGGGGTCATCTATTGTCTTTAGCTTGCTGGACCATCGGTCCGTTACTGTTTGTGCGTTCGTAGGAGCAGGCTTATCCCCGTTCACGCTCGAGTCGTCTATCCTATATCTTCTGGGGCATGTATGATTGAAGTAGTCCCAGCTCACGGAAAGCGGTGCACTACTCCCAGCAGGCCATTGACCTCCGACGAGGGGACCTACCAGCAGAGATGATGAGCACTTCTGCGGATCTCCGGATACAAGACCTACCTCGTATGAGTGCTGTTAACGGTATCTGCGAAGGTATTCTGTGAACCTTGTTATCTTTGTCTTTGAAGGACGAGTATAGGCCGTTCTCGTCCCACGTATAATTTGAAAAGACGAATCTGGAAAGATTCGTTCAGCGTCTGTCACGGTCCGTACACGTATGGGCTGCGCACGATCTTCCAGAGCGATACGCCAGGTAGGCATTGAAAAGCAGCTCTTGTAGGATGTTATTCCACCCGAGCCCTATTAGACGACAACGCATCCGTTCAGCGTTTGTTTCAAGTAAGCGATAGAAGCGAACTGCAACGCACCATGCAAATGGCCGGCAACGTAGAAGAATTTCTCGTCTTCTGCCGGCGCCGACTGGTTCCAGTGGTGCTGAGGTAGTCCTAGCTCTGCTTCATGATATGGCTCATAAAGTGGAGGGAGGAGATGAGGTTCATAAGGATCTGGTTCGGCGGTGCTGTCACGCCGCCAGACCACTACTGATACCAGGAGGGAAGCAGTCAAGAGCCCTGCAGCGCAGAGTGCGAGGGTCCGCCTCGTGATTGACCGATGCTGTTGTGCTCCGAGGAGCGTGTACGCGTAGTTTGACTTGAGGGGCAAGAGCCACGACGACATTCTCGCGAGAAACGGGGGGGAGAGGCAGGGAAGATGCGACGCGCGAAGAAAGAGGATAGTCTAGGTTAAGAAACGAGCCGGGTAACTAAGATGTGTCGCAGACGTCGACGAGGCGCAGGCGCAGAGATAGAATTCGTATTGGACCACAGCCTTGCCTCAGCCACCCGGTCCCAAGCGGCAGAGCGCACAGTGATATTGGTGACATCTGCGCGCACGACCAACTATAGCGTTTCCGATGGGAGACAAAACACTCACGGGGAAGCACGGTCGTAAGCGCACCGACTCGGAGCGCCCCCCAGGTATGCGGGGCGATGCGCGGGTGCGCAGGCCACCACAAGCGTTTTCTTTGCTGCGGGCGCAGCGGCGTTTCATAAATGATGCCGGTGGAAGATACTTATGTAATATAGTTGGCCTTGTAGTGTTTGGCTGAGGGTACTGGATGAGGAGGAGGAATTCTGAACGACGACTTGGCAAAGCGGTCAGCGGGCTGCGCCGCCAGACGAGATAGATGATAGGGTGCCGGTGGAATGAGTGTAAACCGTCTGCCACGCCCAACCACCGTATATAGGCGCCCAATGAATTCGGATCATCAGTCCCACTGGAACGGACGCATCCTTTCCTCCACCCAGAAACCTTGGAGAAACGATGAGCTTGCTCAGTTTCGCAAGGTTCGGTGGGTTAGGTTTACAGACATAGGTAAGCCTGATTTACCTGCCCTGGAACGGCGTTGGAGGCCTATTTTCGCAGGTCTAAGGGGTTTATCTCACCGCGCGAAACTTTTTATTTTTGTTTTCTATTTCCCATCCCTTTCCTGACCTCGCAAAGGATGCGATCTTTGCAGTGGGATCCCCTTCTAAAGGCAACGACGAAGAGCTCACAGTATGACATGGGCAGCGCCTTGATTCCTCGTTTGCTCTACTAGTTAGTACTACTTATCAAAGTCACCAGCCTCTACTTATGCAAGTCACCAGCCAGTACTTGTGAAAGTCACCAGCCTTGCGCCGCGCCTTTTCTTCCTCCCCTCTCGACTCGGACCTTGATCGCGCCGGATTGTTTCCTCGTCAACTTGAGTGTTTACCAGTCGGCCAAAGCCGCACTCTCCTGCTGTTTGGACGTTATAGGCGACGCGCGCCGAATCACTGGCAGCTGTACCAAAGCTTGGAAACATTTGTCTGTATCGTTGATTCGTGCACTACACTCTGAAGTCGATATGACATATTGACTCGGATTAGCTTATACGCAGTGCATCCCTGCTCCAGCTCTTCACTATCTCGACAACAATGACGGACGTCCTTGAGCCTGCACTGCCCTGGGATATCCTTCGGGAGATCGCCTTCATCTGCCCCGAAAAACCTGCACAACGCTCATGCGCACATCCACCTTCTTCTATCACGAAGCTGCAGCATCCATACTCCGCTATAGAATATCGCTTCGCGCTTCCACCATTGCAAGCTTTCTTTATTTCCTTCGTGCAGGAAAAACGCCGCGCTATCCATGCGTCCGCCACCTTGATCTTGCCTTCCATCACTACTCTCCCCTTTCGCCAGACACCGCGAAGGCGCTAGCAGATGTCTTCGCTCTCATGACCGGGCTTGTGGTTGTCCAGATCAGTTCCGGAGAGTATACAATCGGGGAGTGGCTGGCCCTCGGTGACGCCATCGCAATCCTCCCGTCGCTCCAGCAAATCTTCATAGAGGAAGCAGGTCCACGATCATGCCAATTCCTCCTCTCTCTCCAATCAGCCAAGCTCAGGTCTATCAAGATCGACATATCACGCCCCCCACTGGACCCGAGGAGGAGCTGCACTTCAGCGCACCATGGCTCTCTTCGCACCCGGTGCAGTTCTTTGGGAGGTGGACGTCGACTCTGACAGAGCTTGCATATCAACATCGCCATGCTGCAATGCACCACGCGTCCCCCTGCTTTCCAGCGGTGTACCCTCTGATGCGTACGTTACTTATCCGTCATCGTGGCCGCTTGGATCCCACCCCGTACATTCGCGCCTTCCCAAATCTCGCACATCTGGAGGTTGACACGCAGTCAGTACTAAACGATGACGTGCACGAATCTCGCGCTTCGAACATACGCAGTCAACGTGAGATCGACCACCTCGGTCCCGCGTCCCAGGAGTTCGGCTGGCGAGAGCTTGTTCAATTCCACGGAAGCCTTGTCGACCTCTATGCTCTCGCGCTCAATTGCCGCATCTCGCATATCATACTAGACAAATGTACGGATGACATACACCTTCCCCTGCTCCCGGCAGTCCTTGCCGATGCACGACCGTTACACCTGAACATTGAGGGGCTCGAGGGGATTCTATATCACCCGACACACAGCCTCTCTGCGATCCTGCAAACGCAGGGTGCATCACGTCTCGAAAGCCTGGTCGTCTCCTGCTCAATCTTCAATCACACCCCTCACGAGGATATTGTTTCCGCACTGGTGAGCACCCTCGTTCAGGGCAAGGGATATTTTGTCTGTTTGAACGGAGTTCAAGTCGCTCACGCTGAACGTTTTCAATGAATTTAGTCTTCGCTTGCTGCATCTCTTGCCATGCTCCCAGGACCATTCCGTCGCCTACGCATGGGCATCCATTTGGATGAATACCGATCACTGCCATCACCAGAGGCGTCACCAGAGTGGCTGACAATCACTGCGGCAAACATCGATGTCGAGAAGATTGTCCAGAATCTCGTAGAATCCATCCCAACATTGGAAGACGTGCTTTTTAGGTGCAGTGGCGAGGCGCGGAGTGGCGGGCGAATTATGGAACGGCAGGCAACTTTCCTGCGCCCACATGCTGTTGTGAAAGGGGGTTCGTGGACGGATGATGCTTTGGATTGTGGGATGTTGACTCTTGGAGCTCGCTACCCATGGTTCTGTTTCAGACGAACCTTGTGGTGAGTGAGTGTATGAAGCAAATTAGGAATGATAATCATGTGAGAGCATCTGCCGTAGACTACGGCCTCGAATGCGGTACTGACACTGATCATCGAATTAGTAGTGGACCTGCATATGTCCAATCTCAGTGAGCTCCGAGCCTGTGTCCCTTTGATGATCATCATGTGTTAAATTTCAAGCCAGTTCCCTCTTCGCTGTCAATCCGTAATCATACAAAGCAGTGATCAGTATGGACTCCAGCCATATTCAACTAACTTGTGATGCCGAAGAAGTAAAATCGCATATAAGGATGTATCCCGAGCCTCAAGCTCCATCCAAAAACCCCGCCGAGCGGTATATCTTCCAGTCTTACTGGGGTTTGCGCTACTACTAATCTATCACAGAGCTCAGTCACCTCTCCTTCGTCATCATGGACAACGACTCGGTCGTGGCCAGTGCCTTCGTATACTTGCAGCAGCAGTGATTCTGGTAATCCCCCCGCAATCTCCTCCGCTCGATTATCAGGCTCCTCCTCCGACCAATCGGCATCGAAGAGCCACTCCTGCAGTGGCGACCGCGTCATTGTGGCACCTCCCGTCCCAAAGGCACGTTTCGTGGCGTTGCCGTCAAACAGTTCTTCAAGATCGCCAAGCGTGGGCGGCTTGCATTCATCCCATTCTCCCTCAATCGTGAGCGACTCCCAGAGCGGAACGTCTATCAGGGAGCTAGTGGTCTCCCCACCCCCAAAGTGCTCCTCCTTGTGTCGGAGTACTGCTTCAACCAGGGCCAGTGTCGCCCGAAATCGTTGGTGACTCGAGAGACTGCCGACGTCGACGGGGAAGGATTCCTCTGCGCCGAACAGCCCGAGGATGCTCAAGACCATGTCGACGGGACGGGAAGACGTGCGCATGGCGACGCCCTGGAGGAGGTGTTGACGGATAGCGTGTTCCGAGATTTGCTCCTCCTCCGGATTATCCCCTCCTTCCACAGATTGGTTGTACGTCAGGTACTCCATGATCCTACGCATCGTGTGCAGCGCCTTCGCATTCCTGCCGAAGATCAAGCAGTTCCGGAACTCAGTCTCTGCGTTTTTCGGAGCCGCCACCGTCCCCGTGCCATCAAGCTCCCTGGCAGATCCGCCGATGTCGAGCAGACCGTCTCCTTCGACGAAGAGGTCGCACAGATGCTCCCAATGACATTCGCCCTCTACCAACCAGTAATCTTCCTTCGGCCTGTACCAATCCTTCGTCAAGACCACAGCGTAGTCCCACGTAGCGATTGCCTCCTGATACGTCCATGCGCGGCTCGCCCAGCTCGTCTCGTCGTCGACGGACGCGAGACGCTGGAGACCGCCCGGTAGGACGATGCACTGCTCCGAGTGCTGGTAGATGGCGTACATCCTCCCGATCTGCCATGCCTTGTCGTGCTGGCTGCTCTGCATGATGCACAAGCGGTCGAGCCACAAGAAGGGCGTAGAGCTATCGGACGCCCACTTGCAGGCGTATTCGAGGACCTTGAGGCTGATGGGACCGCCATCTTCTCGCAGAGTACCGTCGTGATGATGGCCGCAGTGGACGCGGAAGCTTCCGTCCCGCTCCAGCGCGTCGTGGGAAGCCACCAGGCCGAACCAGACGTACGAGATGACGGTGTATTGGGAAGGTAGAACCGTGGTTTCGTAGACGTCTAGAGTGTGTTTTTGGATGAAAGCATCGGCATCGATGAAGCGGTATCTTTCCTCGTGGAACTGGGGAGTGAGGTCGAGGACCGAGCCTTGGCGAATGGCATCGAGGGACACGGAGAAGACGCTCATTAGAGCTGGTATATTCCTACGCGGACGCGACATGAACGCTTCACTGCGTCTTTGCTGATCAAGATAAGTGATGAACGGGGATTGGAGATGTCAGTTCGACCACCTTAAGACATTATTGAACAGTTTGACCCTTGGGGCGGCGGGCCCGGCTTAGGAACGTACCTTGGGTCGTGGTGCAGTGCAGGCTGGGTGCGATATGCCCTTTTCTTGAACAAAGGTGGGGCGGGGAGGGGGGGAAGGAAGAGGGGCTGACGTTGAACGTTTGAACGTTGTGAACGTCGAACGTCGAACAATTGATGAGACGGGCCCACTGCTGCGAGGCGTCTGCTTGAGAAGCCTCACCGTGTGTCTGTACTACGGTATTTGGCCACCATGAACTCTACTAATATGGCGCCGACTCGGGATAACTTGAGTGCTTACACGACTGTCGTTCCCCCGATAGCTACTGGTGAGGCAAGCACGGACGCCACAGGCCATTTCCAGTGCGGAATAATGCCATAGTTATAACTATGTGAAGCGACACAACGAATCAAACTGGAGTCAAGAAGAAGCATTCTGGACACGTACTGAACTCGCTTGAAATGCAGGACCTTTGCCACGCGCTTGCAACGTGACAGTTTCGGCCACTGAAAGACAGGGATTTTGAAAACTCACCTCGCTGAACCACCATGGCCCTATCCAATATACGGAGAGCGTCGTAGAGGCTGGTGGCCGCCATGGAGCTTGCACAATGCTCAGGAATGGCAATCAGGTCTGCATCTATGAGACGGAAATTGAGAACTCACCTTGACGACCTGCACACGGCCAGCACAAATGGTGGAGCTTGGTGCAGGCGGTCAAGCCGTAAGTGGTGAAGAAGCATATGTTCTTCCAGCGTGATATGTGATGGTTATGTGATGTGCGATGGTAGTGTGTATGCGACGACATGTGGAAAACGATCCGGAAGAAATAGAAGGTCATTATGAACGCTCAAGCGCTCACCAGCCTTGCGGCTGTGCACCGCGCCTTAAGTTCTTCGGACTTCCCCTTGACAGGCCTGATCGTGGTTTGCTTTACATATCGTCAACTCGAGTGTTTACCAGTCAGCCAAAGCCGCACTCTCCTGCTGCTTGGACGTTATAGGCCACGCGCGCCGAATCACTGGCAGCTGTACCAAAACTTAGAAACATTTGTCTGTATCGTTGATTCGTGCACTACACTCTGAAGTCGATATGACATACTAGTATTGACACGGATTAGCTTTTACGCAGTGCATCCCTACTCCAGCTCTTCACTGTCTCAGCCCTCATCGAGACGTTCTTGAGCCTGCACTGTCCCGGGATATCCTTCGGGAGATCGCCTCCATCTGCCCCTCATGCACACATGCACCTTCTTTTATCACGAAGCCGCAGCATCCATACTCCGCGATAGAATATCGCTTCGCACTTACACGGTTGCGGGCATTCTTTATTCCCTTCATGCAGGGAAGAAGCCGCGCTATTCATGATCTTTCGCCGCGCACGCGAGCTTGCACTAACCTTGGCTCCTATTGACTCTGTGAATAGTTCTCGACGCTCACATCGAACGCGGTCTGTTTCCTCACGGCGAACGGGTTCCCTCTGGACAGCATCAGGTTTTGGTAGTTGTAGTGAGAGTATCGCGCGTACCGCCCCCCAATAGCGGCGATGTGGAGGCGCACGCTCATGCCCTGACCCAAGGGAACCATACATTATGCATATACATCCAGTTCAATATAGAGTGTAATCGATAGCAAATTAGAGGCAACCGAGACAAGATACTAGTAATAAACAACAGTGACACGTGCTAGGTGTATACGACAGAGCAGTCCGACATCCCCCTCTCCTTGGCATCTATTTCTCGGACATCGTCTACTCCTCGTCCTCGAACCGCAGGATCTGCGCGTCCTCGTCAACGGGTAGGTTTCTGTACCCTCTCCGCCCCTGGAAGCTGACAATAGCCGAGTCGACCTTCTCTGCGACCCACTCGTATGCGATGCCCCCCAGTCCGACGAGGAACCACGGCACACTCGCCAGCGTTGCGAGCACACCCGAGTCGGACGAGTATGACGAGTACCCTCGCAGACCCGGGTCACCTCCAGGCAACCGGATCGCGCTATTGAGAGAAGAAAAGACGGTTCATGTCAGCGCATGCCCTGAATGGTGATGTTTCTCATTGCACTCACCCTCTGCGGTACCCACCGCGACGTTGGTACCAGTATCCTACCAGAGCGGCGAACGATGCCGGGATGAAGAGCATCATGAGCCAGAAGAAGAAGCCGTGTCCTTGGATGCCTGGGCACTGATGGCGTGTGCCGCGGTCGAGCCGTTTGCCGTCCACGCAGCTCGAGTACGGGATCTTGCGATATGCAGTCAGATCGTACCAGTACTCCTCTCCGCCACGGCACTGCGCGTCAGGATCGGGGTCTCGTGGTTTGAGCCCAGGGATGATGACACACTCTCCGGCGTCGTTGCGGACGTGGTTGAATTCGCTGTGCATGGAATACTCAGAGAGAAGAATATGGTAGTGAAGACGAGACATACCACTCGAAATCTGCGTCTGTGCACTGACAGTTCTCGACAATCTTGTCTTGTACTTTCTTCCCATGGCCCACAATGCAGTTGCGATCACGTCGGCGACGGTGATAGAGGGTCTGCAGCAGACCGTAGACGTCAATTTCCGAGCAAGAAACTGCAGAGAGAAAGGAAGACCATACCCGTCGTCCGAACAAACACTGCTCCTGCCGTTCTTCGCTTGGGCTCCAGAGTTCGAAGTCGCCATGACCGGGATTTTCGAGGTCGAACTCGCATTCCTGCTTGGTCAGTGCGGAGAAATCGATATGAACAGCCACGGCCGCGTTCTTCGCGCGAGGGTAGTAACCCAGGAGAATGAATTTGCGGCTCGTATCGTTCGGGACGGTGACAATGGCTTTGACGCGTATGGGCTCGTCGGTAAACTTGTACTCGCGCCAGCTTGCCCCCTCGTCGGTGCTGAACATGACGTGGTCTGTCGGGCCCTCGTCGTTCGCCATGACGAGGATGGAACCGGAGTCACCGAACTCCCACAGATGCGCATCCTTGTGTACCTCTTCCCAGGTGAAGCCGGCGTTCCTACTGAGGAAGGTGTCGCTCTGGTCGTAGTCGTCAAGAGACTCGCCCACGTTCCCGACAGCCATCAGTAGGCCGGGAACAGAGGGGGTACTGTACGTGGCGCGGACATCATAGCGTTCTGTGTATCCGTGTATATGGAGGGCACATTTCTGCTGACGATGTTGGAGCTAAACAACACGAAGAGACGAATAACTCACCGTCGAGTCGCATGGGTAAGGCATACCAAGTGAATCCTTTGCGGGAGGGGGCAAACGACGCCAGCTGCCACCTACGAAGAAATGAACGTCTGGAGGGCAGTATATGCAGCATATACGCGTCGTACTGACCATCGTTATGAGTGATGCGCGTCTGGAGCAACTTGCGCTTAGTCAGGGGAGCTTCTTGTGGATTGCTGACGACGTTGACGAGTGCGATACCGTCAAGGCCAATCATCTTCTCGAAGTCAACGTATCCAGCATCGTTTCGGTTCACGTTGTCCATTGAGAGACCAAAGTATGTGCCGTTCGAGTTCGACTTCAGAATGTTACCCCAGTACGGTGCCGGTGCCTCCGACGTCGTGACATGGAGGAATACAGACATCGTGCTCGACTCCAGGATGGTGTAGGCCTGTATGAAATGAGTTATAACGTTCTACCGCATGATGTCGGAACTTACATGCTGGTCAGGTCGCATGGTCGGAGGGAACTCCCCAGGGGCGAAGTTTCGTCCATCGAGGGACACCTGGACATCCAGCGACTGCTTATCCCGTTGGTACTATCCAAAGTGATCAGCTGAAGTCGCCTCCAGGAAGTTGTGTCTGTGCCTTACCTCCGCGACGATCAAGAACTCCGAGAACTTCGCGAAGCCGACGACATGGTCGAATAGCTTCGTCTTCTTCCTATAAAAGTCTGTCCCGCTGATCAGCTCCAAAGGGTTGTCCAGCCCAAAGAAGCGTTGGTTGCCCTCCTTGCGAGCGTACGACTCGCATATAATCTGGTTGGGGTCGACTTGGAGCTCGGCGTCCCGTGCCCACGCGCAGTTCCGCACATACTTGTCGACTGAGTTCCAGTCACGACCGTTTTTCGTCGAGTAGTGAGTCTCGACATGGCAGTTCTCGCCCATACCCACGTTGCAGCCCTCGTTTCCGGTCCAGAGAAGGAAATCGGATGTGATGGGATGGAAGTGCAGAACCGGAAGGCCGAAAGTGTTCGGCACGGTAGGGCCTTGTAGTGAGTACCATGTCTTGCCGAAATCGGTAGTGTAGTAGAATTTCTTCGTGTTTGTGATGAGGTAGGCGCGATCAGGGGTAAAGGTATGGTGGTAGAATGCGACGAACGTCTCTTCTGGGTAAAGGCGGTTAAAGGTGTAGCCCTCGCTTGACGATTGCCAGATACTGTTGTCGGCAAGCCTAACGAGGATGACGGTAGATTCGCGGAAGTACGCGTACTGAACGATCGAGCTGGGGAAGTCGGACTGCATAAAGGTCAATCGCTAGAGAGGCCGTCTCAAAGGTTCATCACTTACCACACGGTGGATGATTGCACCCTCCTGTGGTTGTGCTAGCACAACGAGTTAGGATCGCGAACGTCAAACTGACCTCGGGTAGACATACCGTTCTTGCAGGACTTCTCAACCTGCTTGTCCTTGTTGAGGCCGCCCTCGCAAGTGTTCCCAGGTATCTTGTGGAACCCTGACGATCCCATATACGTATCATCCGGATCTTTGCAGACGCCGTCCAAAATAGGTTCTGGTCCAGCTGGTACGCACTTGTCTCCCTCTTTGATGAAGTTGTAGTCACATTCAAAGTCTTCGTTTGTGCACTTGCAGTTCTCGTAGCGCGGCTCAGGGTCCCTGAACTTGTTGCCAACAAAGCAGTTGGCATCCGGTTTGCGACGTTTGTAGGTTTGCTACACGGAGAGTAACTCAAAAGTTGTATATCTGGAGACTGGCACTCGAACGTACCTGGTGGCCCATGAGACACTCGTGTGTGGATGAACGGGCTATCCATGTCTCAAAATCACTATCATCGCACTGGGGTCTGTCAAGGGTGGCGAAGTCAAGGAACACTGCACCGAAGCGGCCTGTTCCCTTCTGATCCTTCTTCGCAATCTGGCCGATGAGGAGGAACTTCTGCGAAGTGGAATCTCCAACCGTGGTCAAGATCCGAGCTCGCAACTGGATACCCAAGTCGTACGTCTTCCTAGAGCAAACGCTCAGCATACAAGACGAAGCCGTGAGTTTGAGATACATACCAGTTCCTGCCGAAGTCAGTGGAGTAGCTAACCTGGTTAGCACCCTCCTCATCATTGATTGCGACGAGTATGCTGCCTGAATCACCGAACTCGTACTTGTGCGCATCTCTACGGATCATCTTCCACGAGATGCCGCCGTCCGTGCTCAAGAAAGTGTCGCATTCATCATACGGTCGGAGATATTCGCCAATAGACCCAACGCCCATGATCAGGCCTGGCGCAGGCGAAGAGAAGACACGACCGAAATTGTGCGGCAGCGTGACTGAATGCAAATGGAGGGAACAGGAGTCGTCTGAGGGGTTGCAAGGGACACGCTGTCCATCGCTGTCGTCAGACGGTGGGCGCAGACGGGTCCACGTCCTACCTAGCGCAAGTTCAGTAGTCGAACATGGACAGTATCGAGGGGTGGGTTCCTTACCGTCGTCGAAGGTGATTCTACTTTGGAGTTGCTTGGGTGAGCGTCGACCCTCAACGTCTCTGGCATTATTGACAATGTTTGCGATGCCAACACCCTCGACGCCATAGACGGTCTCGAAATCGACATATCCCATCTCGTTGCGGTTCGTGTCCTTCAGACTCTCCACAAAGAACGTTCCATTAGAGTTGCTGACAAAGAGCGTTCCAATTGCGCTCCGATCGTGTGTGAGGACATCCACGGCCAGGGAGTGCGTAGTAGACTCCACAATGGTGTATGCGTTCTCCCGGAGCCGCGCCGATGAGGAGTGTGGGAAGGTAGCCTTCGCCCACGTCTTCGTGTCCACAGTAACGTACAGCAACATGTCGCCCCTGGAGCCCTCGGAGAGATCCTTCAATGCCACGACTGCGAATTTGGACACGATGGCAAACGCCACGACACCACGAGCGCTCCGACTGCTGATGCCTAGATCTTCAATTTTCTTCTCCGTCTCAAAGAAGTCGGTAGTAGAGAAGAGGCGGCTTGAGGAGAGTGAATGTCTCCCGGATGTTGAGGGCGAGTCGTAAGCGACACAGTAGATGAGGTCCTCGTGAGCTTCGTGCTTGAAATCCGCGCTACTGTGCGCGAACTGACAACGAGAAGTGTCGAGCAACAACAATTTCGCCGCGCTGCTGAAGCCATCCTTAGTGTAGTACGTCTACAAGAGGGATTAGACATAACAACCAGGGCAGGGTATGAGCGAGTGCAGCGTACTTCGTCGGAGCATCTCGAGCCCCATCCTCCAGATTTGTCACACGCGGTACCCTGGTATAGAATGTAACCATATTTTTTGGGGTCGGAGTGGAAGGATAGTGGTCGCCCAACGAGTGCAGGAGGTACAGGCATGTCGAACTTCTGCCATGTCTCGCCGCGGTTGTCAGTCCGCCAATGGGTAGTACCTCTTGAAAGTATGAAGGCCTAGTGAAGCACGTCAGCACCAGATACAGTTTCCTCATGAAGTCAACGCATTCTTGACGAAGGCGCGTCCAAGCATGAAAGCAAGCAGATCGAGTGTTAACATAGGCGTGCAAAGCACTCGCGCGACCAGTCCTCATTGAGCGCGTAGACAGCTCCCTTAAATGCCGAGGGAGTTATCATTGCGCCCCCCACGTCGAGCAGATACAGATATTCGCTGCGGGGCAGTGCGCTCGCGCTGCGCTATGCAGGCGCACGCACGTTGCAGTGTGTACGCGTGCCCCCATCCCGCTCCATAGTGATCCCTACCCTTGCGAGGCAGTCAGGAAGTAACATGGACGTTGTACTCACCGTCTTGCTGTCGAATGGGTGCTCAATGACCATGGCCGCCTCCCCTTCCGGGATACTCGAAGGAATACTCCATGTCTTGCCCTCGTCCGGAGACACGTACACCGCACCCTTCACAACGTCATGGTAGATGGCAGTCTAAGAGTGCCGGAGGTTAATGAAACGCGTCATACATGGCCTGATTGACAATATACGCACAGAAGCGTCATTGAAGAAGAATAGTCTCGCTGGGAGGTTTTCGAACGGTGTGAATGCATGTGTGGGCTGTCCAGTAACCAGGGATAGGCAGCTCGCGAGAGTCCAAAGAAGCAAGATGGTCCTGTGGTGGAGAGCCATGGTGAGGGCCATGGTAAAGGGTGTGCTCGCTGCGCAGCACAGCGAGCAAGCTATATGCTGTGGCGCGCGTACGTGGAATCTGATTCTGAAGGTGGCAGTAGGAAGGTAAGTATTCGTATCTAATCATTCTAGTCAAGCCTAATACAAGTATCAGACGCCCAACGCCTGTTAAGTATCTTCTGGGTCGGTCTTACATAACGCATCCTCTACTACCACCTTCTCCCGCACTCGTTGCTCCACTAGTCGCTCCACTCGTCGCGTCAACAACTCTAGTAGTCGCTCTCAAATGTCTATCGAGAACATACATACTCTTTGACCCGTGAGACCCAAGACATGTATAGCCTCATGCACACACGCACTTGATTCAGACCCACCAAAAAATCCGGCGCGTTCGTCAGCTCGGAGTTGAGACTGGGGAACCGATCGGCGATATGTCATTCTATGTGTGATGTTGTAGGTCTCGGGTTGCGAGCGTATAAGATCCAGGTCCAACATACGCTCTTCCCCGCACCTCCACACATCCTGCACTCCAGTTCTCCTTCAAAGCCCTACTTCCCAGCGCAATGTCTCTCCCTCTTTCCGGCAAAGTTGCCATCGTCACTGGCTCGTCGCGCTCCATCGGCGCGGCCATCGCGACTCGACTCGCATCCCAGGGCGCGAATGTCGTGATCAATTACGTCTTGGGCGTATCTGCAGCCCAAGGAGTCGCGGATGCGATTAACGCGAAGGGCGCGGGCAAGGCCATCGTCGTCAGGGCCGATGTCTCGTCGATTGCGGACAACAAGAACCTAGTCCAGGAGACCCTTCGTCAGTTTGGACGGATCGACATTGTCGTCCTCAATGCGAGCATCATGCAGTTCAGCACCCTCCGGGAGGTCACGGAGGAGAGCTACGACCGGCACTTCAACACGAACGTCAAGGGCGCGCTCTTCCTCGTGCAAGAGGCGACTCCTCATCTCAAGGAGGGTACGTGCATTCTCGTTCATCGTCCTGCGGGATTCTAGACATTGACGTGTGCGGCGATCGTGTAGGTAGCAGGATCATCTTCTTCTCGACCGCCCTCGTGGGTGCATCCTTCGTTGCACCCAACTATCTCCTCTACGTCTCTACCAAAGGCGCGACCGAACAGCTGTCACGCGTCCTCGCGAAGGACCTCGGAACCAGGGGAATTACTGTCAACACGGTTGCCCCTGGGCCTATCGACACGGACCTGTTCCGTCAGGACAAAACCGAGCAGCAAATCAACTTCATCGCTGGGATGCACCCGCAGAAGAGGCTGGGCACAGCGGAGGAAGTCAGCAACGTCGTGGCATTCCTGGTTAGCCAAGAGGCGAGCTGGGTTAACGGCCAAACGCTGAGGGTGACCGGGGTGAGTACACTTAATTGTCGATCTTTCCGTGGACGAGCAATTACTGATGATATTACCCCAGGGCTCTGTTGTCTGATACACGTGTAATTCAATAGATAGTGGTAGTGTGACGATTTTCAGCCTACCACAGTAGAATCCGCTTACTTTCCCCTCATGTGCCCGAGCTTCCGCGAGTTTCTGTCAAGCTCCCTCTATGGTTTGACTGTCAGATCTGGTCGTCGATACAGGGACCATAAGGTAGTTCACGATCTGCATGAGGATACCATGTTTAACCTCTGAGTCATTGGGCTCCATGGATCCGTCCCCTCCGTCAAGAACTGGTTGCAGTTGTCCTATTTTTGGATGCCCATATTCCTACTGTGAGAGAGCAGCGCGTAAGGTTCAACTAGGGGAGAAGTCTCGTCGGTATGACCAGACGAAGAGGACACAGCTTGCGAGGTACCATGGCCACTCGTACGCACATACCTATGATACAGTTGAGAAGTTGACGAGGTCTAGTCCGCGCTGTACGCTGCTTAGGGCAGCCGTGACACAACATCCACCTGCGATCTGTCGAGAGAAGGAGACGTTCAGATCTATTGGACAATGCTGTACGTGAGGAATTGCGCCCGAATGGAGACAAAGGAGATAATGATACAGATTTCATATACACAGCAGTTACGAAGCGAGGAGCACAGAAATAAGCGTTAGTCCGCATAGCCGTCCTAGATAGACTCAGTCGATGACGCCTAGATGATCTTCCTTAATCGTGCCAATAGCGAACTACGCGTTGCAGCGATGCATCGAAAGGCGAAGGCAGAGCAGCGTCATGTTAGCTGTTGATATAGAAATGGAGAAGAGAAGCTCTGCGCACAATTTCGGTCGCGTCGACACGCGTACCAACGATTTTTAGGCGGACACGGGTGTTCTTCTCAATTGTCTGCGGAAAGAGGCGTCGCAAAGCGGTGAAGGCAATGAAGAACGTGAATGCACCAACCTGATCTTCAGATGCAAATGAGGGTGGGTTGGAATTGGGGTCGAATTTTAATTCCGCATGGACGAGCTAAAATACACGGCGCAAGTACCCATGTTACCACCCAAGGCCATTGGATAACCTCCGCAAGCACTGGAGAGCTACACTCACCTGATGCGACACGAACACTTGCAGAGGCCCGACGTCCGCAAAGAACCCCATCTACTCATCACACCACACCACGGCCGACGTTCGCCCAACGCGTCCCGAGATCATAAAACGAATACAAGCGACGCACCTTGTTGACGTTGCTCACCACCCCATCCATTACCTGCCCCTTGAACGGCTTGAACACAATCGCGCGGTAGCGCGTCACGAATTCTGCCTGACCGCTTCCTGGCAGGACCATGCCCTTCCCAATATCCAGTATCGACACGACCGCGATGATGTAGCCGAATTCGCCAGAGCAGGTACCTTCGACGTCCGAGTACAGCTTCGACTCCAAGAAGTTGAGCATCCGCGGCCCGAAGTAGGACGGGTGCAAGTGGATCGTGTGAGAGAGTTCTTTCTACGTTGACGGTGTCAGCCAGATTGTTGTGCATTGTGTGAGGTTTTCCGTGACAGAAACGTACGATAAAGAACATTTTGAGATGGTCGTTGGTGAACAGGGACTCAGTAAGGCTGAGTATAGTAAGATGGTTAGTGTGCTAGAGCAAAACTGGTATCAGTGTATGTTGATAATATGGACACATGGCCGGCTAGCTCAGTTGGTTAGAGCGTGGTGCTAATATCTGAAAGAGGATTACGCCAAGGTCGTCGGTTCGACCCCGGCGTTGGCCACTGTGAGGTCGAGTTAGACTCATTATTTTCTCCCGAACTCTCAATGCTATCACATGCCTTCAAATTCAGTTACATGTAGTATGGGCGAAGGTACCAAAATTACGGACTATAGATCGTCGATACATGTTATGGACGTTTGAAGCTCTCCTTGCTGACTCCTCGCCCAGGACCCGTGCCTCTCCCGATCCCTGCACCCAATGCTCCTAGGCTGCCACGAGGTCCGCGTCCTCGACCCCGCATTACTCCACGCAGGGCACCCCCACGCGGGGGAAGGGGAGGTCCCCCTCTACCATGATCCACGTCCATTGATTCCGAGTCACCCGCACGCTCTCCTCGTCCCGCGCTCCCGCGTGGCGCACGCGCATGTCCGCGGGCCCCACGTTTCGCTCCGCGCCCGAACTGGATGGATGGCGGCACGAGGGAGAGCGAGTCGAGTTCCTCGGCAAGGTGGTCGACGTCTTTCGTCGCCCTTGGATTCCGCTTGCTTCTGCGCATCTTCCCTTTGCCGTTGCGGTCGCTTTCCGGTGCGATGGAGGGTGCGGCTGGAGTTGTGGAGCCCTCCGTAGGCGGTGCCGGTGCCTGCGTGCTGGTGCGGTCGATCTGGATCTTCCCGAGCAAGACCTGATCTTCTTCATCGTCGTCCTCATCCGGAGCATCCGCATATTGCTGGTCCGTCTGTGCGTCCGTCGACGTCGCGTCGTCTGTAGACTCATCCTCTGCCCCCTCTGCGCCGTCCTGCGCTGCGTTTTCGCGCGGTTTCCATGGCTTGCGGAGAAGACTTGCGCCCTCACCCCATTTCTTCAGCAGGCCGCCGACGCCCTTGTTCGTGACGGCGAAGAAGTACTCCTTAGGGTACCCGTGTACTTGAATCAAGTGTAGTCTGCGCGCCTTGGGCGCCGCGAAATGACGCGAGCATGTCTCCACGAAGCATGCAAACTAAGATAAGAAGAGCAAAGGTGTGAATTGTTCAGCAAGACCGGCAAGATACGGGAGCAAACGTACAATCCTCTCCCCACGGTCCTTGCGTACTGCTGCAATTGGATCATGGCATTCAGTCTGGTGCTGCGGTAGGTACAGATGAACGTCAGTATGTCGCATCAAGTAGCAGAGATCAACGCAGGCCTAGCTCCTACAGGCCGAGTAGTAGCCTCATGTGTTCAGGTGGGCTCAAGAGGGTGCCATCTATTGTGCGACAATGCGCAAAAGATGTTCATGACATCCTTCACGAATAGTTGGAGACCGCGCCATGCGCGCCAAGTGATGGAGCGAAATGCAGTGAGCCACTCACCAATTCCAAAAATCGCGCGTCCGGGAACACACACCCGCATCCACCCAGCTCGCACACATGCGCATGGTGCCTCGCGTAGTGCGCCTGAAGCTCGTGCACAGCAACGGATGTTGGTCGATGATTGCAGGTCGGGGGAAGGGTGCAGAGGATGTGGCTCGCTGCAGCAGTGGACGTCGAGGGCTGTGGCGGGGGTGTTGCGCTCGTCCGCGCTGCCTTGAGCGTCGGAGACGACGACGTGGACGATGGAGGTGAGAATTGGTGGACAGCAGGAGAACGTGCGCGTTTGAAGGACGCCATTCGAATTTCGATCGCGCGAGTACGATGGGGAATGTTGCAGAGTCGGAAGCTTGATCGCGAGCGCTTGCATGTACACTTCCTCTCCGGCAATCTCGGGCCGAAGGTCCAGCCCGGTCCAGGATTGCAAGACCCTGCTACCATCTCCGACGCTTAATCTTTGATTCTTTCATTCGCGTTTTCTGTGACAGTGCGTATCCACATTTTACGCTTACCGTGTGTGTGTGGGGGGCTTGCATCGAACCTACTCGCTGAAGATGTCATTCTTTTGAGGAATCGGATGGCGACTTGGACACGTTACAACACATACTTCTTTTGACTGTTGCATGGAACGCTGCTGCCACAGATCAGTCATCGATACAACCACATGCAAGACCTGCTTCACCAGGGGGTGAAGCAGCGAAGTCCGTACCACATCCTCGCTAGTTCTCCGGCTCTCAGGATTCCCGAATATGTAGCAGTGTGGATACCCCGTGTCACCAAGCATCGGAGTTCCAACGGTGACATTGGCGATGAAGCCGTCAATTCTTGTCTAACAAGACTTTGAACGGGCAGTGTACTCGGCTTTTCTCGTGGTACATATATCGGGCAGAGTAAACTCTACAGCCTTGAGTCTCAGAACTCAGCTTCGCTCAATTCCTCACATACGCACACTCTCCATGGCTTCCCCGAACTATCTCGATTCTGCAGGCCTTGGCAACGAATATCTGAGCCTGTAAGACATCCCCGGCTATTCGTCTTCCCGTTGGGCTGAACTGGTTGAATACTAGTGCAGCAAACTCATACATACGGGTTGCATCCACAGGTATTTACTATGTGCTCTTAGTTTTGCTGACTATTCACCCAAATATGAAGCATTCGTGATGTATGAGTATTTCATCACCCTCGATAGGGAGATTGACCTTTTTTGGAGTCCGCGCTCTCGCTCGACCGGCGCAACCGTACTTTTCATAGTGATTCGGTATTGGACTCTGATTCTGAGGGTCTTGAACATGTTCGGATTCATGCCGATGTCCAATCAGGTGAGCGTTCGGTGCTTACCTTCTGGCTTGATCTCTTCGATAATGATTGCCTATGCTCTAGAGGTACTCATAATTTGGTACGCTTGTCTCCGGATGTGTCCTGACATACTAGGACAGATGTGCTTTCGCTACTAAAGCACTCCTCGCTGTTACGCTCCTTCAGTATATACCTTGGGCTCGTGAGTACTTCCCGTGCCGATGCTTTACATCACTAACCAAGGTTCCGCAGTATTCGCGGCCTTTCGGGGGTTTGCGCTCAGCCGGAGCAGGCCACTGTCGGCCTTGATCTTCGTCCTATCTATCGCCACACCCGCCGTGAACATCGTGAGTTATATCATGA
Source organism: Fomes fomentarius (assembly GCA_022606135.1). Taxonomy (NCBI): domain Eukaryota; kingdom Fungi; phylum Basidiomycota; class Agaricomycetes; order Polyporales; family Polyporaceae; genus Fomes; species Fomes fomentarius. Next base: position 3,003,886 of record JABYQN010000003.1, on the reverse strand, counting down.
AGGCATAAGAGCCTCTGCGACTAATTCTGATATCGGTAATCCTAGGCTCTGTACCACTTTGGCTTCACAGGTTACTATGATTCTCTTTTTGGATGTACGGTGATCGACCCCGGTATGCCCCTCTCGCTGTCTCGCAAGTACGTTCTCCCATTACCTCCTTCCATACTCCTCACCCATACCCTTCAGGCGTGAGTTTCTTATATGTTATGCAACGGCTGCTACTGACAATTACTCTCATGTGAAGTCGTGATTGCATGTAGGACATGCTTCATGGCCGCAGATGTCCTTCTCATAATAATCACTTGGACCACGGTCTCGCGCAAGGAGATTCGTAGGCTTGTGTCTACTAGTAGCGGGAATACCACCTCATTGGCAGGGATACTCTTGCGCAATGGTGCGTCATCCCCTCATAAATGACGCAAATATTGTACTGAGAACGTCAAAACTTGAATAGGAACATGGTACTTCTTGTAAGATGAGCTTATACTCTGTTGCTGTATCCGCAGCGCATGTTAAATGCTTGTATTAGGGTTTTGCTGCTTCTGCACGGCCTACACCTCACCCTGTCGCTCTCTTCGGTGCGCAATTTACCGCTAACCCATGTAACAAGATGACCGGAACTTCGCCAAATGGATTGTGGTTTACTTGCAGATACACGTCGCCCTCCAAAGTCTGAGCTACAGCTACGTGACCGTGTTCACCGAGGTGTAAGCACTTCTCTTGCAGTGCATTTGATTTTAATGACTAATAGGGACCATAATTCAGCTTCACTGCCGTACTCGTCTCCCGCTTCCTTCTCGATCTTCAGGAAGCTCATCGGAAGTGTGCTGACGGTGACTTCCAGCGCAGCGGGAGCTTCAACGAATCCTCACCCGGTCATATCGAAACGCCCGTATTTAGGCAGAACATCAGGTCACCACTCACATCTACTTTTAACGCCGAGGAAGAGACTCAGTATCACGAACCTCACCACGGCGACGACTCGGATCTCAGGGGATAGCCTCCCAGCAGCTGCTTCCTGTCAGTGTAGTAGCGTGAGAATCACTGCATCACTGACAGGCTGTTACTTACGCTAGGCAAGGGAGTTGTTCTTGTACCGTATACGGGACTGTGATCAACTTATGTTCCAAGTTCAAGTCCATCTGAGTCTGAGTCTCTCGCAGATCCCCACTGGTTCGATTTGAGCCGACCCATAGACGCCCATGTGCCATGGCCCCACGTTGACTCAAATTGTTCAACTTCAAGTTTCGCCGAGAATCACTAACTCGCACTCGAACTTGCATACAACCAGGTCGTCGATGCGTGCATTATGAAGGGGACTACTGCCTACTCGCTCGCTACATGAGATTTGCTAGCTTCCTGGACCGTTCTGTCCTTGTTTGAATACTGCTGGCGGTGAGTATTGCAACCGTATCCTCCACTGGCAGATATATACCAAAGGGCTAACGAACCTCAGTGTGCAACCTGCTACAATAACGTGAAGTGGAAGTGAAAGTATTTCTACTACTCTAGAGCCCTGTTCTTACGGGCGTTGTGCCGGTTACCAGCGTTCGAAGTCACTGTTGTGAGGCTAACAAATTTGTCATGTGTGGTCTACATGCACTGATACGCCCCGCTCTCTCTCCTCGTATTCGCTCTAATGGTCGTAATATGCCGATCGAACTCAGTTCGGCCGACTTGTAGTAAGCTACTGGTATGACTCTTGTTGCCCCGCCCTATTCCCCTTTTGGGTGCTGAACGTATTCAAGTGTTTCAGGTCCAGCCACGTCTCTATTCCAGGCCCGTTCCATTCATACCATACCCGGCTGACTACGGGGAACGGCAAGACACACAGCGCGGACTGTAATCATCATCTGTAGAGTAAATACAGGTTCTACCTCAAGACGCGACACAAGATTCTTTTCACCTGAAATGCTGTAGACGAGATATAGAGTTTACCTTACGCCAGGATACCCTTTTATCCCCGCGACTAGACCATTGGGTTTAGTTTGTCCACAGAAAGCTCGGTGTTTCATCATAAGAACATGGTCAGCTCAGCACTTGTACCGAACTCCTTCTGTATCCGACATCCGCCTTCCAATAGACGATGGCCACAGCAGATGCCTCCGACATTGGAGACGTTATCTCCGAGTATGCAGGCGTGTACGTCTCTAACTTCGTAATTGGGACCTGGCCTCATTCCACGACAGGAAAATCCTGAGAGACTGTGACATTGCCTGCACCGGTAAGGCCGTCCCCACCGCTGTTGGGCTTGAGCTTACCTCCTGCCCTCCCAGCTCTCATCTTCTACGAGTATTGTATCACTTTCGACCAAGAATTTTTCTTATTCTGGAAGCGCAAAGTCAACGGCGCGTCGATTCTTTGCTTTTTGAACCGATACTTCTATCTCGTGTATGCAGTGGTCGACGCGGCCCACTATATCACCATGTCGGATCGGGTGAGCACCTCTTTCATCGTCATTCTGTCCTCTCATGACTAGAATTTGACGTCCATTATAGAGGTAGGACAAAGTTCACAGGGACTCGGACCCCTTCGTGCTTATCACGCACCGTAGCTGTTCCTTTGTGTTGAGAGTGGATTTCGGACTGAAGATGTTTGCATATCTTACATGGGCAGGTGCGTCTCTCTCAATATCAATCTTTTGCTGCTGGAGTGAAGCATCCACGCATAGTCTTTTCCGGATTGCGCGCATTCGCATTGAAAAGAAGTCTGGCGCTTGGCATCCCTGTGTTCCTACTCTCTATCGTTCCCATTGGCATCAATCTGGTATTTTTACATTCGCAAGGGGAGAGGAAAATTTTGAATAATAATTTTGGACAGAGTCGGTTTGGCAATGGGCTATCCGGAGTCGTCGTTCAGGAGATGGGCTGCCGGGGTGTTGATAATACTTCACCGTTTGTCTCGAAAATGTGCGTCGCTGATCCTCTCTTCGTCCCTCGCTTGAACTAATATCCATGCAGTCGTACATCTTCGCAAACTGATCTCCTCATCGATTATGCTGACTATTTGTACGCCCTAAGATGTGATCGTGTCCCGCACCTGTCTAATGACTGCGGACACGCTGCTGAATTGGATTACATGGTCCACAATCCCTCGACGGTACAAGGTCAAATGGGTATCGCGGAGGAGGACGTTCACGAGTGTCCTGCAGCAAGACGGTGAGGAGCGGTTCCCAGATGAACCGAGAAGTTACAGCCTCTAACAACTTGCTGGCAGGTACTATATACTTTGTGTATGCTGCTGCACCCACGTACCGAGATTCGATCCTCACGTTGTTCCGCTAGTGTCTTGCTCCTGATGAACACTCTGCATCTCGTTCTCACAATGCTCTCAGTATGCATTTCCTCTGCCAGGTGGCTCGCCCGCGTGTCTGTGTCTGACTCACATTCTTCAGTATCACCCGGCCTGGCAAAACGCCAGCTACGTGAGCAATTTCACAGATCCGTAAGCACTTGCTAAGCCCTGACATCAGGCTGAAATCTTAAGGATGGTTCTCTAGCGTCACGGCAATACTCGTATCACGATTCCTCCTCGATCTTCAAGCAGCAGAGCGCACGTCTCGGGACCTGAGCCTGTTCGAGGTTGACGTCCATCTTGACGAGGTGTCAGCTTCGAGCGGGCTTGTGTTCGAGCAGGTCGTCGGATCTCTCGCTTCCACGACGATGAGTTTCGGGGACTCGGAGAACGTACCTCATGTGGATATCGTGGAGAACAGCGTGCTACTGGAAGGCATCCCCTTGGAAGAGAAGCGGCCCAGAAACAAGTAGATGGACGAGGAATAACGGGGTATTTAAGTTCATTGCCGGAGGGGATAGATCGGCCATTTCTCTTTTGTCGGAGGTCATGTCTAGTTAGATTGGAGGACATCGAGTGGTCAGCTATTTAT